>OY992867.1:12400000-13000000 GCA_963921415.1 Pyrausta despicata
TTGGCAATGCTAGTCGTAAGCCGTTTACGCTAGTTCATCGGCTGCGGCCTTCCGCCGCTTCCGGAAGACGACGATTCGCGACAACACTTGTCGCTAAGTGTACAATAGTTTGTTTACAAGTTAAGTATTCCGTAACAAGTAAATAGTGGGTTTTGTAGTTGGGTTCGTGCTTTTGGTGTGCTCTCCTAGCTGATTTCGACCACTGCGGAATTTCAATCTCAACAGAGATCAGCCAACAGCGCAGGAGACCGTTAGGGTTCCGTTACAAGTATAGTAGCGGATTCCGTCAATTTTTTTTATTTTTTATTGAGACACATTACAGGCAACAGTTAAGAAGAAGAAAACAAGAAAGATTTTAGAGCTTAACTGCCACCCTAAAACATATATCCCTGGCATAAAATTAATGGCAC
This sequence comes from Pyrausta despicata, assembly GCA_963921415.1. NCBI lineage: Eukaryota > Metazoa > Arthropoda > Insecta > Lepidoptera > Crambidae > Pyrausta > Pyrausta despicata. Next base: position 12,400,411 of record OY992867.1, read on the forward strand.
AAAATAAAAATATGAAGTTTTTAATGATAATAAAGTTCACAAGATAATAAATCTTTACATATAAAAATTACGGGATTCCATTCTTACCTTAATACTACAGCAGCTACAGTTTAAATATCAAAACAATGATCTCATCCGTCGAATTTGGAAATTGGCATGTGTTGAAGCGATCATCAGTTTTCAAATACCATCAGAACTTAAACACCAATGGACGAAGAGTGGTTACACAAGGCCAAGGTAATTATAAAAAGGCTAATTAATAAACTTTGTTCGCCTAAAATAGACAGGATCACATCTTTTGACCTGCTCAGCCTTGGTTGAAGAAAAAAATTGAGAAAAAAATATCTCACACTCATTAAGGTTGAACGTTAACGAGTGAATTGTTATGGTATGAAGATGAATAGGACTTAGTTCATACTGTTAGTACTTTTATACAGCTGTTAAGTGTATATTTTGTTTTCATGATAAAAGCAACAAAAAATTGAAGTTATTGGATACCTTAAAGCCTAATGTTACACGAGTATGTCATTTTTGTATCGCAATAAATATTGTTCATTTTTTATACACATTCCAATAAAAAAGTAAGTATATGTGACCTTAAAGCCTAATCATGTTATATGTCATTATTTGTAAAGCAATAAATATTTTACATTTTTTATACACATTCAAATACAAAAGTAAGTAGTAGTTCATTCATTCATTCATTCATTGTATGATACAATCAATATTTAATCAATTAGCTAGGGTGCTATTGGGTATAAAGCATTGAACGCAAGTTTTTCGTAACCCATAAGTTTTTTCGGTACACCAGTACACTTGGTAGTTCTCCGCGTAAAAAGAAAAAAATATATAAATAACATAAGCAAGTAATCTAAGTTCCTGTTTTGTCAAACTCCATTCACTAGTTAAAAACCTGTTGTTTTGTTTTGTTGAATAATGATGGAGATTAATGAATTCGTTATATCTATAGTGTGGGTTCATAATTTATGTTGATGAGCCCAAATTTATGTTAAAATACCTTTTTATGATCGTTGATTTGACATCAAACAATCATACTATACAGATATTGTTTTTCATTATATCATAAATCTAGCAAAATGTATTTAATGTTCGGATTCAATTAGCACTTGATCTACCATTGAACTTCATTGATGGAAATTTAAATAAAATTTAAAGAATCTTTTGTATTATAGCCGGCACAACATTGACCTTTTGTTAGTATTTCAAACTTATTAACTTGTTTTAAAAATATTAAAAATATTTATTGACCCAATTCAAGTAGGTACATGAGATTTTCAAAAGATTTTTATTATTCTATCTTGGACACCTCTCCTTTATTTATTTTTTCTTTTCGATATAGTTGTTCAGGATTTAAAGCATATATTCCAGTTCTAGATTAAATAGTTCTTACTAAAAAAAAAGTGATTTCAAGTGACCCTTTTCAACGCAGTCATAGACACTTTCATTACTGCGTAGATTAAGTTAACATTAAATGCTTTAAAGTAAATGCCCTTTGTGCGGCGTATCCATAAGCAGAAAGCTATAACTAACAGAAAGTACTAGATTCTAGATTGAATTAAAATCGTATGTTCCCACTAAAGCTAGCTGATAAGTTACACAACTTAATTACTATCGATAATGGAAGCCTCACAAGCGCGGACGCAACCCAGTTTCGGGTATTATGTCAGATCAGATTACCCAGGGCTCTGCCCGCCTACTCACTAAGTAATTTTCCGTAGTTTCGGATATACCTATCCCTGTCACTCTTACACGCTTTACCGTGCGAGCAAACGCGCTGGCTAGACCTGAAAATACAGACGAAACTTAAGGTAGTACAGTATCTATAACTGCTTACGACAACTAGATCAGACGATACAAAGTCAGATTAAAAAGAAAAAAAACCGTTCGTTACGCTTGAAATACAAAAAAAAAATGTAACTGCCAGTAAGAATTTTTTTCAAAGAATATGCCTTACTCGGTTCGATAGGTATGTATATACATACATACTGCTCTAATTGCACTGCTTGGAACAAATGAATTCTAAACAATTACAGATATGATCAGATATGTGTGTAGTGCGTGGATCATCGGAAACCCTACTTCAAACTTTTATCTAAGCTCATACAAGCATATTGTTTAATAATTAGGAAATTGTAAAACTGTATGCTTATGTTAACCATATATGCCAAAATAAATTTATCTTTATTTAACTGTTTTATGCACTAGGCATTTGCCTAGCCTTTCAAAGAATTTATTTGACTTCGTAAGGTGAAGAGTATAGAAACCTAGTGGCTTAGCATTCAGCATGCTTTCTTTTTAATTGGCTTTTTAAATAGGGTTGTTAAATAATATTTTCCCCTGTGTGGTAGACATGTCAAAGAAATACTTATGTTACGTTGATTCACTATTACAATAGTAAATGCTCCTACAATAGTGCTATAATTAGAAGATAATATCAGTCGGGAAGTGATAACTATATTTAAGCGCCTGCGTGGTCGCGTGCGCGATCTTTAAAGTATGGTGAGTTATTCAACGGTAATGTTGTTTTTATAAGATTTTGCGATTGCGTAGTATTTATAACATTTTTTATTAATCCCATTAATATTATTAATGCGAAAGATTGTCTGTATGGATGTTTGAAACTCTTTCACGCCAAAACTGTACCGAATTGTGAATTTATACAATCAAAAATTTTAATAGCATAGACATTTTTGTTGCACTTCCCAATGAGTATAAAGAAAAAGTATTGGATATTCTGTATGTTTCATACTAGTTATATCCATCACATGTGTTTTTTGAAGTGAAAACTTCTTTAGCGGCGTTGAGCACTTTTGTGGCATGGGTAGAAACTGTGAAACTCGCGTCAGGTCACGTGATGCTGATCGAAAAACCGTAAGACGGTTGTTAAGTTTTCACTTCTGCCGGCACTCCCGGAGTGCAACCCGTGTTAGTTTTTTTTCTCTGTTAGTACCTAACTAACTAATTAAATAATATTGTTGTGTATAATTTCATAAGAAAGCCACTCTCGTTTTAAGACCTAAGTATCTTTATCTCGTTACTAAATTGTGGTAAACGGTGCTGATAGCAAAGTGACGTACTTTTAAGAATATTATTGTCTTGTTAACGACCATTTGCTATTGTTTGTTAAATAAATTAAAAAAACTAAAACGGGTTGCACTCCGGGAGTGCCGGCAGAAGTGAAAACTTAACAACCGTCTTACGGTTTTTCGATCAGCATCACGTGACCTGACGCGAGTTTCACAGTTTCTACCCATGCCACAAAAGTGCTCAACGCCGCTAAAGAAGTTTTCACTTCAAAAAAAAACTACTGGACCGATTTGGCCGATATATTGGAACCTTTAGTAACAAGATATAACGATATAAATGAATATATGTGATAAAATTAGGACTGGAACATTCTTCATTGTTGACAATAAATTTAGATTTGAAATATTGTTATTAATGTTTTAACTTTCATGGACATCTTATTAATGCTGATAAATTTGTAATTTTATATAGCAATTTGATATAGTAATTTGACATAAAAATTTAATTTTGTGATAAATATGTATTTTATTAAACTTGAATGTTGTATTTGAATATGATTTAATATAATTTGCATGCTGTTATAACCTACACCTTAAACCTACCACCTAAATGTACCCTTTTTCATACGCAAATAAATTTCATTCATTCACGTACAGTACTTTTATCCTGTAAAACTTCACGGTTCTTGTGGTATACGTAGAAAGCCGGTTCTATACGAGTGAAAGCGCAGGACACAGCTAGAAATAAATATTACATATAATACATAGGATAGGTACAATCAATAAAAATACCTAATCTTAAAAGTATGTTTTAAGCACATTCGAGATTATTTCGAATATAAACAAACGAAAATAAATAAATAAACGTTATTTATTATTCTTCATCCAACAACATTATTTTTTTTTAACTTATGGAAAGCCTATCATTCGCCTTAATATTTGTAAAATTCTATTCGTTGATATTCAAAAAAGGCCCTACTTAGTAGGTAGTATTCTGAACGCAATATAGTTACTTAAGTACATTTAAAAAAACGCGCGGACAGATCGACATACAGACATACTAACGCAACGAAATTCAAATAAAACCTTTGTTGAAGTATTTTTTTATACACATTGTTGTATTGTACTGAGCTAATACAACTGATTTAATGTGTGTATGCCTATGAATACCCGTAACGAATTTAGGAAAATTGCTTCTTTGTAAGGTTTACGGTTACTTAATAATTAGATTTGACACGTTCTGACATTGGGTAAACGATTACAGTTTAAAGGTGAGCACTAGTTCATTGCTGAAATTTTATTTACTAGTGCTTCTATAATGTGGAACGTTCACCTGAAAATATTGCGGTTCAGGTTTCGGTCTGGTTTTCATAATAAAAATCCGTAGATTCATACGTATTTATTGGCCGTTTAAACGGAAGAAATAAACGATACAGCATTATAAAATATGTATGGAAGAGATAGGTTTTAGCAATGAGACCGCCTAAACTGTACATAGTTCTGTGATTTTATTTTATTTTATTTTATTTTTCTTATTTGTATGTATTTTTTTATGAAGTGGAATACAGAATATTGTTTCTATGTTATTTTCATGTGTTAAATTTCTACTTCTGCTCATTTTTATTTGCGAGGCATTAACGATTGACATGAATCACAAAAAGATAAAATTAAAATGAAGACAAAATGTTAAAACTTTTACTCCTCGGTAGAATCATTCCGTCTCAAAGATAATTGAAGGCAACGATAATGTTTCATAATAATCCAACGCCGCACTTCCTATATTTGTCCAATAGAGCGTTTATCTCATTACTTTTTAATAGTTATTCAAGTTCAAGTATGACAACAGTCGGAGATAATTGCAAAACTTACAAATACATCTTGTAGAGTCACCTGAATAACGCAAGAGAGTGAATCGCCGAAATGTATGTAGGTACGCGCGTAACTTCAGATCGACTGCACAAATTTGGATGATTCTATTTTTGTGTTCTTTTTTTGTCAGCACCAGGTTTTTACACATTTTTTTTTTCAAAAACAACGGACAACCAAGATTTAGATTATCAGCCTATATACCGTCCCACAGCTGGGCACAGGCCTCACCTCATCTATGAGGTGGTGCGAGCCATACTCCACCACGCGGGCTCAGTGCGGATTGGTGGAGGGGTGTGTGTAAGGTAAGTGACCAACCTTAATGTCAGATGTTATTAAGCCTAATATCTATCGATATTAACCGGGACCAACAGCTTGATGTGCCTTTCGAAGCACGGAGACGCTTGTACATAGACGTCACTTGTATGGTCAGAATGGTCACCCATCCCAAACGTGACCGCGACGTAGGTTGCTTAACTTTTGGTATCACTACCAGAGCGCTGCAACCACTGCGCCACAAGCACCAAGATTTGACCAGTTCAAAAAAATTGTCCTATTGAGCTGAAATTTTGTATATTTGTTTAGTTTGGATGACAATGCAAATATTTGAGTATAAAAGGTTATTCGAAAAAAAAATACATTTATTGTTATTTTGCTTATTTTACCATACACAAACCCATTTACTTTGTTATAACAATTACACAACGGAGCCAGACCAAATAGTTGTCTAATAATCTTATTACCGAGTGGGGTGACCGCTAATCTCGTTAGGCGCTGTGATGTAAATGAGTTCAGTGCTTAGTCCGTTTTCAGTGTGAGTAACTCAACGCCTACATAGAGTTGTACATGTGTCGGTAATTTAGCATCGTACCCTGCGGTTACTTTAAAAACTCTTTAATCAGAGCTGAAAAATGAAAGTATATTGCTCGAAATTTCCGCTGAACGACGCCAGCGCAGGAACTGAACATATCCAAACGTAGCCACTGAGCTGGAAGTCGCAGTACTTACAATACAACTCACAACGTGACACAGAAAATGCACCTGGAAACACAACACTGATACCAACAAAACACTCGACGCGTTTCCCTCAACTATACACTTCAATTGTCAATACAAACACTTTTTGAAAACAAACAGTTTTGAAAATGCGTCTTTTTTTAGACTATGAATCAAGTTAAACAACGGTCACTTATTTTTCAGATATTCTTTTCAGGGTAGTAATAATTTTAATTGGTTTAAAAGTTAGTAAATAAAAATAAATCCAGACAGACCAGGGAAATAAGTAAATAAATAAATTGTTTCAACGTACACACCATCTACCTAGCCCCAAACTAAGCGTTAGCTTGTGCTATGGTGGCTAGAATAACGGATAGAAATACTCTAATACATTTGAACACCCATGACTTAGGTACAAACGCTCGTGCTTATAACACAAACATTTGCATATAGCAGGATTCGAACCCGCGACTGCAAACAAGAAGATAAAATGTTTTTTTCCGGCTAATATTATTAAACTAGCTGTGCCCGCGACTTCGTCCGCGTGGAATATTTATTTTGGGCATCATTTTATTGTTGAAAATTTATTTTTTTGTTATTATTTTAGACAATTTATTTCTTAAGTTTTTTAAATCACATAATTAGCTTAAAGTACTCCTGCGTTAATTATTTTTATTTCGACTGCCTCGTTGGTGTAGTGGCAATGTTTCTCCCTTACATCCGAGACGTCCTGGGTTCGAATCCCGGGTAAAGCCAAAATTGTTTCTGAGATTTTCTGTCATGAATTTCTCAAAAACAGCTCGGAGTCGGGAAGTTAGCGGTGTTACACCCCCGTGCCGTCCTGCGCCTGATCTCTCTCCGGTCATGTCGGATTGCCGTCTCACCGAACTTTGTGAGTGATGGAACAGTGAGTGCACCTGTGTATTGTGCTTACACTTGTGCACTATAATATCTCCTGCGTAGTTGGCTGATCTCTGTTGAGATTGGCCGCCGTAGTCGAAATCGGCCAGGAGGACTATTATTACTATTAATTATTTTTCTAGTTTTATTTTCTTGTGTCAGAAGAACATGTAAGTTTTGTCCGCAACGCGTTTGTTGCGATCTTGACGACGCGACATATGTGTGACGTTAATTAATTCCTATGTGTTAAAATGTTTGCCCCTGTGATTCATTAATTGTAACGGTGAAAGATAGCATAAAAGGAAATAGAATTCTTTTAAAATTAAAAGGTAAATAATTTGGAATCATTGAGGTGCGAGGTATAAGCACTGTTTGACCAACTGCTAAACCAGTCTAAACTATTGCAACCATCACGTTACATATTGCGAAGAAGTTAGATTTGAAGACGGTCCCGGTGGTTTAAGATTTCTAAGTAAAATTATTGGGGCACCTATTTTTAACTTGAGGGAATATGGGGGAAGGCCACTTGTGTTCAAATAATTATTTTATTAATTTCGTCTACGCTACAGTTTCTCACTCCCAATATTGCCCATTGATGATCTTTTTTTTCTATTTCGCTTATTTCAGGGTGAACTTTCGATATAAAGTCCTCAATGTTACTCACTCTTAATCCTTAATCTCGTTCAATTGCAATTTTATTTTCAGTGAGGTACTTTCGGGTCTCCTATTAAAAGTACCTTTGATGGAAAAGTTATACTACCTCCCTACCACTGCCTCGTTGGTGTAGTGGCAAAGTTTCTGCCTAACATCCAAGAGGTCCTGGGTTCGAATCCCAGGTCGAGCCAAAATTGTTTCTGAGATTTTCTGTCATGAATCTCTTAAAAACAGCTCGGAGTCGAGAAGTTGGTGGTGTTACACCCCCGTGCCTCGGTTCGCACGTTAAGCCGTTGGTCATGCGCCTGATCTCTCTCCGGTCATGTCGGATTGCCGTCTCACCGAACTTTGAGAGTGATGGAACAGTGCAGTTTGAGAGTGTACTTGTGTATTGTGCTCACACTTGTGCACTATAATATCTCCTGCGTACTTGGCTGATCTCTGTTGAGATTGGCCGCCGTGGTCGAAATCGGCCAGGAGGACTATTTCTACCTCCCCCAAATGTGCTCTCATATTTGTAGTTAATTTTAAGATGTTCACAAACTTCCATATTGGGGTTTTTTTAGGCAAGACTTTACAATGTCTGCCCTTGTTCCCCTTACTATGTTTGTCGAAAGTCCACCGCAAACATAACAGTAATTTTATGATGATTATATTATCACAGCTTCTTATATCTCTAAGAGTCCTATTTAGACCCTCTACATGAGCTCTATGGATCATGGAACATTCGTCCCAGATTGTTATACGTGGTCACCTGGTCATTCATCGTATCAGCCTGTTACAGTCCACTGCTGGACATAGGCCTTCCCCAAGGACCGCCACTGCGCACGATCTCCCGCTCTTTGCATCCAGTCAGTACCAGCTGCCTTCTTCAGGTCGTCTGTCCATCTAGCCGGGGGGCGTCCCACACTACGTTTACCTAAGAGTGGTCTCCATTCAAGAACCTTCCTGCTCCACCTCTCGTCGGTTCTGCGACAGACATGGCCAGCCCACTGCCACTTTAGCTTGCTACATTTTTGGACAACATCAGTTACCTTAGTCTTATGTCGTATGACCACGTTCCGGATCTTATCTCTTAATGAGATCCCCAACATAGACCTTTCCATTGCACGCTGAGTGACGTGTAGTCGGTGAGCCAGCTTGACTGTCATGTTCCACGTTTCGGCTCCGTAGGGTAAGAGTGGTAGGATGCATTGGTTAAACAACCGGCTTTTTAAGCACTGCGGCAGGGTCGACGTGAAGATATGACGCAACTGGTCATTAATTAAATCTAATTTTGGTTCATCATGGTAACTCGTAGAGCTACACCCCCCTCTCCGCGTCGCTCGCAAGTAACGCCTCTCTTCCTTACAGCGTCATGTTCTGCACATCATGCAGCGCGGGTGAATTTTATAATGGTGTTATTTTAAAATTGTAATATCTTCTAAGATATTAATTGAAATTAAATGATGTCAAAGACAATTTTGTTCAGAATTAAATACTCTTAATCAACAACACATTTATTTGGATAAAGATTAATATTATTACCTTGATACAACTCTTAACAAATAATGCATTAATTTCGGCCAAATTTGATTACCAAAAAACGGTTCTAGTGACTTGATCTTGAAAGATAGACATATACTGTCGCAGACATTTTTTTAGATCATTTTAAGAGGAATAATTCGTTCATACAAATATTTTTGGTATCTTGAACCGTTTTCGCAGCGTACGCAACGGAAGCCCTCAAGGATGAAAATTTTCCCCGTTTTTTTCACCTTTCCCATGATTTCTTCGCTCCTAATAGTTGCAACGTGATGTTATATAGCCTATAGCCTTCCTCGATAAATGGTCTATTCAACACAAAAAGAATTTTTCAATTCGAACCAGCAGTTCCTGAGATTAGCGCGTTCAAACAAACAAACAAACAAACAAACAAACAAACTCTTCAGCTTTATAATATTAGTGTAGATTAAATTGGGTTATTTATTCAAGTTGTATGTAATTTTATTAAGTGTGTTTAGATAATAAACGAATACATGCTTACTACGTGTAATACAGTGAGTATCACAAAAATAAGGCCCTGGCATTGCCCTGCACGTTTTTTTGGCAGAATGCGTCTTAACGTTACTGTCAACGTCACGTCACATGCATACGTTTGTGAAGTGAACGTTGACGGTGACGTTATGACGTATACTGCAAAAAAACGTGCAGGACAAACTCGTGAGAACGGGGTCTAAAAGTGTTTACCTACTGACCTAATAAAAAAAGGGTTTTTCAGTTGGTTACATTTGGATGTATTTGGGTTCCAGCGCTGGCGTCGTTTAGTAGAAATTTAAAGCAAAATAATCCTCATTTTCAGCTGTAATAAAAAAAGACTTCTCTTCTTGGGTCGACTTGGAGCGGTTTAAAACGTATGACCTTGCCTGCTTAACTTTTTAGAACCTCTAGGGAATCGAACCGATCTTTATGTGGTAACTAGGCATATTATAGATAACATGGTTGTCATTGTGCCTGCCATATGTTAAAGCTTTTCCTTTGAAGGCTCTGTCTAGAATAGAACGGACCTTGGCAAAGAGTTGAACAATATTATGGTCAACATTTGTAATGATGAGTCATTGCCTGAGGATTCGATTATATTTGTTAGTAATCGGATTGAAACTAACTTTCCAGTCACAAAATGAGGCACACAAACACACAGACTTACACAGAGACATATGGTCAAACTTACCGCTCTTTTTCTTCAGGCGTTAAAATACATTACTCGTATATACACTTTGAATATCAATAAGCAAAACGTTAGATGTGTTTTGGTGAAGGATAGAGATCTTTAATTGAATACGATTTGGTTTCAGGAAGTAGTTATAGTCTGTACAGATCCCACTGCTGGGCACGGGCCTCACGTCCTCTTTGGAGGTGGTTCGAGCCATACTTAACCACGCTGGCTCAGTGCGGATTGGTGGAGGGGTTTTTGTAAGGTTAGTGACCAACCCTATTGTCAGATGTTATCAAGCTGCCCTAGCGCCTCTGAATAAGCTTTGCGACTAATATCTGTCGATAATTTCATGTCTAAGTTTGTATTTGTCATACTTTTTTGCAATTGATAATAATTGCCGGTCTTTTTTAGTAATAAGGCTGTGGCATATATAACACTTAATTTTTTTGGGGCAAGAGTAATAGTCCTCCTTGCCGATTTCGACCACGGCGGCCAATCTCAACAGAGATCTGCCAACTACGCAGGAGATATTATAGTGCACAAGTGTGAGCACAATACACAGGCGCAATCACTGTTCCATCACTCATCAAAGTTCGGTGAGACGGCAATCCGACATGACTGGAGAGAGATCAGGCGCAAGACCAACGGCTTAACCAACTTCGCGATTCCGAGCTGTTTTTGATAAATTCATGATAGAAAATCTCAGAAACAATTTTGGCTCGACCTTGGATTCGAACACAGGACCTCTCGGATGTAAGGCAGAAACTTTGCCACTACATCAACGAGGCAGTCAAAGGTATTTTAAGTATTTTAAATGCAACCTGTAGATTGTGTATTTTCTTTATAGCCACACTTAATAAGTCCTATCTCATAATATTCAATATAATGTAACAAGCAACGATATCTAATTATAGCACAAGGATCTTCATCTAATGAACATTATTTCTGCATAGGAAACCAGTAGCTCGAATACTAAACAGCAAATAAACAAAGGCATTTCAGTGAGTCGACTCACTTACTCACCGAACAGCTGATCAGATTATTACCGAAAGGAAGACGTACAACCTATGTGATGTAATATTTTCAAAGGTTACAGTACACGTTAAACTTTTTGACTTATCTGTTACACCTACACGAACGCGGGTTGATTACACCAAGAAATAAGTAAAATAAAAAGTAAGATTTCCAATTGAGCGGTTTTTATTGCAACAACATTCCCTTCCAGTTGAATACAAGTCTTCATTTTAATCAGTTTATTAAGGGGTTCACTGCTTCTACTGAAAGTGTCAAAAAAATTTAGTTTTAACCGTAAAGTTCATAGAATAAAAGATAAGAACTAGAAGCCTTTTTCAAGCATAACATTATTGCCTATATTTAGTTGATAACTAGCTTCGCCCGCTTTTTATTATACTAATCATGTTATTCAAAACATAAACCTTCCTCTAACCTCTTAAATTACTCTATCTATAAAAAATCTGCATCAAAATCCGATGAGCAAATTTAAAGATCTACACATACAGACATAGGAACAGACACGGTAAGTGTTTTTGCTTTATACCATAGTAGTAGTAGTGATAAGCAATATAGGAACAATAATTCCTCAAAACCAGTTTCCGAAGTATCATTTACAAAATTACTTGTAATTGTTTTAAGTATTCGAATGCATCTTGCAATGGGCGCAAGGGCAAATATTATCATAAATGTATGTAGTTTTTTATTATCAGCTGTTTCGTGATAACGGCTAACCGTTTTTTGTTTTGTACAAGCACGGTATTACTAGTTACACAATAAGCCTTATTTTCAAAGTATTTGGAACTAATTTGTAGCATTTGCGTTAGTGTATTTCAGTTGTTAATGCAAACTTACATGCGATTTGCGTTTTCTCAACTCAACTGAACAGTTAGAGTTAATAATTATGAAATGTATATATAGGGACGTACAGTTTATTGAGTAAATGCTTTTTTGGGACTGATAAATTAAGTTTGGACGATTTCTTTACACAGGTAAAGAAACCGGTATAACTCTTTTAGATTAGACCTAATTAATACCTTTTAGATTAGAGCTTAAGCTTTTAGATCAGACTAATTAGATTTAGACCTAATACGTATTATGGATAAGTATTATTTGGTATTGATCATGAGATACATAATATCATGTAACAAATTTTCATCACCATGCAAAAGTCATAAAACACGTAAAAGAATATAAATAAAACTCAGGACATTTTATTTGTTAAACCAAGAAGACTGTTATTTACAACATATAAAACCTAAGTAATTACAAAAAATAAACAACAAATTGACCCCTGGGTGGAACTAACTTCTAAGCAACAAAGTGATCAATCCCAATCCTTGCTACGAGGTTCAAATCCTATTCTTGCTACGAGATTTTTTCTCCTGGACCCGTAGTCCGTAGCGCGCAGGCTCCGTAGCGCGATCGTAGCTTCCAAAAGACCTCAACGCGTTACGTAACACTTTTGAGGATTAAATTAATTTGTCATTTTTTAATTCATAGTATTATCGCTAGATTTTGCGCTGGATTAATATTAAAGATAATTTAATACTTTTATTACCCTATTTGTAATTTATTATTTTAAGGTTTCCGCATATATAGTTTTATTTATTTATGATGTACACCAATGATATAAATAAATATGCAATAATGGCAGAAAACAGAGATTTTCTAATTAGACTTTTATTTTATGAAATTAGCACAAAAACTCTCCAACACAGTTCTTTAAAGCAGTTGGTTTTCGGAAGGAACAAGCAGTATATAATAATTTCCTTTATAGTTAGAGAAGGTATAATGATGTTGACACGAAATGTATTATTTAACAAAGGAAGAGCAGATTTGGGAGTATGCCAAGTGAGACAGCATTCGACCTTGAACTCTTCTAAAACACGAGGTACAAACTATTCTTATTTAAATGACAAAGCAGTTTACATAGAATATGTACAACGATAATAAGTTTTTCCGCAAATTATGATATTAAAATTTATCACCAGTTATCTCATTTTAATTTCAGGATTTAAGTGTTTGCATTAAAATAATCTCTCTCTCTGCTGATGAGATTTAGTACTTACTGTTTTTTTTAAATATTGTTTTTTTAAACTACTCTACCTCATGCTTTAAGTTTGATAAAGTACAACAACAATTACAAATATACAACAACATAACATACATTGATCTGACTCCGTGCTAACTAGCTTAATCACTTGTATTACAGATATCAGTATCAACATTGGCATTACAAATAAACTTAAATAAATACGTATTACACCAAGACCAGTACAAACAGACATGTTCATGCACAAAAATGTTTGTACAGTGCGGGGATCGAACTCGCGACCTCTTGTTTAATAGTCAACTTTTTGACGATTACACCAAAGTGGTCGTCAAGTAGTACCAAACATGCTTTTGTGCTTTGCCGCAGCCGGGTAAATACCGTGTTCACATTGCGCTACCACTTTCCCTGACCATGGAGTGGATATAGACCTTAAACTCGCAAACCGGTACCTACCTCCACGTAATCTCGGAGCGGTCTAGACCTCGGATTAATTGATCCGTTATAAATACATATTTTGTAACGGTTGGCTATAGATAAAGTTAGATCATCAGTACATGTTAACATAATCACTGATTCAGCGTCGAAACATGAGACAAATTACTTTAAAATAGATAAGGCTATTTTTTCTTTAATTTCATTCATGTAAGCAGCTCCTGGTCTGTATCAAACCTTACAAAACAAGTTACTCAGAATGAAATTAAAAATGAAGTCAATAATCAAAGTTTTAATGTCACTACATTAATAAAATTTGTAATGAAATGCAAACAATCAACTGTTTTTATTACACTGTAAAGCAATACTTTGTACAGTTAATACTTTCAGAGCCATCATGTTCATGATCATCATTTCCACATTTGTTTACGCTGTCTGTGATAAGGAAAATGTACGCTACAGTACGACTGCTAATAACTCGGTTACAGACGAGATAGGATTGTTTATTTTCGACCTACTTCAGTCTCTGCTGTTCATGTTAATAACAAAGCGTAATTTTGACATTGTTTACATAATTTTGTGTAAGGAAACCCATCCCTTAGTTACACCGTCTTACTCACGCGTCGCACCGTCTACAATGTCTTTGCCGCGCTTCCCCCCGATATTATAAAAGGGGCGAGCGGTGTCGCGCGGCGCAGTGACCGCTCGCTCTCGGTGGCAGCTAGACGTACCGTATACAATGGACGCGCCTGAGGACGAGGGCATTGCCGCCGACAGACGCCCCTCTACCGACGACCACGCAGACCTCTCAGACACCGGCTCGGAAGCCTCCGCCAACGGCAAAGACTCCGGATGCGAAGTCGCCACCGAAAAGGAACCACCGTACACACCCCCTGATGAGGAATTGGCTAACAGGATCGTCGCGCAAGTGGAATTTTACTTCTCCGATGCGAATATAACAAAAGATGCATTTTTACTCAAGCACGTCAGGAGGAATAAGGAAGGATATGTGTCGCTCAAACTCATTTCCAGCTTCAAACGCGTCAAGCATTTGACGAAAGACTGGCGAGTCGTCGCCGAAGCTTTAAAACGATCAACCAAATTGGAGATCAACGAACAAGGAACAAAACTGCGTCGTACGGAACCTCTACCCCCGTACGATGAGACGACCCCGTCCAGGACTGTCGTCGCTGTCAGGATGCCTATAGACAGACCGACAGTCGAAAACGTGTCCCGTCTCTTCGCTACGTGTGGTGAAATCGCCTTAGTCAGAGTGCTCAGACCAGGCAACCCCGTGCCTGCCGATGTGCGTCAATTCCTGAACAAAAATCCGAGTTTAGTTAACTGTGTGTGTGCGTTAGTCGAGTTTACCGAATCGGAGTCCGCTAGGGAAGCGCTGAGGTTGCAAAGTCCCGACGATGAAGGGATGCGAGTGTACGAATTGAACGGTGTCCCTCGGGAACCGAAGAGGAAGGCTCCAATGCGTCGTGTGCCACAACGCAGACACGAATGTGAATACTCTTCATGCTGTAGTGGATCTGAACCTGAATACGACTTTAGATACGGAACTCCTTTCTACAGACGGAGTTCGAGTGGCTTCTTCGCGCCGCGATCCCCCGAAATCCAAACCTGGGTGCCACGACGAGCGTCCACTTGCAGTCACTCATCAGATTCGGGTGTTTCCGTGTACTGTAACTCGAGGAGAGCGTCGCAAGCTAGTACGGGGAGTGCTGGGAGTTCTGAGGGATGGCTTGCGAGGAGGTTGTCGGGCTGTTCGATAGGGGGAGGCGTGGAGTGCGGGCGGAGGTTGTCCTGCGCTCCCAGGTTCGAGCCCCGGACGCCGCTGGTGCCCGACGGCACGCGCGGGTTCCACGCGGCCGCGCGCCAGCGCCGCATCTCGGACCTGGCTCTATACTCGCGTTAGAAAGTGCTTGCCAACCGTGACACCTTTCTAATCACGTTGGATAACTACCTTTCACGTTGCGCCCGAGTTTTCGATCTATTTCGTACGAGGAAGCGACTGAATAATGTGATCGCGTGTGTTCCGCTAGCCGATTTAGTTTTTTAAGTTATTTTTTTCCTTGGATAGGGAGGACTGACTTTTTTAAGTTGGCTCTCTCTAGTGAATGTGATTGTAAGCTCATTTAGCTGTAAGCAGTACGCTGTGTTAGGTTAGGTATCTCTCTAAATGTAATTTATTAGATTTATTTATTGCTATTTATTGAGCGCGCGCGTCGTGATCGAGTTTTCATCGAATATGTCAGAGTTGTCGGCACAAATTGTTTATTGATGCAAAATCGACATGTGCGGAGAGAGTAGGCTCACGGCGGAGCGGAGAGCGAAAATCGCTTGCGCAACGCGCAGCCGCTCCGTAAACTTTAATGACCACGGCGCGTTACGGCACTAACATTTCAACATGTTTTTTTACTAAATAAGTCATTAATTAACTTAAGTCAGTCGCGCCATGTCATTTTTCCATTTAAGATTACGTTATATTTAAGTGTTGTGATGTATATATGTACAGTGTGATCTGCGTATATGATTGTATTCGGTTTTTTAATTTATTATGTCATTGAGGAGTTCTGCTTTTCTCAGCACAATCTTGTCTCCTCCGTTTGCCGAAAGAGAGATGTAATTTAATGTAAATTTTATAAAATATAAAGTTTTTTGACAATGCAGTTGTTTTTTTCGACCTTGATGATGGAAAGTAGGTCCATTTAAGACCCTGATCACCTTGGCGAATCGATTCTGGCTTGACAGTGGACTCTGTTGCCACACTTTAAATTCGTGGAGGAAAAATAGCATTGAGGCATGTGAACCACCGGATATAGATGATTTATTGGAATTGAACACTCACAAGTGTTAAATATCCGATATCCTTGCTTTTAATTGTATCAGTAATAATTATCAACACATGTTTTTATCTGTATTGGTTCTCTAAATAACTATGTTATCAAATATACGTAATAATGGAATGATTTGGTTCATGACTTCACATGTTAGTGGCTCTATCATCGATATTAACTAGGTCCATTAAGATCTCGTTAGATAAAGCTATCTATCAACATTATAGATAATGAATCATTATAAAGTCTCAGATCTGTCTAGAATGCTAAGTAGTTTTCCTTTCTGAATAAATTAACTCTCTTTGCATAGCATTTAATTATTATGAGTGACCTACTTTATGCATAAGAGAGAATTCATATTAACAGGCATGACGTAATGTGGTATGAGATTTTCGATCGAGTAAATTGAGATGTCAGAACTCATCTAAAAATGTAGTTTTTTTATTCCATTACTGGTACAGAGATAGTAAAAATTATAACAAAATTGCCTCAAAGCATAGGTTACAAAATTTGAAATTTTCTAGTTACTGTAAGTAACCGAGTTATTTTAATTGTATCTTAGCAATTATGAACGGCTTCGCTTTCAGTAATTAACAGTAGTATTATTTCAGTCAGTAACACATTTTTACGTATTTATTGCGATAAAAATGCGCTATTTATCGTTGCGCCTTTAATTTTTATATCAAATAGGCTAACGCATTCTTCTTAAATCGTATTTGTTTCAGGCAAAAATGTTAATAAATCCCTATTTAACACTTTAGTGGTATAGTTTATAACTTCATTACAACAGGGGCCTGCAACCTCATTATTATGTAAAAACAACTTTATTATTGTAAACAAACATTATTTACAAGAATTTTCAGTATACATTAACTACAAGTATTCAAAACAAAAACAAAATGTGGGTTTTTGCATTTTTTTCCTAATGGAAACCTTTGGTTACGCGGATACAGTGGTAATCGTGAGATCGGAAATCTAAAAACTTGTTATTCACATATAACTGTGGTCAGCTGATTTATATTGTGTACAGTCGAACTCAGAAATATGTAGGTAAACTTTATTCATTTTTGGCGCCTTAAAAGACACAATTTCTAATATGCGTGGTGTGTGTGTGGTGGTGCGGCACAAAGTATAGGGAAATATATCTGATACTGTTACATGTGTTTTCTTATGTTTTAATAATTGACTGCAACGACGACATGACATTATTTGATATTAACGACATAAACTAAAACAAAAATAAATTAATAATAACAAATAATAATAAACAACATTTGTTATGAGTGATAACAAAAATAAAAAAAAAAACTGGATGCAGGCCGCTTGTGATCGGTCGATGTGTAAAAATGTGGGGAAGGCCTATGTTCAGCAGTGGACGGACGTCCTTTGGCTGATAATGATGATGATGATGATGACAAAAAAAGCAACACAGTAAATTAAATTATGAAAAATTTTAAATTAGGATCTGACAACCATCATCGTAGCAAACTAAGATTCACATAAAGAAAGCATTAGTTCAAATTCAAATACAAATAATCTTTATTCATAAACAAGTGATTTACATTTTTATATTGCAATCGAGGATTTCTTTATGTAAATAAATACTTGTGGTATAATATCCCCGCTCTCCATTTTAATTTAACAATAATTGACAGGATTAGAAAACAGTAATAATTCTATAATATAATAACAGCTGAGTAATTGAGTATCAATGTTTTTTTAAGAATAATTAAATAGTTAAAATAATTAAGTAATGAATTTTGGTTGTAGACTAAATAAAAAACCAAATTTCAAACATATTGACATAGAATATTGCTGTTTCTGATTGTACACAATGTCTTCCGTAAATAAGCATTGCTTAGCGAAGATCGTACGAAGGTCCTTGAAACCAAGTGCTGCAAATCTAATATATTGTATGTAATAAAATACATATATAATTAATCATTTTAGCTTATTAGTTTTCACACGTTTTAATAACTTTTAAAATTTATTGTCAATCAGATAATGAATGCCATGGTCTTGCGATTGTTTTTCGAAGTCTTACTTGCACTCAAAACATTACTCCGTAGTACACAAAATGTAGACATAATATTCAAAGAATACTATTCGCATTCATAGTAGTCGACAAACTAATCGGCTAATAGATAATAATAAATAATAATAATAATAAATATTTCTCAACGACCACACCAATTCTCTAGTCCCAAAGTAAGCTACGAGGCTTGTGTTATGGGTACTAGATAACGGATATACATACTTAAATACTTTTTTTTGTAAATAAATACATATTATAAATAGAAAACACCCAGACCAGTACAAACACACATGTTCATGCACACTTATGCTTGTACTGTGCGGGAATCGAACCCGCGACCCTTGGTTTAGAAGTCCGACATGCGGACCACTGCACCAAGCGGTCGTCACCAAGCGGTCGTCATAGATGGACGGTGTTTAAATTTTACAAATCTTAAAGGTATTCCTCTATTAGATAACATCACATACGTTGTCACAACCGTAGGCCCGTATTCTAAATCGACGCTCAAGCATGAATATTTACTTAAAACTAAATTTCTAGAACCGCACTAAGGTACAGATTCATTCGCCGTAATCTATTATTGGTAAAACCATATATAACTATACTTCATACGAGTAATCAAATCAAATTGTAACGATCATATAACAGATAAACCCACAGTTTATCACAAATCTAGCTCGCATAGTTGGTGAAGCCCACACTTCGGCTTTAAGAGGCGAATTTATTGTAAATGGACCAGTTCCAAGCTCAGAGGTCGCGGGGTGAACGAAATCAACATAGAACGAACGCGTTGTATGATCTTAGAGGAACTAAATAATAAGTTTACAGAGAGCAGAAAGAATTTGTCTAAGTAATTTCAAAATATTTTTATTTTCATAGATAGAGAAACGCATCTCTTTTCAAGACTTAAAAAAATACCAGTTACATTAAACGTCAATAAATCATTAGTGTTGCCTGAAACGGCACTTAAGATCGAGTTCATGATTTAAACCCTCGGTTAAGATGAGACCAAATATTTCAACTCTAGGGCTTTAATAAATTAATTTAATCAAAGAATTAGATAATTAATTCTAGTCTGCATATACACTATGTCTATTTAAACCATTTAATATCTGTTTGGAGTTGTGATCATACATCCATATTATTTAAGTTCTGTATGCTACCAACAAATAATGGCGCTGTGTGTATGTTGAATCGCGCGAACATTCGAGTTCGGCATTTTAATGACTACTGAGGAATGGAAGTAATTATTGTCTCCGTTCATTATCAGTAGTTTAATTTCAACTTGTCGCTTTGGGATCCTGTATTGATATTATACGAGTACAATATCAATGTTTTCTATTCTTTTTTCAAAAATAGAAAGGAGATGTAAATAAAAAGACAAGTGTTCGAATAAACAGGCAGTTTCTACGCTTTTTCTATCAAAAGGTGGAGGTCGTGATCATCTCGCACTACCAAGGCTGTGGGTACATCGTGATTTTAGCATTTTGGAGCAAAACTCCTAAACTATGTGTAGATCATATTGCAGATTCATCTACGCACATCTTCGTTTTTTTAACCCCCGACGAAAAAGAGAGGTGTTAATAGTTTGACACCTTGTTTGTTTTTGTTTCTCTGTGTTTTTGTGCGTGTCTGTCTTTAGCATTGTAGCTCCTGAACGGATGAACCGATTTCTGAGCGGTTTTTTTTATTCGTAAGATATAAATAATAATATGTAATATAATAAATATTTCACAACAATCACACCAATTCTCTAGTCCCAAATTAAGCTACGAGGCTTGTGTTATGGGTTCTAGACAACGGATAAACGTACTTAAATACTTTTTTTTTGTAAATAAATACATACTATACATAGAAAACACCCAGACCAGTTCAAACACACATGTTCGTACTCACTAATGCTTGTACTGTGCGGATCGAACCCGCGACCCTTGGTTTAGAAGTCCGACCTGTGGACCACTGCACCAAGCGGTCGTCATAAAGTCAAAAGATAAATTTAATCACGATGGTTTTTAGCTATAGCAGTTAAAAATCCTACCAGCCGTTGCAGCTCAACAGCTGTTCTCATGGCTCATTAGGGGGTCATTTAACCGAAAAGTTAATTTCTTGTTTTTTACAAGACTCATTGAGAAATAAATAAAAAAACATTCTATTTTACGAAAGAGTTTGTTAAGCAATTAAAGGTGATACTACCTTACATGACTATCTGACTCCGTGGTATCTTCAAATAAAACTTAAAAAAAACACAATATTAAATAAATAAATAAACCGATGTACTCGCAGTTAAGTAATGCCATTGCATTACATATTTGGACTTACATAAATAACATTTGCTCGCATATGTAATTCTTGACAAACTAGTCTTTCATATTATTTAACATAGATGCATAATTAAACTGAATTTAGAAACACCAGGATACACCTAAAATAATACCCTTATTTCTTAACTATGCATTGAGAAACTACATTATTTATACCATTTCTCATACATAATTGTGTCATAATTGTAACGTAATGCAATCAACATATTGCATTTTACACTGTATGTAACCCTATTTCTTTTTTGTTAAGTGGAATTGCAAATATATAGCTTTTACATATAGTCATATTACTATATCGCAACCGTCATCATAGATCTTTCATAAACAGTTCATCATATTTATTTCCCACTGCTGGGCACAGGCCTCACCTCAACTATGAGGTGGTCCGAGCCATACACCACCACGCGGGCTCAGAGCGGATTGGTGGAGGGGTGTTTGTAAGGTAAGTGACCAACCTTACTGTCAGATGATATTAAGCAACCCGAGGGCCTCCGACCAGGCTTAACGACTAATATCTATCGATATTAACCGGGACGAACAGCTTTACGTGCCTTCCAAAGCACGGAGATGCTTGTAAATAGACGTCACTTAAATGGTCAGAATTATTATTATTATTGGGTTTATGGGCCTTCTTATCGCCAACTCGACCAAGTTTGATCTATTGTGGCAGCCCTTTGTATTTACAGTTCACTGCTTAGTCCCGTTGAGTCTATAAATTGCCAGACTCTTTGGAGCGTGACTTCTGTTATCTCATCCGGGCGCATGATGTGCCGCCCGAGATGGATACTTCTTTTGCTCATAAGCGGGCCGCATGAGCAGAGAATATGCATGGCCGTTTCCTCCTCTGTGTGGCAGAATCTGCACAGAGCGTCGTAAATGGTCAGAATGGTCACCCATCCCAAACATGACCGCGCCTTAGGTTGCTTAACTTTTGGTATCACTACCAAAGCGCTGCAACCACTGCGCCACAAACACATATTTATTTAGTGTATATTATTATATATTTTATGTATTTATGTATATTTTATGTATTCTTATATAAAATTATATATTTTATCTCATGTGGCCTATTATTGGTATTAATATTTTTTTGTTTTCTCTTTTATTTATTTTGTCGCACCGCCCACTAATCATTTCTGCTTAGCCCAAAGGTATGAGTGGTAGAGAATGCCCTACTGCGTTAAGTTCACCTTTAGTACAGAGTTTTGTTAAGCAATAAAGCTTTAAATTAATTAATTTTATTTTCAAAGTTGATGAAATGAGCTTCACCGTTAATAGTGATACATTCAAACTACATAGAAAATAGTAAAGCCAACGATATTTTGAGCACATCCTTAAAAAAAATTACGAGAAATATACAGATAGATAGATAGATTAATACTTTATTGTACAACACAAAACAAAAATTACAGGCAAGCTTAACAAAGAAAGATGACCAATTTAGGTCGTCTTATCGCTTGTAGCGATCTCGTCCAGTACAGTTTAGTAAGTAGTCTCTTTTTAATTTCTATTAAAGTAGGTGATTTAAGTTTCATTACTTACGAAAAGACAACTCTTAAAAAATTCTTTTCGGCACCGATCATCGGGGAGGAATCGAACCCCCGACCTTTGGAAGTCCGGTCCAATGCTCTGACCACTGAGCTACCGAGAACCTTAAAGGAGTCGTTGAATTTTGTAACTGCTTTCATTACTCAGTTTTATCGGGAGTTTATAATGTTATTTATTGTATTTCAGTACACACCATATTGAGAAAAACATATTATTAATTTTGCCACAGTACCGTGATATAACTTAAATGTTCCAGTTTTCCGACTTCCTAATGGCACATCAATCAGGTTTTTCTTCCTTGTTCTAAGGTTGAGTAACATGTCAAAACAGGCCCTTAAGGTCGTACAGCTGTAAAATCTAATTTCCTGTTCAAAAACTTATTTTATTGACAACCGTTTGGTGTAGTGGTCCACGTGTCGGACTTCTAAAACCAAAGGTCGCGGGTTCGATCCCCACACAGTACAAGCATAAGTGTGCATGAACATGTGTGTTTGTACTGGTCTGGGTGTTTACTATGTATAATATGTATTTATTTACAAAAAAAAAGTATTTAAGTATGTTTATCCGTTTTCTATTACCCATAACACAAGCCTCGTAGCTTAGTTTGGGACTAGAGAATTGGTGTGGTTGTTGTGAAATATTTATTTATTTATTTATTATTTTTGATTATAAGATAAGTACCTACTTACCTATGGCAGCTTCATACATTATTATTATTTCTAGTCTATGTTTACTAATTACGACAATCAGGTTTGATCAAGAAGGTTATGGAAATCAAAATCAGAAGAAACTTGGTAGATACTTTAGGTACTTGATGAATTGATACCTAATAGTAATGTAAAGTTAAATTTTGGGAAAACGAAGAGTTAGGGTGTGGGTAATCACACTTAAATAAGTCCATGGGAACTATTTACAACCAAATGACACCATATCGTAACATTCTCGAAAAAAATTAACTTATTTACGATTGGTTTTATGCTACGATTAGTTCAACTTTAGCAGAAAAAAAACCTCCAGGGTTTTATCAATATTAACCGCATAATATAAGAATAACTATCAGAAATAATAAGTACTTACTTATTAATGAACAACAACAACACACACATTGATCTGATTCCGTGGCAAGTGGCTTTTAAGCATTTGTGATGTGTTAGAATAATCAGAATCAATCTTAATGCAATATAAAACCCAGACCAGTACAAACAGACGTGATAATGCACACAAAACGTTTGTACAGTGCGGGGATCGAACGATCGACATCTTGGTCTAAATCTATCTCTTGGTATAACTTCATTAACTGTAAAATAATTTAGTTTAACTTAACTATAAACTGTTTTATTTCATCTCATAGTTTGTTCGTCAGTTCATTGTTTAAAAGACCATTGTTATTGTCCGAGCTAGTTACTCGTATCTCGGCCAATTTTTCGATACACTACATTGTTGAATAACTGATGTTACAGCATCGATTATGTAAATCAATGACACGCTCCAGTGGACAAGTACTCGATTAACGTTAGGGCACTGGCTCTCAAACTTTAGAAAATGATGATACTCTTCAAATGCGGAAAAAAAAGAATGAAAGAGTTGACTGACAAAATGGCATTAGAATCGCTAGTCATAACATAATAGTTGGTTTACTCTATATATTATTTAAGCTGAGGAAACTTAATTGGTTTATGTGTTATTTTATTTATGTATTTTGTTATGTAATGTGATAAATGTATGCTATTTTAGTTATTTAATTTATGTTCCACAAAAAATAATAAAATAAACTTTTTTACTACACAACGGGATGAAACTTAGCCCAAATCACGCCTGATGCTAAGTGTTTTTATTGATGAAAGTAGTTCTTCTAGAGGACACGAACTAGCAAAGCAATTTTAAATAAATATAATAGATATGCATTATATTTAATATATATATATATATATATATATATATATATATATATATATATATATATATATATATATATATATATATATATATATATATATATATATATAATATTTATAAGAACATCACATACATTGATCTGACTTCGTAGTAAGTAGCTTAAGCACTTGTGTTACAGATGTCACAATCAACAGTGGTAGGTAATATTTGTATTACTTAAACTTTAATAAATACAACACCCCGACCAGTACAAACAGACATGTTCATCATGTACACAAATCTTTGTACAGTGCGGGGATCGAACTCGCGACCTCTTGGTTAATAGTCAACTTCATAAACATTACACCAAAGCGGTCGTCGTTTGAATATTGAAATATGGTAAGTAATTGTGATGGTCGACCGGTAGAAAGTCTGCAGTGTACAGGTGTTTTTTTTAAATGGCCAAAGTTTGAGAATCACTATATAAAATAACGACTATTATCTGTTGCATGCAGTTCGGCAGACCCAATTAACATCTCAGCTACTATTCCGTTAAACATAAGCCGTAACCTCTAATTTACTGTTAATTACATTAATTACGGGCGTTGTTTAATTGGTTTGAATGTTTTAAATTAGGCATCATGCGTCATTCTAAGTACAAAGATAATAATTTCATTTTATGTTTTATACATATAAATTGACTAGGTACTATTAACTGTTTGGATGTTACATGTAAGTATTTGTTTAAGTTTATTTGTTACCAATGTTGATTCAGATTTCTGTAACACGAGTGCTTAAGCTACTTACCTAGGAGTAGAGAATGCAATATCGATTCGGGATTATAAATTCGGGATCCATCGGGATTAGAAATATCAATCCTGTCCTCAAAAAAATTATCCGTACAATCGTACACACGATGAAAACTGCTTGTTTATGATAGTGAGGTTATTTAAAACCAAATTTTATTTGAAATATTACTAACAAGATAAGTAACAGTTTTTCTGACATGAACATAAGTAAAATAAAGTAACTATGGCTTGTAGAGATTACAAAATAGTTACCGACTTACTACCTGCGTCAGTGTTTCTCTGCAATTACAACCTAGGAATCTTCAAAGCTAGAGTGAACAGGCATCTTCTAGGTGAGCTCGCTCCATCGTAGACGCAGTCTTGGCCTCGTTGGGCTTAGTCTTGGGTCAAGAGCAAACCTATCCAAAATAAAATAAAAATACCGAGAATTTCGAAAGTAACTCCTTATAAAGCAGAGTGTATCGAGAGTAGGTACTATCTTCTAACCGGCATCTTATTCTGGTGGGCAATAGATCCCACGGGATCGGGATTGCATTCCCTACCACGGAGTCAGATCAATGTATGTCATGTTGTTTTCTATATATTTGTGAAGATCTAATCATTTGTTTCAAATAATCAACATCGGGTGTCACCTAAAGAAGATTTTGTAGTAACATCATCATCAGTCTGTATAAGTCCCACTGCTGGGCACAGGCCTCACCTCAACTATGAGGTACGAGCCATACTCCACAACGCAGGCTCAGTGCGGATTGGTGGAGGGGTGTGTGTAAGGTAAGTGACCAACCTTACTGTCAGATGTTATTAAGCCGCCCGAGGGCCTCCGACCAGGCTTAACGACTAATATCTATCGATATTAACCTGGACCAACAGCTCAACGTGCCTTCCGAAGCACGGAGATGCTTGTAAATAGACGTCACTTTTATGGTCAGAATGGTCACCCATCCCAAACATGACCGCGCCGTAGTAACATAAATACTTTAAAAGCCTAACATCTGTGCCATAAAAGCCCTTAGTAATTACTTATTTCCTTGTTCAAACCGGATTAAGTCGAGATCATCCGAATATTATATCATCTGTATCAAGGTTACTAAGTTAAGAATAACTACTTAAAAGTGTTTGAGGCTATAAAATCTCGTGGGAAGCTACGTGAGTTACCAAAAGCGACGAACTCTCTGGTTAGGGTAGCCAAATATTTGTTCTTTCGGCTTACGCGAACAGTAGACATAGAAATGATACACTTTTTACGGATTGTTACGCGATTTATTTGAATAATAAATAAAATATAAATATATCGTGAAATAATCTGTAAAAAGTGTATCATTTTAGGAAATTTTTCAAAAAAAAAATATGATAATAATAATAATATTTATTTCATAAAAAGCTTTTACAATATATTGTAGTAATCGAAGTCACCTTATAAGCAAATAATGCCTGTGTCAGGTGACAACGCTCCTTCTTAGCTATGCTTATTATTTTACATTTTTTTAGTATAATTCACTAACTAAATATTATATATTGTACTTGAAAAACTCTTATCTATGTGTTTTAACAATATTCCTAAGTACTTATGATAAATATTTAAGATTACGTGTTTTGTGTGTGCCTGTGTGTTAATTTGTTGTGTACATATAATTTTGATAGAAATTTTGTAGATTGATTTAATTTAGTTTTTTTTAGTTTTTTTTTTTAATTTAGGTTATTAGATGTAGTAAGGCCTCTGTTTCCTCATAGTTTAATGGGAGTAACATGTCAGTTACCATCTTCTTACACTCTCGTGATGGTTTACTGTAAATATCATGTGTTTTATTGATTTTTTTGAATAGGATTTCAGATTGTTTCTCATATTGTTTCCTAGCAAATGCAGTTCTTGTTATAACAGGATCGAATATGTGTTGTCTCCTCTTACGTTTAAGAGTAGGGCCGTAGGTTAACGATTTATGTTTTTTTTAAGACTGTGTGTAGTATATATAGTTTCCTAACCGTAAGCACGTTATCGATTGAGTATAGGCGACTCGTAGGAAATATTCTGTTCTTAAAATAAATGACCTTTAATAAAGCGCGTTGAGCTCGCTCCAAGTTTATCATCTGCGTTGTAGACGATCCTCCCCAGACAGGGATGCAATAAATAATAATGGACTGTGCTAGCGCTAGATAGAGTTCCTTAATAAGATTCCTTGATGATTCAGGTCCAAGCACTCTTGGCACCACATGTCTTAGGGTCTTGAAGATCCAGACCAGTTTTCTTACTCTGGCCGACACTTGATCAAGATGTGGATACCAAGACAGACGCTGATCGACTATCACTCCCAAGTATTTTATTTTGTCGGTTTTGTCTATTCTAGGGCAGTCACAGTCGTCTACACTGCAGGAGTGAACTTGGAGGTTATAGTCAGGGTCCGGTTGTGTCTGCCCTTGGATGCTGAAGCATATAAAATTGGTTTTGGCGGTGTTTAATGTTAACAGATTATTTTTTAACCACTAAGCGACCAGTGCAATACCCCTTTCAGCATTAAATCTTACAGTATCCCAGTCTTTGCCACTAAAGACAACAGCGATGTCATCGGCGTATGACAGTATATTGGCGTTGTTGATTTTCATATTACACAGGTCATTAATATAAATTAGAAAAAGTTGATTATTAATTGATCATCATTCTAAGATAATTAAATGAATAGTGTGTGACAAACTTCTAGAATGAAACTAAATACACTGTGTCAATTTTTATTAAAATTGTGTGTGCGAGGTAAGCGTTATTTTTTAATCCCCAAAGAGAAATGAAAAATAGTTATACTTATAAGTCTCTGGCATCGTAGCTCCTGAATGGATGGACCGATTGAAGTGTGTTTGTTTATTCGATATTTTATTTTAATCACTGTGGTGGTTAGAGGTGCTTGTGGCGCAGTTGTTGAGAGGTGCTTGTGGCGCAGTTGTTGCAGCGCTTTGGTAGTGATAGTTAAAGTTAAGCAACCTCGGGCGCGGTCATGTTTGGGATGGGTGACCAATCTGACCATTTAAGTGACGTTTATTTACAAGCATCTCCGTGCTTCGGAAGGCACGTGGAGCTGTTGGTCCCGGTTAATATCGATAGATATTAGTCGTTAAGCCTGGTCGGAGGCCCTCGGGCGGCTTAATAACATCTGACAGTAAGGTTGGTCACTTACCTTACACACACCCCTCCACCAATCCGCACTGAGCCCGCGTTGTGGAGTATGGCTCGTACCTTATAGTTGAGGTGAGGCCTGTGCCCAGCAGTGGGACGTATATAGGCTGATGAGACTGTGGTGGTTCCACAGCCGTTGAAACTCACTATCTGTTTTTGTCGGAGATTTTTAGAATATGTTTAATTTTGTTATGATTGGGTTTCCGGAATCAGGGTCCTGATCCTAGCGATACAAAACGACTTTTTACTCGTAGACTATCAATAAGTTTAGTTGCTTAGTCAAGGGATCTTCATTTCAACATAAGTACCTAGATTGTTGAATTTATTCCACCAAGTAGGACTCTATCAATAGATAATATAATCAATTATTTAACTGCTATTTATTTATATATCGAGATACCCTCGACCCTGCTCACACACATTTACGTAGATTTAAGAAATAGTAAATTAAATAAGGTAGTTTATATTATATACGAGTATAATTTAGCATTATTTTATTAATTATATTGTAAACTCGTGGTGTACACTGATCTTGGATTCCTGTACTGTTTGTAATTTTTTAGTTAATGTACATTGCATATGTAATTAATTACAGATATGTTTGTGTACCAAACTTAAATAAATAAATAAACTGCAAGAAAAAGAAAAAAAAGAAAATTTTGTCCTGTATAAAGATCCAACACCTCTGGCCACACAATTCCATCAAACAATGCGAGATGGAACGAGATATATACCATTACATAAGATCTCGAAACGGTTGTAACTTATTTAAACGTTCGTTACATAACATACATATGTATTGTGACGATGTTATGAGGAACTGCCGATTGTACAAAGTCGCCATTTTGTAAGACAATCATTTGTACATGTTTGAATTTGCTTTATGCATCGGAATGCGATACTTTCTAGCTATTGTGAGGTTTTATGACTCTGTCTAAGCTAAGTGTTGACAGAACAATCGGTAATAAAGATAACTTTTTTTCTCACAAAATATAAACTTACCAACACAGATTAAGTAGATATGTACCTATGTACGTAAAAAGTTTACATTTTAACATTTTAACCCGCCGATTTTTATGAGACGGTAAAAATGTCTCGCAAAATAATGTGATGTCCATTACACCTTTGTCAAAAGATAAAGTACACTACCATGAGAGAACCTCACCTCCTCGTCCAGTCAAGTAACGGCCAGGTTCAATATTTTATCTACTTGTGACTGAAAGTAACATAACTCTCTCTATGATTGATAACAGCCGTTGCTTTGGTATGAATCCTGGCAGTTAATAGTCCTCCTGGCCGATTTCGACCACGGCGGCCAATCTCAACAGAGATCAGCCAACTACGCAAGAGATATTATAGTGCGCAAGTGTTAGCGCAATATATGTTTTTATGTAAAACTGAATTGAAATAAATATTTTGATTTGATTTGAATACACAGGTGCACTCACTGTTCCATCACTCTGACAGTTCGGTGAGACGGCAATCTGACATGACCGGAGAGAGGTCATACGCAGGAACAACGGCTTAACGTGCGCACCAAGGGACGGGGGTGTAACACCGCCAACTTACCGACTCCGAGCTGTTTTTTTAAAGGAATTCATGACAGAAAATCTCGGAAACAATTTAGCTCGACCTGGGATTCGAACCCAGGACCTCTGGAGGATGTAAGGCGGAAAATTTTCCACTACACCAACGAGGCAGGAACCTGTCAGTTATTCATCTTTTAGTTAATAGAAGCCTGTTAAAATATTCTTTATATTTAAACGTGCCATTAAAAGTTCTAACTAATTACAAGACTATTACGGATACGTGACATCAGTGCTGAGTTATGGCATAGTTTTGTGGGGCAATTCAGTAGATATAGACAGAGCCTTTAAAATACAAAAAAGATGCATTCGCGCTCTGTGTAACGTCTGGTGTCTGGACAGCTGCAGACCCCTCTTTAAACAGCTTAATTTGCTTCCACTTCCTTGCATATACATCAGAGAAGCTTGTCTATTTGTAAGGTCATTTCCAAGTTACTACAAAACACGAATAGAAATCGCGGGCAGGCAATTAAGGCAGCAATACATAAACCTAATGCATCAACCTCCCTGTCGCAAGGACATATATAAAAGAAATGCATATAATAAGAGTATTGTATTGTATAACTTGCTACCGGAAGAGATAAAATCACTCCAAGGGCCAATATTTAAGAGGACATTGTCCAACTGGCTTTTGGACAAATGTTTTTATAGTTATAATGAATATTTTAATTGGCGACAGCATAATAATCTTTAATTTAAATATAATTTAATATGTCATTCAACAATATAATTATAATTATGTAATTTAATTGACATTAATATATTATAATTTAATTTGTATCGTTAATTTCCTGACTGAATTTTTGCACGTCTGCGAGCAGATTGAACACATGCGCTAATGACTTTAAAATGTAATCTTTACTTACTGTGTTCTTGGCAAATAAACGTTTGAGTTTGAGTTTGAGTTTATACTTATCACAAGAGTCTA
The DNA here is from genome assembly GCA_963921415.1 of Pyrausta despicata. Classification (NCBI taxonomy): domain Eukaryota; kingdom Metazoa; phylum Arthropoda; class Insecta; order Lepidoptera; family Crambidae; genus Pyrausta; species Pyrausta despicata. The sequence continues at coordinate 12,431,176 of OY992867.1, forward strand.
CTGCATTACAGTAGTACTAAATCATTACAAAAAGGTTATGATTTCTTACTTAAAACGTGTTTAAAATTCATAAGTTTATCGAAAATTCTCACACATTTAAACAAACATCCATACAATGCATCAGTAAATAAACAAAACCGGTGATTTATGTATCTTCTCTCGCAAATAGTTTATCACGCAGAATCCCCAGGTCACGGCCGAGGCGAGGCCGTCTTATTGCTCACTTGACATGTAGATAAAGGTAGGAAGTAATGCACATTTCCGGATGTAAAGAGTCAGTGCCAGCACTTGATTATTGTACTAATGTGGTATCGATACGGCAATCTGGTGACCTTATTTGCTATATAAGGGGTTAAAACAAGATTCCAGGAACTTAAAGGACGATTATCCAGCTAATTGGACTCTAGGGATCTGAGAATGCTATAATGTAATTATTACCTTAAGTTTTTTTTTTTCAAATTACGTTTCATTTCAGAAATATACATACCTTAGGCATAATTAAAAATAATTTGGCTCTAGCAACCCCAGAATAAAATTTAAGCTAACATATCAATAAGATAAAAATTTGAATGGTGTTTGGTCGCTCATCTTTCAATAGTTTTCACTAGTACGAGTAAAGTATCTTTTAATATCCTTTATTTTTTTACAATTTGAAACGAAAAAACACTTACAAAAAAATCGGACAGGTGTGGGATCGAGTCCCGCTTGTGGCAGACCACTTTTTAATTTAAGTGTGTTTTAATTTCACACAAATAATATATATACTTAGTCAGCGAAATTGATGAAATGAGTGAAATTAGGAATATCTAACGACACATTTGTCTAGCCCGATTTTATTTTTAGGTTATTCGTGTTAAGTACATCACATTAAGTTATTTGGGTTCACACGCAACGCAAGGCATGTTTAAAAAAATATTTTCAGTTATGGTGAATATTATGTACAGAAAATAGTCACAACAAATAAGGTGTTCCCTTGAGTTCCACTTATCAGCTTGTGTGTTATCTAGGTTGCGGGTTAGATAGTACTTTCTAGGTGGTTCTAGACTGATAAGTAGGTAAATATGAGGGGGGGGGGGGGTTCGCTCCCCGCTCAATACAAGCATATGTGTGCATGAACATGTGTGTTTGTACTGGTCTGGGTGTTTTCTATGTATAATATGTATTTATTTACAAAAAAGAGTATTTACGTATTATTATTATTATTTATTTATTTATCATATAAAAACACTACAAACATATCTACACTAATATTATAAAGCTGAAGAGTTTGTTTGTTTGTTTGTTTGAACGCGCTAATCTCAGGAACTGCTGGTTCGAATTGAAAAATTCTTTTTGTGTTAAATAGACCATTTATCGAGGAAGGCTATAGGCTATATAACATCACGCTGCAACTATTAGGAGCGAAGAAATCATGGGAAATGTGAAAAAAACGGGGAAAATTATTCATCCTTGAGGGCTTCCGTTGCGTACGCTGCGAAAACGGTTCAAGATACCAAAAATATTTGTATGAACGAATTATTCCTCTTAAAATGATCTAAAAAAATGTCTGCGACAGTATATGTCTATCTTTCAAGATCAAGTCACTAGAACCGTTTTTGTGGTTACAAATTTGGCCAAAATTAATGCATTATTTGTTAAGAGTTGTATCAAGGTAATAATATTAATCTTTATCCAAATAAATGAGTTGTTGATTAAGAGTATTTAATTCTGAACAAAATTGTCTTTGACATCATTTAATTTCAATTAATATCTTAAAAGATATTACAATTTTAAAATAACACCATTATAAAATTTACCCGCGCTGCATGATGTGCAGAACATGACGCTGTAAGGAAGAGAGGCGTTACTTGCGAGCGACGCGGAGAGGGGGGTGTAGCTCTACGAGTTACCATGATGAACCAAAATGAGATTTAATTAATGACCAGTTGCGTCATATCTTCACGTCGACCCTGCCGCAGTGCTTAAAAAGCCGGTTGTTTAACCAATGCGTCCTACCACTCTTAACCTACGGAGCCGAAGAGCGGGAGATCGTGCGCTGTGGCGGTCCTTGGGAAGGCCTATGTCCAGCAGTGGACTGTAACAGGCTGATACGATGAATGACTAGGTGACCAAGTATAATAATCTGGGACGAATGTTCCATGATCCATAGAGCTCATGTAGAGGGTCTAAATAGGACTCTTAGAGATATAAGAAGCTGTGATAATATCATCATCATAAAATTACTGTTATGTTTGCGGGGGACGTTCAACAAACTGTACCAGTAATAGTAAGGGGAACAAGGTCAGACATTGTAAAGTCTTGCCTAAAAAAACCCAATATGGAAGTTTGTGAACATCTTAAAATTAACTACAAATATGAGAGCACATTTATGGGGAGGTAGAAATAGTCCTCCTGGTCGATTTCGACCACGGCGGCCAATCTCTAAAGAGATCAGCCAAGAACGCAGGAGATATTATAGTGCACAAGTGTGAGCACAATACACAAGTGCACTCTCAAACTGCACTGTTCCACTACTCTCAAAGTTCGGTGAGACGGCAATCCGACATGACCGGAAAAAGATCAGGCGCATGACCAACGGCTTAACGTGCGAACCGAGGCACGGGGGTGTAACACCACCAACTACTCGACTCCGAGCTGTTTTTGAGAGATTCATGACAGAAAATCTCAGAAACAATTTTGGCTCGACCTGGGATTCTAACACAGGACCTCTTGGATGTTAGGCAGAAACTTTGCCACTACACCAACGAGGCAGTGGTAGGGAGGTAGTATAACTTTTCCTTCAAAGTTACTTTTAATAGGAGACCCGAAAGTAACTCACTTAGAAAATAAAATTGCAATTGAACGAGATTAAGGATTAAGAGTGAGTAACATTGAGGACTTTATATCGAAAGTTCACCCTGAAATAAGCGAAATAGAAAAAAAAGATCATCAATGGGCAATATTGGGAGTGAGAAACTGTAGCGTAGACGAAATTAATAAAATAATTATTTGAACACAAGTCCCCCATATTCCCTCAAGTTAAAAATAGGTGCCCCAATAATTTTACTTAGAAATCTTAAACCACCGGGACCCGACTTCAAATCTAACTTCTTCGCAATATGTAACGTGATTGTTGCAAGAGTTTAGACTGGTTTAGCAGTTGGTCAAACAGTGCTTATACCTCGCACTTCAATGATTCCAAATTATTTACCTTTTAATTTTAAAAGAATTCTATTCCCTTTATGCTATCTTTCACCGTTACAATTAATTAACGTCAAGACTGCTTTTCACACATATGTCGCGTCGTCAAGATCGCAACAAACGCGTTGCGGACAAAACTAATATGTTCTTCTGACACAAGAAAATAAAACTAGAAAAATAATTAATAGTAATAATAGTCCTCCTGGCCGATTTCGACCACGGCGGCCAATCTCAACAGAGATCAGCCAACTACGCAGAAGATATTATAGTGCACAAGTGTAAGCACAATACACAGGTGCATTCACTGTTCCATCACTCACAAAGTTCGGTGAGACGGCAATCCGACATGACCGGAGAGAGATCAGGCGCAGGACCAACGGCTTAACGTGCTTTCCGAGGCACAGGGGTGTAACACCGCCAACTTCCCGACTCCGAGCTGTTTTTGAGAAATTCATGACAGAAAATCTCAGAAACAATTTTGGCTTTACCCGGGATTCGAACCCAGGACCTCTCGGATGTAAGGCAGAAACATTGCCACTACACCAACGAGGCAGTCGAAAGAAAAATAATTAACGCAGAAGTACTTTAAGCTAATTATGTGATTTAAAAAACTTAAAAAATAAATTGTCTAAAATAATAACAAAAAAATAAATTTGCAACAATAAAATGATGCCCAAAATAAATATTCCACGCGGACGAAGTCGCGGGCACAGCTAGTATGAAAATAATGATAGCAACTAATACCACTAAGGTTTGTATTTGTGCTATCGGAGCTTACAATTTACAAATAGTACAATAAATTACTCTGAAGCGAAACAACTACTTATCTTTCTATACATATTCAAACAATAGATACAATTCAAAACAATATTAATAACAAAAAATAATTTTGACAGGTAAGCTCATAAGTTAATTTCGCACAAAATAAGCCTTTTCACCTTAACCTTTTGGTATGCATTAAAGGCCAGGAAGGTCCTTACGGAGGAAAAGCCGAAATCGCGAAGGTCACCAGCTTACAAGTCAACAGGAAGTCAGGAACCATCGGCAGGAGGAAAATAACTAAGCATTTCTAGATTTTAATATTGATGGCACATCACTAACAAGGATTTCTTTGAGTCATATTTTGTTTTTTGTTTAAAAATAGTTTTGTTGTTTTAATATACCCAAATAATATGTATGCAAAATGGAAAGTGGGTAAGTTACATAAATTTAGATTCTGTATAACTTATTAATAGTGTACCTAATGACGTAGGTACCTATATTGGCTGCTTATAACTTTTAGTATCCGTGAGAAACGTCCTACCTGAATTTTACGTTTCTCACGCCTAGTCTCGGAAAAACATGATTTTAGTCTCTGATGAAACACTCAAAGTACAAAAAAGCAAAAATTGAATCCTGAATCACCAATTCAAATGCAAAATCCTCCGTCGTTTGCGTTGGACCTGCGGTATTGTTAGATATATTTTTCGCAGTCTTGCATCAGGATGTTCAAAGGCTTGTAAGTACTAAAGGTAAGATATAGGTAGGTAATTAGAAAATAAACCTATCCTAGCTCTCAACTCTATCCAAACAGGGTTCAAAGTAGATTTTTACGAAATACCGTCATTAAATATTGTTTAGGCTTTTGGAGGATATTTAAACGTCCTTTCCACTGGTCGTACAGATGTGTAACTAATGTGTTCCGTTGTTGCATCACAGTTCGACGACCTCTGGCTACTACGCGAACAGTACCTACACACCGCTCGGGAACAACAACCGTACTTTTTAAAATTTTGCCGTTCGCCGAATCGATCTCAAGAAGCTTAAGGCGAAGCCTTGAAATTTGATCATGAAAATGATTATAATAATAATAAATTCATTTATTTCTTTCCACAAACCAAAATATATAGTATTTTTACAATACTCATTAAACCAAAATACAATGGCAAACATAATTAAATTATAAATAAACAATAGAAGCTGATTCATTATACAATATAATGGCTGTGGATCGCTGGTGCCCGTGGTAGGTAAGAAACCTGTGTTACGTACGGGTCACCAGGCATCATCCCTAGTGAGAACCGGATTGGCTTCTACGAATATTTGAAGACAAACATCCAGATTTAAATAAAGGAAAATGTTTTAGGTAAGTATAGAGTGTGTGTGTGCGTGTGCGTGTGTGTGTGTGTGTGTGTGTGTGTGTGTGTGTGTGTGTGTGTGTGTGTGTGTGTGTGTGTGTGTGTGTGTGTGTGTGTGTGTGTGTGTGTGTGTACAAAATAAAGTTTATGCCTAAGTCAACACTTGAAGAAGATGTTCAGTATCTTCATATGATCTACCAAGCAACCAATTCAGCAGAGTGTATTTGAAGTTGTACCGATTAAGATAATATAAAGATATACTTTTATGGATTTTTTTATATAAGAACGGCCCGAGAAAGAGAAAAAATCTGTGACTAAACCAGGTTCTAACTTGAACAGCGTTTATAACTGGATTACGACGGTTTAATTGCCTATCGAAAAGTGTTAAAGAGTGTTGTTTAAGGGCAGTCGCTAAAATGAAAAGTTGTCTGACTGTAGGCACTTGGCAGTACTCGTAAAGTTTGTCAGTTGGGTATAGACGAGGTTTGAAACAACAGATCTTAAGAACAGCTCGCTGTGCGCGTTCTATTTGAATGAAGTGGCTTTTGGCTGCTCCACCCCAGGTCGTGATACAATAACTCAGAATAGATTGGCACAGCATTCCATATACCATTCTCATTACTTCTGCATCAGCCGATTGTCGAAGCAATTTAAATATATATATTAACCTCCGAACCCGGTTTGAGAGTTGGTCAATATATGGTTTGAAATTGAGGTTAGAATCAATAGTGACACCAAGATACACTACAGAAGCCTCAGCATCAATATGCCTCTGAGAAGAAGAGGAAGTAATGTCAACGGAAGAAGGATCCTTATTTTAGGATTACTATCCTTAATGTCCGCAAAATAGTATTTGATGATAAATCTCGAATTGAGAAATTAACGAGTTTGGTTTTCAAAAGATTAAGGTGAAATTGAAAGTTAAAAAATATTTTGCAATATTCAGGACGAACGTTCGCTGTTCTAAAGTGGGACTTTCGCTCCTTCACAGCTTCGTCCAAAATATATCTACATAGTTAACATTGCACACAAATTATCACAATTTACATGTTTGTCCTTCATCAATGTCCACTCGACAAAATTTTTCAACAGTTAGTGTAACTTAAACGCTTTTTTCACTCCCCCAAAGTTTATTTGTTTCTTCGGTTTACGCGAACAGTAGACATTGAAATGATACACTTTTTACGGATTATTTCGCGATTTATTAGGTAGACTGTCTAACTTCGATTTTGTATGGCGATAGTAGCTTGTGACATCATCTTTCAAACTCGTCAATTGGTGTACTTTTTGTGATATTTTGACGTGACAACGTCTTATAAATTGGTTTGCCGGGTGACACTTCAAGAAACTGCGTTACGCTCCGCTCACGTTATGCGCTCACAATGAGAGCGAGTGAGAGGCACGCGTCCCTTCGACTCGGGCATGGTTAGCCCGCCTAAGAGCGAGTGAGACAGACATAAAAAGTGAAAGGCACGCGTCCCTTCCACTCGAGCACAGTTAGCCCGCCTAAGAGCGAGAGAGACAGAGCGAGAGAGAGAGAGTTAAAGAGATAGGCATACACACCGGTTCATGTTATACGAATGAATATTCACATTAAAATTATTTTACCACTCAAAGTCGTTGTCACGTAAAACTTTCGCCCGTATACCGACTTTACAGGCAACCAATTTTTTTTATGAATTAAAAATCTTTTATTGCAAATAATAAGAAATGGTCACTCAAGGTGTTAAATTACCTGTTAATATTGAGATTTTATATAGATTGGTTTCAATTACTTACCCTATTGCAAAGATGTAAGTAGGCAAAGGTTTCGATAAGTTTTAGTATATGGTCAGATAAAATACTTTTCTTTCATTGGATTGGTGTGTTTGTGTGATCAATTTTAAATTGTACAATTTGGCATAATTTTTAAAATACATAAAATGTGTGACTCTAAGTTCATGGGATTTGTAGTAAGTACCTATATTGATTCTGAGTGGTGGGGGGTAGTCAGCTGTCAACCGTTAAAGCGTGCGGATCGAAGAAGTCTAATAAAGTTGCAATGTGTGGTTTTACTAATTTCGAAAATACAACACTTAAAAAAATTCTTTTCGGCTCCGGTCATCGGGGAGGAAATGTGGTTTTACTGTTGTTATCAAGCATTTTACAGGATTTATGATTTAACATGATACAAACTTAGATGAAACACAGACACAATTGAAAATGCAATTCAAGATTAGAACGATATAAAAGAGATTTTGGTAAAATTGCCAACGATTAGTATGAGCTTTCCCTTAAGTAGCTGTACGCTGGACCGATATATTTTTACATAACTTTACTTTCACTGCGTGATACACAACCGTGAACTAGTTCAAAGATAACGCAAACATAACTGCAATGTTATGCACACAAAAGATTGATATGAACAGACTGACTTAAATAATAGCCAATAAATTATGATGGCATACGAAGAAAATTGAACGTAATAAAGTCACATTCTGAATGTTCTCTGAATAAAAACATCTTAGCATGCTATTATCGTAAAATAATCTTAACAGTGGCTTACCTGTTATATTAAGTTTGAAGACGGCAGCTGAACATAAAAAAAAATAGTTTACTTGGTAGTTAGGTACCTTAACTTTTTTGGGTTTTGATAACGACAAGTCAAGAAACAAGAGATAAGGAGAGACTCCTTGCTAAGTAGTGTCTCCATAAGACACTCTATTTAGCACCTACTTAAACGACGAGAACCTATTAATCCGATCATTAGCCCTTACTGCCCTAGAAATGTCCTGAAATCTGAATACAACTTGTATTGTATTGTACTCAAACAAAATATCTATGTATCTTTATAAATATGAATCGCAAAATGTGTTGGTACTCGTAAGCGCATAACGCTTTAGCCTATTCTTTTTTTTATGATATTCGTGAAAGATGGTTCGTACGAAGAAAAATAAAAAACAAGGGGCAGGTCAATCTCAGCGGGGTCCGCTTGTAAATAATACAGACCGAGATAGTATTCCAGGCGAAATAAGTAATGATCTAGCTGTTAGCGCCATCTAGTAGGTAGTAGACAAACTATAAAAACCAAATAGACTGACAGTACGTGTCACTAGATGTCGCTAATTACCCATGTTCAATTGTATTCAAGTATTTTACGGCAGCTTGTGCACACAAGTGCTAATTATATAAAAAATAGAAACTGTTTGTATGTAGCATTATAATTTTAAATATATTTTTCTTATATTACTTTATTTCTCCTGCTGCTTGTCGTTCATTGACTTCCAGAAGTTCATAGACCTCTTTTTAAAGCTCTGTTTACTGGTAACTCATATCCTCTTCTCTAGTTTATGGTACACCCGCCGCATCTGACAGTTTGCGAGTGAAAAATTGGAAATTATGAAGTAAATTATTTGTTAAATTATCGTGTTTAAATGACAGCAGGAAAAGAAAACATGGGGTGAGTTATGTGCATTAGATATTACTTTACCAGTTCAAGTAACTTTTGTTCTTCAAATCACGTGCCTTAGGGGTAAAAATCAACTTTCACGCAGTCCTTGTTATTTTTAGGGAGGGGATGCATTTTACCAATGTGAAGGGATATTTCTGGTTTCCTTTCCAGGAACTGATCGACAGCTCGCGAAAATACATTTGGCGCTATACGTCAGTGTTCACAATCGATAATTTATAAATCCGTTCAAGTCGTGGTGTACTCATTAGTGTTTCTGCATTTACGCCTATTCGGTCGTCTGAACATCGATTGCGTACGATTCAGTGCTTTTAGCTTTACGCTAAGGTCGCGGGGTCGTAGGTGCTATTTATAATTATTCACAATTTCGTGTTCCAGCGAGCTGCCTCATATTCCCCCTGGCCTGGTGTTCAGTGGCGTAAATTGCCTCAATTTCGCTCATTGCATGAATCATTCGCATCGGAATTTCGCGCACTTAAGGTTTCCTCGCCTAGACGTTAATTGAATCTCGTTTTCTTGTTTGTTTTTTCTTTCTATACACTCCCTCTCGCCCGCGTCGTGGCTCCCGTGTTTATGCAGTGACTCATTCATTATTGTAAAAATAAGCAACATAGTACAGGTTGCTTAATAGCTTAGCTGCTTTGTGTTTACATCTATTATTTTATAATTTTGATGTACTACTAATGCAATGAAGTGAAACTAAGTGTGAAATGTACAATTTCCTTGTACTGGGCACAAGCAGCAAGGAATTCCTGTGATTTATATGAATGAACAACTTAATAGAAACTATGAAATCTGGTAGTTCAGCTTGCATTTTTGCAAAATATTGAACCGCATCAAGAAATCTGCTGATTTTACTTAATCCTTATCACATTTATCACACAACTGACACAAGTAAAATTTTGCAATTCTTTAGACTTTTATCTCATTTCTGCTGGATTTTTATGTCAAGATATTCATTATCTCATCCCATCATCTATAACAGGCACAATTGAGCAATCTGTTAGTTGTATTTGGTACCTGTGAGTTATCAAGTGATACAGCAACAAGAGGTTTAGTTATCAGACTCTAAAACAGTCATCAAGAACTAATAGTGCAAGTTGAAATTCAATGCATTTGAATTATTAACTCAAGAAACCTGTTCAAACTTTATCCAAAGTGAAAATGTATGAGCAAGTGGAAAAAACGTAAGTGTGAATTCATTATGTCACATTGTGCTTTACCTGTCTGCACTGAGTAATGTAATCCTATAGGATTTAACGATATCCATGATCAATTGAATTACTGTGCTGTTTAGAAGTGCCAGGTTTTTGTTTGTGATGTATCTTTAGATTGTTTGAATATGAATGTAATGTTTTTCTAGGATGGCAAAATGTCTTAACATATTCAATAGATGATATAAGTTATTCAGGTTAGGACATATATTATGCCATTTATGAACATACAATTAGTTTTTAGTTTGGGCTGTACTTTTATACTTTCATAAGTATGCATTGGTGAAAATGTATTGCCTCAACTAGTACAAAGAAATACACCATCTATTTCAGTTATTAGCTTTTAAATCCATGCGTGTAAGACTAATCACTGAAAAGAAGCATTGACCAGTTCAGTAAATTCTGATTCCTTTCTTAGTTTGAAACTAAATAACAGAGTGTCCCCTCAGCTGATGCTCATTCCTTAAAAGCACAATTTTATATCCAAAAATATTCTGATACAATACAGGTGATGAGGAATTTGATGTGCGAAAAAACATGTCTTTAATGCTATACCTACATAATAAGGTGACAAGAGCATATTCAGTTATTTCTTTTAGCATTAATAATACAAATTTCTTAACAATGTGAAATTAAAACACACTTGAAGAAATATAAATAGCTCTTATAAAAATTCAGGCCGATGAGTAAATTTCATGGTGGCTCAATTGAGAGAGCAATTGCCTGTCTTGCAAGAGGTGTGGGTTCGAGTCCTGCCTGTGGCAGTCACTTTTTCTTCAAGCATGTTTTAATTACACATTGTAAAGATGTATATTAAATGATTAAAAAAAAGGTGTAATGTTTTAACAGCAGGATTCAAGTTAATCAATTGTTCTACAACTATAATTACATCCTTCCTGCTATGAGCAAACAGATGTGCTAATGCAGGCCATAAACCGTTTTTGTAAATTAAATATGGTTGTAAAAATAGATCTAGCCTGTCAAATGTTGAAGGGAAAATACTATTGTATTGGTTTAATTAATCAGTTACATCTTCTTACTATGTACTAAGTTATTTTTTGCATCAGTTACAAGTTACTATGCAACAAAGTATGTAACTCAGTTGGAAATTACATAATCATAACTGAAGTGTTCAATAGGCTAGATGACACCAACAATCGTTGACATACTATTTATTATCTGTCAAAACAGTCTGCCTCCATAGATTTTGTATGGTAATATATAAATGTGATGTCACAGTCATGTATCAGAAATAGGAGTCAATTGACCGAGTATTAATATGAATTTAGTGTGTTAAAAAATTGGTTTCTTCAGCTTTTTGTATTAACTTCATAGGGGCTATGTTTTTTAAACGCCATGATCTTGAAAATATTTAAGATAGGTGTCATCATGCCAATTTTAGTGGAAAAATGCCAGATGTAAGTAAATTAATACAGTTTACTAATCAAATCTGTAACATTTTGGCTTACAAAGTTGGTGGTGAAGTGTTGTCAGATACTAAAGGTGACGTGACGTCACGGGTCGCGGTCTCGCATCGCAGTCGCGCCGGTAGCTAGGAACCGAATGTAACCTTATGCCTTACAACAGAGTTCTAAGTTTTGTTTGTACTACTCGAGTGGTGTGTCATAATTTTGACCCGTATTCTGTTTGTGTGTTGTTGTGTGTGTCTGTCTGCGGCATCGTAGCTCCTGAACGGATGAACTGATTTCAATAAGGTTTTTTTTTTCATCGAAAGATAATTTAAACACGGTGCTTTTTAGCTGGTCAAAATCATTCCAGCCGTTGAAGCTCACCAGTTTTACTCCTGGTTTATGTCGAGGGTTTTTGAATTTTAAATTTACATTAAATAAATATATATAATTTTTTTTTCTACTTAGCCCCGAACTAAGCGTTAGCTTGTGGTATGGTGGCTAGAATAACGAATAGAAATACTTAAATACATATAAACACCCATGACTGAAGTACAAATACACGTGCTCATGCTCATCACACAAACATTTGCCCCATAGCAGGATTCTAACCCGCGACAGCCGGTTTTGTAGTCTGGACCTCAGACCACTAGACCAAAGCTTTTGTTTGGCGCAACTGATTTCGAGTTAGGAAGCTAAAGGGAAGCGCTTCCTACCGACCGGGTTTTATGGTCGGGGACCAAGGTCCGATAGACATCATCTTGATTTGTCTATCTATATTATTCTGGATCGAAATCTTATATACCGCGGTTCATGTGCGGTACTAGGCCGGTACCATTTGACCGGTACTAGGCTAACAGCGCCATGTAGCCTATGGAGCCGTGTCAGCTCTCGCTTGTTGTGTTTTCCGTTAGGCATGCACTTGTGATGGCGAATGGTAGAGGTCGCCACAGTTGCTTGTGTTTTAATCATGCCGTTGTAATTTTTTCAGTGAGCAGCCGATATTCACGTGCAAAGCCCACGTGTTCCACATAGACCCTAAGACGAAGCGGTCGTGGATGTCGGCCAGCTCTGCCGCGGTGTCGGTGTCGTTCTTCTACGACTCGTCGCGGAACCTGTACCGCATCATCAGCGTCGAGGGGACCAAGGTGAGTGCAAGCAGTGTAGCAGATGGAATACTTTGCGGATATCCATGACTAAAGCTGAAAAAGAGAGTAGGCTAGATGACACCACCAATCGTTGACATACTTTTTATTATCTGTCAAAACGGTCTGCCTCCATAGATTTTGTATGGGAATACATTAACGTTACGTCACTATCATGTAACAGAAATCGGAGTCAATTGACCGAATATTTATTGAGTTTTGTGTGTTTAAAAATTAGCTTTTTGGAAATAAACTGGTTGTATTAACTTCATAGGGGCTATGTTTTTTAAACGCCATGGTCTTGAAAATATTTAGATAGGTGTCATCATGCCAATTATTTTGCTTTAACTTTCCACTAAACGACGCCAGCGCAGGAACCCTAATACATCCAACTGTAACCACTTGAAAAAATTAGAGCTGGAAGTCGCAGGACTTTCAATATAACTCGCTACGTAACACAGAAGATGCACCTGAAAACACAACACTGACACCAATAAAACACTCGACCCGTTTCGCCACTCCACGTGGCATCCTCAGGTGAAGTTGTCGCTCGTAATCTGTCGAAAATAATTCTCTTTTTCACCAGTGTAGTAGGTTTGATTCCATTCTCATCTCTCATCTCATCAGCCTATATACGTATACCAATATACCAATGCTGGGCACAGGTCTCATCTCAACTTTAAGGTGTACCTGTACAGCATCATCAGCGTAGAGGGCACCAAGATGAGATGCCAGAAAAGCGACAAGTGCAGTTCTATTGACCTTGTGTAAAGCCCGAGTTTAATGTCAAAGTATTTAGGTACAAATGCTGCATTTCATCGATGAATAGTCCTCCTGTGCGTTATCGACCACGGCGGCCAATCTCAATAGAGATCAGCCAACTACGCAGGAGATATTATAGTGCACAAGTGTGAGCGCAATACACAGGTGCACTCATTGTCCATCACACTCAAAGTTCGGTGAGACGGCAATCCGACATGATCAGGCGCAGGACCAACGGCTTAATCGGCGGGGATCGAAACCGCGGCCTCTTGGTTAAAAGTTAACTTTTTGACCATTACACCAAAATGGTCGTCAAAGCTCTATGCTATGCTCAGCAGTGGGCGTCGAACGGCTGATATGATGATGATGATGACATGTATGATAGTGTCTAATCCCGAGTGACGAAACGCGTGACAGTGACACAAGTATTGATCGCGTTGCGTTGCTCACCCAGAACAACGCCTTACACTGTCTACATTCCAACATCTCAATTATGAAATTAATTAGTTACATAAATTAAATACTTATCAGTAAGGAAAACGTTACATATTTTATTTATCGCAACAGATCGGGAATCAGGGTACATACGTACCGTGAATCATACATAATGCATGTGAGTGATGTGCGTAGGGATGTAGTTAATACGAGTAGTGTACAGTGATGCGAGCACATCAGGCTATCAATTTTTGTAACAAAATCGTCCGTATCACAAGCGTAGTAAGATACCCGCAGTGTTTACCGTGACGTGCTGGCCACTGTATATACATAGCTGTTTCAAAACGGTTGCGTCCGATGTTACTCGTAGATGGCAGAATGTTTTTTGCTTTAGGTTTGCGAAATACGTGTGGTATTAAATGCTTGAAAAGGGTTTTTATTTGATTTGTAAAGCAACTACATTAATAAGAGTATGTTAACTTTTAGCTATGTGAATTCCTGTTTGCTCATCTTACACTAGTACTTACGTTATTTAAAGAACTAACTAATGATACGAACTAAATTAGATATTCATTTGTGTTTGTTTGAAAAAAAAAAAAAACAATTAGTTACAGACTCCATCCAGTCCAAGTCAAAAGATTTTTATTGAAATGGAAACGAAAATAGCTGTCAATAGATGTCTTCTTAATATGCCTTTTTTATGCTCAAATATAGCTATGTATCCTATTGGAGCCTACTAGAACAATACAGCAAACACAAATAAAATGCGAGACCATTCTGCGCTAATAAAACGGCGTTTACAGAGCTGAGTCCTTGTTTAGGACATTTAATTTTAAAATATTTTTTTCGTATTGTGTGTATCAAATATATATATATTGGATTAGCAACGCCCGCGACTTCGTCCGCGTGATTTTTTATTTAGTTCTTGCCACCGAGTTTCATACAAACTTGCAACCCCTATTTTAAACTTTTTGGTTGAACTTTTTAAAAAATCCTTTCTTAGGAGATGCCTACGTCATAGGGGCTATATGCATGCAAAGTCCCAGCCCGATCGGTTACAAATTGACAAAGTTTCATACAAACTTTCATCCCCTATTTTATCCCCTTGGGGGTAGAATTATAAAAATCCTTTCTTAGCGGATGCCTACGTCATAACATCTACCTGCATGCCAAATTTCAGTGTATATATTATATATTACTGGAGTCAGTCCGTCAGTTTGATTCAAACCTTTGAATTTTAATATTTAGATATTGTTATTCTGCCCATTTTTTTCTTTCTTAAATTTAACATTTTCCTTTTATCAATTGTGTGTATTTTTATTGATTGTTTCTTGAGTTTTTATTTTATTTTATGTCTGTTCGCGCACCATCGGCTACGCTCGGCTGGGCTCAGCTGTGCTCGGCTGGCCGCCGGACCTGACGTTCGCCGATTGTCACTGCTGTCTTGTCATCGGGCCACGGCGGTTACTTAATTTTAATGAAATGTTCAACGCAATTTGTATTTTGCTCTGAATAAATGAATTGAATTGAATTGAATTCCTAATCAGATCGATGTTTCTTTCGCAGGCGGTGATAAACAGCACCATTACGGCAAATATGACGTTCACAAAGACATCGCAAAAGTTCGGGCAGTGGAGCGACGTGCGCGCCAACACCGTCTACGGGCTCGGGTTCGCTTCCGAGGCCGAGCTGGGGAAGGTGAGCGTAATATACTAGTAGTTAGTTAGGTCTCAAATATGGTCGTCAACGGTCGGCCTTAATAGTCATGGCCGATTTCGACCACGGCGGCCAACCTCAACAGAGATCAGCCAAATACGCAGGAGATATTATAGTGCACAAGTGTGAGCGCAATACACAGGTGCACTCACTGTTCCATCACTCTCAAAGTTCGGCAACGACGGCAAGCCGACATGACCGGTGAGAGGTCAGGCGCATGACCAACGGCTTAACGTGCTTTCCGAGGCACGGGGGTGTAACAACGCCAACTTTCCCGACTCCGAGCTGTTTTCGAGAAATTCATGACTGAAAATCTCAGAAATAAATTTTGGCTCGACCTGGGATTCGAACCCAGGACCTCTCGGATGTAAGGCAAAAACTTTGCCACTACACCAACGAGGCAGTCAACGGTCGGCCTTATCAGAACGCTCAAAGTCCCAATCTTGCAAGTGGAAGCTCTACGCCGCGCTTTTGCTGTAATGGTTTCCTATCTAGAACATCTCTTCTCTCTACGTAGTTTTCCTGCTAGAAAGGTTTCAGCTTCAGCCCCCTACTCTCTAAGCGTTGTCTGTAGTTTCGGATGTAGCCATCTCTCCCTGTCACTCTTACAAATTTGACGCACTGGCTAGATCCAAAAATACGAACAAAACGTTGGGAGTACGGCCGCAGTTACAAGACGAGTGATAGAGACGACTAGGCAACGTCTTTCTCTGCGAGATTGAATGAGGACTAAGGAGGATTGTGAAAGAACCAATGCCAATCGCCTCGGTGGCAGTAGGAAGGACATAGCGCGAAGCATTGATGTCCTTTTGGGGTAGAATAGAGGGAATTTGGATGCAGGCCACTTAAAGGTCGTGGATGTTGTTCATTAATTCCCAAACTTGCCACACTTTCTTGGTAACTAGGTCCATAAGTTCGTTTTTAAGCATTATAACTACAATCTATATAATGTAAATACACCTAGTATGCAAATGTCAATAAATAAATAATGTTTTGCGAGCGATTATATAGACGATGGTGAAGGTATAGCGAACTACCGGCGAACATGGCGTTTACAAAGACATCGCAAAAGTTCGGGCAGTGGAGTGACGTGCGCGCCAAAACGCTTTCGAGGCTATCTGGGGAAGGTGAGAGATACAGGCTTGTAGTTAGTTGGCTCTCCAATGGTTAACCTTATCAGAACGAAAAGTCACAATCTTGATGGTAGACCCTTTATGTCGTGATTTCGCTTTCAATTCGACAAATTCGTCCAGAACCATCCTGCGTGGTGAGAGAAGCTCGGGGGGCGAGGTACCACGACGTTTGATAAGACCGCTACACACGTAGAGATTTTTTCTGGGATATCTTGAGATACATCTTGACTACGCAACGATGTCATGAAACATTACGAATAACGAAATTTGGAATTTGAATACTACTAATTAGTATTCTAAAGCAAGATTTATAATCTAAACACATCTACTTCTTCCTCCACAGTTCATAGAAAAGTTCCAAGAGGTCAAAGAGGCGATCCAAGCGCAGTCGTGTTCAGGAGCGGCCAAGTCGGTGACGAACGGCAACAGCGGCGCCGCCACGCCCGTCGCCAGCGCCACCGCCAGCCCGCTGCTGGCCGCGCGCGCGCAGCCCGACGAGCCGCCCGCCGTGTCGCCGGCGCAGGTATGTGACAGAGATGTGTGTTTGCCGCTAAGGCAACGATTTAAAAGTTATAGACAAGTCAATTCTACAAAAGTTTCATTCTGATTATAGAGGACAAATAGTTTCATTTGAACACATTCAAGTCTCGAAGGCTGTTTGGGTTCCTCGTCTTCGTGTGGCAAAGAAACCCAAGATTTCCTTGTTTTCAGTTAATTTATTAGAGAGAATTCTTCGTCCGTGTCGTACATGAAAAAAGGTGGTCAATCTCGCGCGCTGCCTAGCGGCTCGTGTAAGCTTCGTCAGAAGTTAAGTAGAAGGCGCTTACAAAGCCTCCTGTCCTAGACAAAGGCTGTGGTAACAAGTGTGTTTGGGCCAATTACACTTATTAGGGTTGATGGGTACAGAGATCGAATTAGTGACAATTTAAATAATATTATTGTTACGCCGGTGGGCTAGTGCTAAAACTTTGATCGTGTTTTTCCATGCCTTGGAGGCGTTTTCAGCAGGCTGAAATACCATTTCAGGCCGTTTCAGAGAGTGGTCTAACACATACTAGTTTATCGAAATTTCACCCAAGTTGCCGTTGTTTTCAGGCGCCTGAAACATGTTTTCAGTCCGTTTCAGGCCACCCTCTATCAGATGACGCCATAACCTGAAAACCCGTTTTCAGGCGTTTTCAGGACCCCTTATGGGCCTTTGAAGCCCACTTCAGTATATGACGTGATTTCCAGTAGGAGTGAAAGAGATAGCACGATTAGAGAGAGGCAGCTATACTAAGAACATTCCAGAAAGGTGTGACAGAGACAGCACAAGACAAGGATAGCACTATGACTCGAGAAAGGTCTAGGCTAGGCAAGACGGCATTTGGAAGGATCCCGAACAGTCTCGTACTGGGTAGTAGGTACCTACCGAATATTCGGGAGTCCTTGACGGCCGGTATATAAGGAGCCCGGGAATGCGACCGAGTTTGAGTTTAATTTGGGAAAGCGACGAGTAAACATCGAAGTGAAAACTGCGACAAGAAGATTTTGGAGTGCGATATAAGTGTTTGTGTGCTAAGTGTTGTAACGTAAAGTGTGTACAATAAATCCTACTCTACTTCATCGGTTTAGAAGTGCATTTCAATCTAGATCCCACACCCCTAGAACGTAACATTTGGTGTCAGAAGTGGGATTGAAAATGCCGATTACTCCGCGAGAAGAAGAGAAGGAGGGGATGCAGACCCGAAGCCGCACCGCTGCTGGAGACTCTGCGGGCACCGCCGGAACGTCAGACACAGCGGTACCAGCTTCAAGGACGCCGGAGATAGACGTCAACGCCATTCTGATCCTCCTGAAAGAACAGGCTAGAAGGCAGGAGGAACAAGCCAAAATCCTGCAAAGAGAGCTACGGGTTCAGCAGGAGGAACAAGCCAAAATCCTGCAACAAGAGCTACGGGTTCAGCAGGAGGAACAGGCTAGAATTTTGCAGCAAGAGCTACGGGACCAGAAAGAAGTCCTCCGTGAGGTACACGAAGTAGCTGCAGAATGGAAAAAGGAGATGGCTGAGGTGCAAGACAAAATTGTGGGCGTTGAAATAAAAGTTGAAAACCACGAGAAGCGCCTCAATGGACTGAACGAAAAAGTGGAGGGCCAGGAGAATCGCCTCCAGAAGTTGGAGATCAAAGTGGCCAACAGCACCACCAGTGTATCAGGTGCACCAGCCACAGGAGGTGAAAAGTTAAAGGTACCTCCATTCGATGGTACCTCTTCGTGGGCCGCATACAAGCTCCAATTCGAGATGGTTGCCGAAGCGAATGGCTGGAGCAAGGACTATGCTAAAACGGCATTGAGTTTGGCGCTGCGGGACGAAGCTCTCACTGTTCTGGAAGCGTTAGGAAAGGAGAAGACATACGACCGTCTTCTTGAAGCTTTAGAGGCACGCTTCGGTGACAGCCATCTAGAGCACGTTTACAGAGCTCAGCTGAAGAATAGGACTCAGGGGCATAATGAGTCGTTACAAAAGTGGGCACTTGAGATAGAGAAGCTCGTCCGGAAGGCGTACCAAGGTTCCGCAGCGACTTTCATCGATGAAACGCTAGTACAGGCATTCATAGATGGGATTCGGGACTTTGAAGTGAGGGCTGCTGTACGGCTGGGACACCATGGGACCTTGAAGGATGCGCTCGCCCATGCCCTGGAGGTGGAAGCTGTACGCCAAGACTCAACAAAATCCTTCAGGGTGCGCGAAGTTGCGGCCAGGGAGCCGATTGCTCCACCTCGAGAAACTGGGCCTCGATGCTACAACTGCGGGGAAAGAGGACACATACAATCAGGCTGCCCAAAAAGATCTTGGAGGCAACGGGACTCAGACCGAACGGAGAGGCCAGCAAGCTCTGATAGTTCAGAGCGGCAGCAGCAGGGAAACGAGTAAAAGCCAGGACTGAGGGACGAGTGCTGGCTGGTGGTCAAAATGTCCCAATTATGATCTCGCAGGCGAACGACGGGAACAGTCTGGCTGTCAAAGGAGAAATTGGTGGAGTACCATGTCACCTTACTATTGACACCGGAGCTTCTCGGACCGTGATCAGTTCTCGACTGCTGAAACACCTGTCCAGGGATCATCTAGTCCGACCAATGCATCTTCAGCTGCAAACGGCTACCGGCCAGTACATCTCCGTCCAGGGGGAGCAGGAAGTGTCAGTGAAGATTGGAGAAAAGAAGTACTGGCACAAAGTCATCATTGCTAACATCGTAGATGACTGCATTATTGGTCTTGACTTTATGAGGAAGTACGAGTGTAAGATCGACATGAAAGGAGGCGTGCTGAAATTTGGGGCTTATGAAGTTCCTATGGAAGGTGGAGTGAGTGGACATGTCTTCTGCGCTAGAAGGACTACACTTCAACCGAGATCGCAAGCCCTAGTTCCGGTGACATTGCCGCACGGTGCGAGACAAGGATCTCATTCCTGCGTGTTAATAGAGAAAATGGACGGCAGTAAACCATGGATGCCAGCTCGCACAGTGGTAACGACGTCATCTGCAGCATTTATAAGGGTGCTAAATCTAAGTGACACTCAACACGTCATAAGTAAAGGAACCCTTATGGGAACATGCGAGGCAATCTCTTGGATACGGAGTTGCCATGGGTCGAAGGAGAACAAGTTACAAGAAGAAGTTGTGGAAATTGGAAAGTTATTGGAAAACTGCCAAAATGATCTCACAAAGGAAGAACTTCTTAAGGCACGTAATTTGCTAAAGCGCTATAGGAGCGTCTTCTCTGCACATGACAGTGATATCGGGAGAACTGGAGTAGTACAGCACGAGATCGACACCGGAGATGTCATGCCTATTCGACAACGACCGCGGCGAGTTCCAGTAGCTCGAGAGAAGGAAGTGGAAGACATGATCAAGGAAATGAGGAGAGATAAAGTGATAGAACCGTCGACAAGTCCTTGGTGTTCTCCAGTAGTCTTGGTGAAAAAGAAGGATGGAACCATGAGATTTTGCGTAGACTATCGTCGACTCAACGATGTGACTAAGAAAGACAGTTATCCATTGCCTAGGATAGATGACACTTTGGACACTCTGCATGGAATGAAATGGTTTTCCACGTTGGATTTGAAAAGTGGCTATTGGCAAGTGGAAATAAAAGACAAGGACAAAGAGAAAACAGCCTTTTCAACCGGTAAAGGACTTTGGCAGTTTAATGTAATGCCGTTTGGATTGTGCAACGCACCAGCAACGTTTGAGCGGTTGATGGAGCAAATACTGGCTGGTCTCCTGGGTGATACGTGCCTAGTGTATCTGGATGACATCATAATTGTAGGCAAAGATTTTGATGACCACCTCAAGAAGCTGGAACAAGTTTTGTCCAAGTTGCGCGATGCTAACTTAAAACTAAGTCCGAAGAAATGCTCATTCTTCAAGCGCAAGGTTAACTACTTGGGACATGTGATTTCATCAGATGGCATCCAGACAGACCCTGTGAAGATAAGTGCAGTTAAGGACTGGCCGACACCGAAAGACAAGACAGCAGTACGTGCCTTCTTGGGACTTTGCTCGTACTACCGACGATTTGTAAAGAACTTCTCAGATATAGCAAAGCCTTTGCACCAGCTGACAGAAGAGAAAAGACAATTCAACTGGGATGATCAGTGTGCAGCAGCTTTCTCAGACCTCAAACAGAGACTTTGTGAAACACCGATTTTGGGATATCCAGACCCAGAGAACGAGTTTGTTGTTGACACTGATGCTAGCAATACTGGCATTGGAGGAGTCTTGTCACAGAAGAAGGGTGATCAGGAAGTTGTGATCGCCTATTTTAGCAAGTCGCTATCGAAGCCGGAGAGAAACTACTGCGTCACTAGGAGAGAATTGCTGGCAGTCGTCAAAACTCTGCAGCATTTTAGTAAATACCTGCTTGGACGCAAGTTCCGAATAAGAACTGACCACGCTGCTCTAAAGTGGTTGTTAGAGTTTAAGAACCCTGAGGGTCAGGTGGCACGCTGGATCGAACAACTGCAGGAATATGACTTTGTCATCGAACATCGCAGTGGAAAGTCACATGGCAACGCAGATGCCCTCTCTCGAAGACCTTGTCCTGATGATTGCAAACACTGTTTAAGGCAAGAGGGTAAGGACTGCGTGAAGATGTTGAGGACAGACACTGTTAGCGAAGAATGGAGTGATGAAGCAATGCAAGAAGCACAACAGGAAGATTGCGATGTAAAGCCCATTTACGATTGGATCAACGCTGGGGCGCCCAAACCAAGGTGGTGTGAGGTAGCTCCGATGAGTACCGTGACAAAGAGCTACTGGGCGCAATGGGAAAGTCTGGTTATGCACAATGGCGTACTGTGCAGGAAATGGGAGTCAGAAAACGGAAAGGATGCTCATCTTCAAGTGGTTGTACCAAGAAAGAGAGTTAGCGATGTTTTAAGATCCTTTCACGACGGCGCTTCCGGTGGACACCTAGGAGTAAAAAGGACTCTGATGAAGATTCGGCAACGTTTTTACTGGATAAACTGTCGGGACGATGTGGAAGACTGGTGTAGGAAATGTACTAGCTGTTCGTCAGTTAAGGGACCACATACACGCAGTAGAGGTGCGCTTAAAGTTTACAACGTGGGAGCGCCTTGGGAAAGAATTGCTTTAGACGTCGCAGGCCCGTTCCCGACCTCTGACCGTGGAAACAAGTACATCCTGGTGGTCATGGACTATTTCACCAAATGGCCTGAGGTATTTGCCATTCCGAATCAAGAGGCAGTCACAGTAGCGGAAACTGTAGTGACTGAAGTGTTTTGTCGGTATGGTGTGCCTCTTGAGATCCACAGTGATCAGGGAAGAAATTTTGAGTCTCTGGTGTTTCAGGAGACTTGCCGAGTCATGGGAATTCATAAAACTCGGACTACGGCCTATCACCCACAGTCAGACGGAATGGTTGAGAGATTCAATCAGACTCTGGAACGACATTTGGCCAAAGTAGTTGACAACCATCAAAAGGATTGGGACAGGCATATTCCGCTCTTTTTAATGGCATATCGGACAGCAGTTCATGAAAGCACGGCCGTAACTCCTGCGTGTGCTAATTTTGGAAGAGAACTACGTTTACCTGCAGACCTTCTGACCGGACGTCCTCCAGATGCACCAAAGACGGTTTCGGAGTATGCAAGTGAACTGCGAAACCGGCTTGATGATGTTCACAGGCATGTTCGTGAACATGGATTGCAGGCCAGCGAGAAGGTGAAGACCAGATACGACCGGAAGTCTAACCAGACGAGGTTTGAGGAAGGATCATTCGTGTGGCTACATAACCCTATGCGTCGAAAAGGAAAGTCACCAAAATTGTCACCGAGTTGGGAAGGGCCGTACAAAGTAGTCACAAGGATCAACGACGTCACTTATCGGATACAGCGCAACGCACGTAGCCCCTGTAAGATTGTTCATGTTGATCGGTTGGCCAAGTACCATGGAACGAATGATGCTCGGGACGAGCATGTCTAAGGAGGGGGTAGTGTTACGCCGGTGGGCTAGTGCTAAAACTTTGATCGTGTTTTTCCATGCCTTGGAGGCGTTTTCAGCAGGCTGAAATACCATTTCAGGCCGTTTCAGAGAGTGGTCTAACACATACTAGTTTATCGAAATTTCACCCAAGTTGCCGTTGTTTTCAGGCGCCTGAAACATGTTTTCAGTCCGTTTCAGGCCACCCTCTATCAGATGACGCCATAACCTGAAAACCCGTTTTCAGGCGTTTTCAGGACCCCTTATGGGCCTTTGAAGCCCACTTCAGTATATGACGTGATTTCCAGTAGGAGTGAAAGAGATAGCACGATTAGAGAGAGGCAGCTATACTAAGAACATTCCAGAAAGGTGTGACAGAGACAGCACAAGACAAGGATAGCACTATGACTCGAGAAAGGTCTAGGCTAGGCAAGACGGCATTTGGAAGGATCCCGAACAGTCTCGTACTGGGTAGTAGGTACCTACCGAATATTCGGGAGTCCTTGACGGCCGGTATATAAGGAGCCCGGGAATGCGACCGAGTTTGAGTTTAATTTGGGAAAGCGACGAGTAAACATCGAAGTGAAAACTGCGACAAGAAGATTTTGGAGTGCGATATAAGTGTTTGTGTGCTAAGTGTTGTAACGTAAAGTGTGTACAATAAATCCTACTCTACTTCATCGGTTTAGAAGTGCATTTCAATCTAGATCCCACACCCCTAGAACGTAACATTATTAAATATATAATAAATCGATGGTGCGACGACTTGGCAAAATATGTAGCAGACTGGAAAACTCTGGCCCTAGACAGACAGGGATCGGTGGAGAAGTTTTGGGGAGGCTTATGCCCAGCAGTGGGATGATGTAGGCTAACAAAAAAAATGAATCACTGTAGTACTAGTAGCGTAGACACTTTATACGAAGATCTATATAATATAATTAAATATATATTTAACAATAATTTTCCTTTTAAGAAATTAGACTTCTCTGAATTACAAAAAGCTGGTAAAAACTGTATACTGGTATTTATGTGTATAAAAATGTTAGATTGCAAGAGCAAGACTAAGCTTTATGCCTAACTTTTTGAAGGTTTAAAAGTTAACAAGGGCATAAAACTTTTAGCTGTAAAGATCTTTATGAATAGAAGTATTTTCTCCAGTTTCAACACAACAAGCGAAGCGAGCAGCTGAGATTTCAGTATCGTCACATCCTTCAGCTCTTAGTCTTCGTGTATCGGCAAGCACAGTGTAGGGCGATCCCCGGCCAGATGGTCTGACGACTTAATATAGTTCGCTGGTCAGGGCTGGATGCGGAAGATTAAAACCATAAGTGTAGGATACTTGTTGCACACCATACACTGGGTCGGCAACACGCGGCGTGCGCGGGCGCCGCGTCCGCTCGCGCAGTACCCCCCGCGCCCCGCGCCCCGCGCCCCGCCGCGAGCACGAGATAGTGTTTACCTATAACTACTCGTATGATTATCATCATCAACCTCGTCCCACTGCTGGGCACAGGCCTCACCTCAACTGTGAGGTGGTGCGAGCCATACTCCACCACGTGGGCGAGGTGCACCGCGGTGGAGGGGTGTGTCTAAGGTAAGTGACCAACCTTACTGTCAGATGTTATTAAGCTGTCTGAGGGCCTCTGACCAGGCTTAACGACTAATATTGATATTAACCGGGACCAACAGCTTAACGTGCCTTCCGAATGGTCAGAATGGTCACCCATCCCAAACATGACCGTGCCGTAGGTTGCTTAACCTTTGGTATCACTACCAGAGCGCTGCAACTACTGCGCCACAAGCACCTCTTATGACTGTGGTTATAACCTGATACAAACGATACTATAAGAAAGACATATATTATGATTGGCTGTGATATCCAGCATTTTATGGTGTTGATGTAAAACTTAGCACTTGTAATGCACTCATTACAAGTTCTAAGTTAAATAAAAAAACCAGGCAAAACGGCACACAGATTTTATTTAAATAAGGTTGTAATCAACTATCAAAATACAAATTGGCAAAATTTCGGCCTATTCAGTGGCTAAGAGGGCAAAAGTGGCTAGTGGACGCTTGAGTCTTCGCACCTGACCCCGTAGGGGTCGGGGGCAAACCGTTCGGGGCAACGGCCCCTTTCGGTGGTTTCATGTCGCTGTCCGTGAAGACGGACAGGTCCTTGGGTTGGGTGCAGGAGTAATCTCACTGCTGTGGTGGTGGTGACACTGGCGAGCTTTGCAGCTGCGAGCCAGCGTCATGGGTAGTGGTGATGTTGGGTTGGTGGGTGTCAGGTCCGGTGGTGGAGGATTCGTCGCTGCTGGAGACGAGGTCGCGTGGGAACGCTCGATATCGAGCTGAGCCGTGGTCTGGGGGACGCGAGTGATACGGGGCGATGCTCCTCAAGTGCGGGTGCCGGGATCCGTCCGCTTTTCGGAGCATTCGCTTCGCGAGGTGTCGGACGAAGTCCTCCACGGTCTCAGTCTTGAGGTCCCTGCGCAGAACGTCATTTCTGACGTAGCGGGGGGCAGCAACGATAGTCCTCAGTGTCAGCGACTGCTGGGCTTCTATACGCCTTCGTAGGCTCCGGCTGGTGAGCGCAAACCACGCTGGTGCAGCGTAGGTCAGGCGGGTTCTAATGTAGGCCTTATAGACGCCCAGCTTCGCTCTCGTGGGGAGGTTGGAAAAAAAAATGGTTGGTTGCAAAATGGGTCTCAGCTTGGCTCTCGCTACCCTCGTGGTGTTTACGAGAGCCTTGACGTGCGGTGTCATCGTCAGCTTCCGGTCAATGGTCACTCCCAGGTATTTCACCGTGGTGGACCATGAGACAGGCTCATCTCGGAGCTTGAGTGGTGGCGGCATGTTCCTCGCGCTGCTCACGAGAATGGCTTGGGTCTTCCTCGGGTTTGCTGAGAGCTTCCAGTCGTCCAACCACTGCGGGAGTAGGTCCAGGGTGCGCTGGATCTTCCTCGCAGCGTGGTGAGGGTTCATCGAGGATGCCACATAGGCCGCGTCGTCTGCGTACAGCGCGAGCGTGGCTCCTTCCTCTACAGGGATGTCGTCCGTGTACTTGGAGTAGCACACGAGCGAGAGGCAGCTTCCCTGTGGGACTCCTGCTAGGATCGGCCGTTCAGTAGAGGTGGCGTCTTCCACTGGGTGGCTAGTGGACTGAGCTGTCTGGCCGTTATAAGGGCTTGCTCCCACCCAAGGGCGCACGGCTGGCGGAAGTTGTAGTGGGGAGCGTCAACTGGCATGGCGTTGGCTTCCTATTGGCTGGCATGGCTAGGATTGGCTATGATTGGCTATGGTGGCTGAGGCTTGGCGTTACACACTCTAAACTAGACAGATTCTTTTTGAGAAGGAACTTATAAAATAACACGTTTAATTTGTTACAGATCAAAACAGATAACGACGAAATGATGGTTCACCAAAGAGCGCATTCAGTGTCTTCAACGTTACAGGTAAAAACTTGTTTTAATTCTCATACTTTTAAAAGGTTTAGATTAAATATTTAAAGCTATAAGCACGTACACGTGTACACGTGGCTTAATGTGATTAATGGATATAAATAAATAAATAAAAATTGAGTTTATTACTTCCAACAAACAAATGATGCAGCACTTAATAATAATTACAATAAAAATAAAAACATGGAAGCAATTGGATGCGGCTCAGCTATTGCTGACATATGACAGATTTTCAGCCGCACCCACTCCTCTGAGGTCTATTGAGGGGGTTTGGTAACGAGGGCTTTGACAATACGTTTAAAATCACACTGCATAACTCTGTGTGTGTGGATATGAATGGCGTCATTTTATTTATGTTATGACTGGTCGAATTAACAGTTCATCTTTTGTAATATTACACTTGTATTGTACGGTTTACCTAAAACCCTACAATTTGGTCAAATCAACGCGTGCATTTTTGCGCATCAGCATTTAGCGTGATAGTGTGTTTACTTGTACATATTGGCCAGTTAAGCGCGAGCTTCCAACAAACTAACAACTACACTATGTCAACGTAAATAATAAACTTTAACTAAAATCAACGTCATCGTTTAATTCAAAACAAACACAACTAACTTTCTAAGGTGAAGGGTACTCCTACGTGTGTAAATTGTAATTGCATATCTGTGTTTGTACACCATTATTATGGGAAACTAGTTGACCCGGCGAACTTCGTACCGCCTTAGCGTTGCAATGATTGAACAATGTCATCGAATGACATTGACATTAGTTACGCGCGTTTTTGCAAAATTAAATGTATATTTTTCAATATTTCTGAGAGATTTTCTTAATATTTTTTTCTGTAAGAACCTTCTAATAATAACAAATACAACAAAAAAAGAATTAGTGAAATCGGTCCAGCCATTCACGCGTGATGCCGTGACCAAGGCAAACGAGGTTCATTTTTATATATATATAGAAGATTAAATAAGATTTAGCAAAGAGTGGCATACGTTTGAAATAGCACATCTTTACGTAGTATATAGTGGCTTGGAATGGCGTCAGAAGGAATCACCGCCCCTGTTTATGTATTCAAAATATCTTTTCCATAACGTATGTCGCCCCTTAGTTAGGCCGCGCACGACATTTCGGATTATAAGTCGGTGTATGAGTCGCGCCACTTAAAAGAACGCTGGCGGGAAGGAGTTTGCGCATCGGACTAGTCGCTATCTCGCTCGCACGCGTATGCTAGGACGTGCTGCTCTCTACTTCGTACTACCAATTAGACCTACGTATCGAATAGTGCGTAGGTGACCGTTAACATTTTTTTTAAATATAAATAAATGTACAACAACATCACATACATTGATCTGACTCCATGGTAAGAAGCATAAGCAAGTGCTTAACACAAGTGTCTTACAGATATCAGAATCAACACGGGTATTACGAATAAACTTATATAGATACATATAACACCCATATCAGTTCAAGCATACATGTTCATGCACACTAATGTTTGTACAGTGCGGGGATAATTGTTTTTTTTTTTATAAAACATAGTATATTTCTTATAGTCACGCATTTCACCCTGCTTCTGTATTATTTGTCATGCCTATACGTGGATTATGTAGTAGTATGTTACTATTTATATTATATATGTTTATATTAAAGTCATCTAATGTAACTGATTGGGAATCCTTAGCCGCTAATAGGGAACTGTGGAGGAGTTTGGGTGAGACCTTTGCCCGGCAGTGGGATGATATAGGTTTATAAAATTATTAAGAAAAAAATGAAGCAATGGCTGCAAACTAAATCTTATAAACTAAATAATATTTTAATTGTAATTACTAATTTAATGACTATGATATTTAATTTAATAACCTAATATAATTAACATAATATAATCAAAATGTAAAGTCTACTACTAATATTTGCATGCCTGTACGCAGGCTGAATACATTAGACTTTTATTTCTAAATTATTTCTATTCTATTCTATTCTAAAAAAAATGTAACATGTTCGTACATACTTTGTAACATATTCCGATTTCAAAGCCGATCAAGACATTGAGAGGGAGCGAAGGGCGTTGTCTGTCAGAACGACCATGTTCTTCTTCTGTTCGACTTCTTCCATGCAGCTATGCGCAACCGGTGTGCATCCCTGGTGAACAGGGTGCGGGCGAGCAGTAATAGCATCCTGAATATGATCGCTAGCCGGCTCGACTGTATTTATGCAAGCCGTTCCTGCTCCATTTCGGGGGGACCGGTGCAGGAGTGGCCACTTTAAATTATTTAAACCATTAATAATGTATAATTTTTCTAAGTTTTACTATCAAGATGAGTCATTGTAACTTGCTAAATAAATAATACAATACAATACAATATTCTACTACTAATAGAATACTTTTTTGACAGGGTGGGTACGCAACAGTGGGGCGGGCGCCGCGCGGCCCGCTGGCGTCGACGACGGTGGCGCCGGTGCCCGACCCGCGCGACCCGCGGGACCCGCCCGCCGACTGCCCCGACCACCAGCTGCGCTACGAGAACGACCGCCTCAAGCTCGCCCTAGCTCAGAGGTGAGCC
Organism: Pyrausta despicata; assembly: GCA_963921415.1. NCBI lineage: Eukaryota > Metazoa > Arthropoda > Insecta > Lepidoptera > Crambidae > Pyrausta > Pyrausta despicata. The sequence continues at coordinate 12,460,240 of OY992867.1, forward strand.
TGTCTCTCTATATATACTCACTTATTATAATAATAATAGTCCTAGCCGATTTCGACCACGGCGGCAAAAATGTGAGCGCAGTACACAGGTGCACTCACTGTTCCATCACTCTGAAAGTTCGGTAAGATGGCAATCCGACATGACCGGAGAGAGATAGGTAGGACCAACGGCTTAACGTGCGCACCGAGGCACGGGTGTGTAACATCGCCAACTTCCCGACTCCGAGCTGTTTTTGAGAGATTCAGTAGAGAATCTCAGAAACAATTTTGGCTCGATCAGGGATTCGAACCAAGGACTTTTCGGATGCAAGGAAAAACTTTGCCACTACACCAACAAGGCAGTCAGTCTCATTATAGCATAATTGCGACACTACTACTGATTGGATTTGTTGGCTAGACAACTTTAGTTGGAAAAGAAAATTATTTTGTTTCAAATTTTCACTAAACGACGCCAGCGCAGGTACCCAAAGTATCTAACCGTAACCACTTCGAGAACTAGAGCTGGAAGTCGCAGGACTTACGATACAATTTACAACGAACCAAGGACTTCTTGGATGTAAGGAAAAACTTTGCCACTACACCAACAAGGCAGTCAGACTTATTATAGCATAATGGCAACACTACACACTACTACTGATTGGATTTGTTAGCTGCACAACTTCTGGACAAAATTATTCTGCTTTAAATTTTTACTAAACGACACCAGCGCAGGTACCCAAACGCATTCAACCCGTAACCACTTCGACAACTATAGCTGGAAGTAGCAGGACTTGCAATACAACTTACAACGTGGTACGGTAAATGCACCTGGAAACAATACTGTCACCAAAAAAACACTCCACGCGTTTCGCCACTACACCTGGCATCCTCAGGAGATGTTGACGCTTCGACAGACTTCGAGTTAGTCTTAGATATCCACAAAGTAACGCCTGATTCCATAACTGGACAACTTTAACCAGTCCTATAATGTAGTTTAAATAGAAATAAGAAATAAAGGGGTTTATGATTTAGGTCTCATTTACGGAGACGTGACGCGTTGTACGGCGCGTGCGACGTGCTGACTCGCGGCGCGTCAAACGTTCTTTGTGTGTAAAGCCTCTCGGTAAGGAGAGGCGGCGTGTGCAGCGGCACGCACCATCGCACGCGTAAACACAAACATATGGAAATAGACTATGGTGTTCATGGAGATGCGGGGCGGGAAGCGAGGCGGTGCCGGCGCTGCGCCCGCCGGTGTGCCCGCGTCGCATCCTCAAGCGTGTCGCGGCGCACGCGGCGGGCAGCGCTGCGGCGCACGCGGGTTACTCAATCAATCCAACTATGTATTTGTTTCTTCGGTTTACGCGAACAGTAGACATTGAAATGAGACACTTTTACGGATTATTTCGCGATTTATTTACATTTTGTTTTAACCTGACGATTCGCACCCTTTTCCGGGACCAACAGCTTAACGTGCTTTCCGAAGCACGGAGATGCTTGTAAATAGACGTCACTTTTATGATCAGAATGGTCACCCATCCCAAACATGACCGCGCCTTAGGTTGCTTAACTTTAAGTATCACAACCAAAGCGCTGCAAACACTGCGCCACAAGCACCGCCTTCTATATATGCTCTCTTAAAATAATAATAATAGTCCTCCTGACCGATTTCGACCACGGCGCCAATCTCAACAGAGATCAGCCAACTGCGCAGGAGGCATTATAATCACGCCGGTGTACGTGTCCCGGCTTCATTTCTCTACGAAGGTTGAGGATATCGTAGAGTACATCCGCGTAAATACCAAATACACCCTAAGGGTCGAACGGTTATTTTTTATAAGTTACATATTAATGTTTTATAAGAATACTAGCTGACCCGGCGAACTTCGTAGAGCCTAACAGTCAATGAATGTCGTATTACCTTTAAGCTGAACTAATTTAGGCTTTGATGAACGTAATACATCATCATCATCATCATACGACCCACTGCTGGGCACAGGCCTCACCTCAACTATGAGGTGGTAAGAGCCATACTCCACCACGCGGGCTCAGTGCGGTGCGGTGGAGAGGTGTTTGTAAGGTAAGTGACCAACCTTACTGTCCGATGTTATTAAGCCGCCCGAGGGCCTCCGACCAGGCTTAACGACTAATATCTATCGATATTAACCGGGACCAACAGCTTAACGTGCCTTCCGAAGCACGGAGATGCTTGTAAATAGACGTCACTTAAATGGTCAGAATGGTCACCCATCCCAAACATGACCGCGCCTTAGGTTGCTTAACTTTAAGTATCACTACCAAAGCGCTGCAACCACTGCGCCACAAGCACCGCCTTTTATATATGCTCTCTTATTATAATAGTAATAGTCCTCCTAGCCGATTTCGACCACGGCGGCCAATCTCAGCAGAGATCAGCCAACTGTGCAGGAGAAGTATGAGCGCAGTATGCACTCACTGTTCCATCACTCTCAAAGTTCGATGAGACGGCAATCCGACATGACCGGGGAGAGATCAGGCGCAGGACCAACGGCTTAACGTGCGCACCGAGCTGTTTTTGAGAGATTCATAACAGAAAATCTTAGAAACAATTTTGGCTCGACCTGGGATTCGAACCAAGGATTTCTCGGATGTGAGGAAAAACTTTGCCACTACACCAACAAGACAGTCAGTCTAACTATAGCATAATGGCAACACTACTACTGATTGGATTTTTTGGCTAGACAACTTTAGCTGGAAAAAATTATTTTGCTTAAAATTTTCACAAAACGACGCCAGCGCAGGTAGCCAAACGCATCCAACCTTTGCTGAAAGTCGCAGGACTTACTATACAACTTACAACGTGGTACGGTCAATGCACCTGGAAACACAACAGTGACACCAAAAAACACTTGACGCGTCTCGCCACTACACCTGGCATCCTCTGGAGATGTTGTCGCTTCGACAGACTTCGAGCAACTTTTCCTTGAGTTTTATTTTGCAGCTTTAGTCTTGGATATCCGCAAATTAACGCCTGATTCCATCAACTGGACAACTTTAACCAGTCCTATAATTTAGTTTAAACAGAAATTAGAACGAAAGAAAGAAAAGCGTTTATGGATTTAAGACATAACATACACAGAACGAAATGAAAAGTATTAACAGATACAAGATCAACAGACATATATAAAAGTAATAAAAAAAACAATGGGGAAAAAATGAAAAAAGAAAATTAAAGAGGAAGTTAATGAATGTCGTATTTTACCGAATATGATGTCTCTTAGTGTGTAATAAGGCACTACCTCGTGTGCGCATAAGTTTTGAGACGAAATAAAAGTTGCATAACTTTTTTTATAATTAACATATATTTCTAAATTTTTCAGTAAACAATTAGTAGATAATAATAATAAACAAAAAATAATAATTATTATTCAAAATGACCACCCTTGTTTTAAATACAGGCCCTTAGACGATTTGGCCAGTCATCAATGACGGCACGAATCTTTTCCAGCGGGATTCGCTTTGCTTCTCGGACAAGAGCTCGCTTCAGTGACTCCAAGTTTGGGTGGGACTTTCGGCAGGCCCTGAGCTCTAGCTCAGCCCATAAAGCATAATCCAGCGGGTTGAGGTCCGGGCTGGAAGAGGGCCATTCGTTCGCCGCGATGAAGGCCGGCTCATTTTCCCTCAACCACGATTGGGTGGTTTTTGCTTTATGGGATGGCGCTGAGTCCTGTTGGAAAACCCAATCCTTGTTGTAAAACAAAGTTAGGGACAGGGGTTTCTCAACAGGCTCTAGGATGTCAGTTTGATAGTTCTTGGCTTTCACCTTGACGCCTTGTTGACAGAAATGGAGCGGAGTGACACTCCCCACCATACCATCACACTAGCCGGATGATGAGTACGCGAGACATTCCGTGCTGAAGCTGGGACGTCCTTGCTACTTTTTGCATACACTTTATTGTTTTGTCGGTTGAACTTTTCTTCGACAGTAAAGATTTTCTCATCGGTGAAGGGTATTTTCCTCGCATCGTGTCTCTTAAGCAGTATTGGACAACGTTCGCGTCGCAATTTACGAAGGCGATCGTTTAAAAAATGAACTTTCCTACGGCTATACGCCTTCACCTTAAGATCATATTTCAGTATTCTGTTGACTGAAACGCGCGAAATATTAGTCTGCAGAGCTAGTTTTTTCTGAGTTCGACATAGATTTCGGCGAAGTCGCTCTCGGATGATTTTGACGTTCGCAGGCGTCCTTTCAGAGCGCGGCCGACCACTCCTTTGGCGATCTTGCAAAGAACTTGTCTCCTTGTATCGTTTAATAGTGTAATACACGAAGTTACGGCTCACACCAAAAGTTTTCACCTCACGGAAAATCTCCATTGGTTTTTTTCCCGCCTTAAATAGCGAAATCACGGTCGCACGCAATTCTTTTGTTCTCTCCATCACGAGAAAATTGAAGGAAATGAATTTGAAAATCAAAGGAATTAAAGTTAACACTCGAAATTCAAAATTAGAAAAATAAATAAATAGCTGCCAGTAATTTATTATTTCTTTTTTTTAGCACAAAGTTTGTCTCAAAACTTATGAACACACGAGGTAATTCTCAATTTGTAAGCGCGTAAACTGCGCATTCTTATCTTGAAGAAAAACGAACGATGTAATATATTGCCCGATTCGTGGCCTTTTCAATAAAATAAATTTATTTTTGTAAATAGACCTACCAGTAGCACAAGAAACTCAGTCACTTTTGTCATTGCCTCTTTTCAAATTTGGTTTACAATTATTGTAATTGTTTTTATTCAATCATTTCAATATATCTTTGTCATTTATATAATCATCAACTTTTTAAATTTATCTAAAGGCAATGAAATTAAATTTTTAGTTAATTTATTAAAAAATATTCATCTACATCTACCCATAAATAAGTGACCAACTTTATGAAGCCTAAAATGTGGAACGGCAAGCCTATTTTTTGTCTTGTTTTGAAGTTATATTGAAATTGAGTATCAATAATACAAAATTGGAACTGTTAGTAGTACCTAACTTAGATTTATTTGATTGAAATATTTGACTGAAAATAGTCTCTTTATTTAGTTTATCTAAGTTAGCCGGCAGTTTTTTTGCGTGGCGCAGTCGAAGACAGGACAAATCACACACAAATGTAATATTTTTATAAAAAAGATTTATTATTCAAATCGTAAGAGATTTTGTACAACGCTTATAAACTAAACAAAACATGAAACAAGTAACAGAGAAGCAGTCTTATTTAAACCTTATCATAGTAATACAAATAACAATACTATGAAAAATAGATATTAGTAACATTGACATTCATCAATCCTTGCTACAGCAAAAGTTGCTAGTGTTTGGGTAAATGTATGTGTGCATATACCCAAAAAGCAAAAGCAATATCTCCAAATGCTAATAGGTTAATGAATGATGTAATAAACGGTAAATTACTTACAAGATTTAGATATCCCATATACACATTGCAATAATTTATTTCAAACAACTTCCAATGTAAATGCATTCATAAAATAACAGTGGAATTTTAATACTGTAGTTAAAATTTATAAATTATTTGTAATAGCAAAGCTTAAGAGGTCCCTAATCTACATCTAAAAACCTTTTGAATCCTTATCTTTACATATATTTTAAGACCACAAACTTATTTTGATTTCAAACACTTAGATCTCTGTTTGAAAACATTTAGAATTGTAAGTTTGTATAGCACTATCTCCTTCTAACATTAATCTTTAGGCATAAAGCACTACACAAACTGAGGTTCTTATTAGTCTTGAAAATATGTTGCTATTTCTTTAACTAGTGGACACGACAGACGTTGTCCTGCCCGCTTTTTTTGGCATATTTTAAACAAAAGAACGTTCCTTTTGAAATACTCCCATCAATTAAAAAAAAGAAGTTTAAACGTTCTAAGCATACATACATATTACAGGCATAGAGACAGACGCGGGAAGCGTCTTTGCTTCATACTATGTAGTGATGTTGTTTGATTCTTAATTCCAAATAAGAACCTCAGCAACTAAACATGAAAAGAGTTCAGATTCAAAAGACCATCATATCACCATTAATGCCTAGTGCTCATATCCACCCGCCACAGGCACGAAACCCTCCTCAAAATGGTTATACTCGTGGTACTGGGGCTTGTACTGGGGTTTATACTCGGGTTTATACTCTTCATGGTGTTCCTTGGGAACGCCAATCTTGTGCACGACCGCGTTGAAGCCGTTCTTATCGTCCGCTTCGTATTCCACCACTCGTTTTGTGCCGTCAGTCTCTAGGAGTGTGTAGGTTCCTGGAAAATGGTTTGAAAGATATAGAAAAGTCGGTTTGTGTAGCTAGAAATATTTAACACACTAGCGGTCAATCGCGTCTCCATCGCCTTAGTTTCGGATATGCATACATAGTGCCCCATCCTATCCCAGTTTATGCACTTTCTAGAACTTTAATTCTTTCACATTACCATAAAGTGTTCGTTACTCTGATCAACTTCCCCTAAGGCATTGAAATGATACACTTTTTACGGATTATTTCGCGATTTATTTACATTTCATTTTAACCTGACGTTTCGGACCCTTTACAGCGTCCGTGGTCACAGGTAGACTAAGGTGTAAAACGAAGAAACAAATATGTTCCCCTATGGCGTTATATTAGGTCCTTACCTATGAAATTGGCGTTTTGTATGGGAGGAACAAAAAGTCGAAATTTTTTTACATAGCATATTTATTTAATCAAAGTATGAGCCATTGTAATCTATGCACTTTTGCCATCTCATAGGTAGTTCATTGATCCCTTTACTAAAAAAACCATTCGAACGGGAATCAATAAAATCTTTGAAGGCGACTTGGACTGCCCCATCTGAGTTGAACTTTTTCCCTTGCAAGAAGTTATCCAAATTTCGAAAAAAATGGTAATCTGTTGGAGCAAGGTCCGGGGAGTACGGTGGATGCCTTAGAGATTCCAATTGAAGTTCTTCTAATTTGCTAGCCGTCTGTTGTGCAGTGTGTGGTCTAGCGTTGTCGTGAAGCAGCAGTGGCGTAGAGCGATTGACCAGCCTTGGTTGTTTAGCAACTAGCTTTTCCATCATGGTTTGCAATTGCTGACAATAGATATCTGCCGTAATCGTCTGGCCAGATTTGAGAACACTGTAATGAACGACACCGGCGCTAGTCCACCAAACGCTTACAAGTAACTTTTTATTGGTCAATTTTCGCTTGGAGCAGGCTTTGGCTGGCTTGCCAGGGTCCAGCCATTGCGATGAGCGCTTCCGATTATCGTAGAGAATCCACTTTTCATCACAGGTAATGATTCGATTTAAAATCCCTTCGTTATTGTGCCGGTCAAGTAATGTAATGCAGTTGACGCGCGTTTGCCGGTTTGCTTCACTCAATTCGTGAGGAACCCACCTTTCAAGTTTTTTAATCTTCCCAATTTGCTTCAAGTGGATTAAAACAGTTTTATCACTAACGCCAAAGCCTGCAGCTAACTCGGACATGGTTTGCGATGGATCCGCTTCCACAATAGCCTTCAATTCTTCATTATCAACTTGGGTCTCCGGCCGTCCACGGGGCTTGTTTTGCAGGTCGAAATTTCCAGAACGAAAACGTTGGAACCAAAAACGCACTGTGTTTTCTTTTGCGACACAACCGCCATACACATCATTAACCCTTCGAGCCGTTTCCGCAGCACTGGTGCCACGGTGGAACTCGTACTCGTAAATAACGCGATATTTCAAATTTTCCATTTTGTAAATTGAGCGATGCAAACAGAAAAAAGATAAGTAAAAAAACAAATGAATGACGGTTTACGAAACACAACTACATGTGGAAATAGCTGTATAAATTTGAATTTCGAATTCCTAACCAAATAGGAAAAATTTGTGATCAAAGTGGCCAGTACGACAAAACGCCAATTTCATATGTAAGGACCTAATATTTATACCTTTGTATTTCTTATGTGTGTAGAAAGTGCTTGTATTGAATAAAAAAGTAACTAGTCAATTGGGTGAATTGTCATAATCAGCCGAAGGTTTGAACATAAGCTTCTTTTATGATTTCTAGAATACTCAGTTACAAGTGCCCAGCATCCAATCCAACCTTGCGACCTCTATAAAGTCGACAGTCTGATTTTTTGAAGCTTAACACTTTAATTATTCTGCTCCTGCTTCCATATAACAGTTGTTTGCAAGGGCGGTTACCATATTTAGTTACCATATATACCATAAATGATAATTAATGCGAATAGTGTCTTAACTAAAGTTATTTTATTTAAAGGGTACCGTGTCCTAAAGGTGACCGAAACAGGAAAAAGGGCCAGAAAATACGTATGACATTTGTGGTCAGTCTGGATCTTTAAGTGCTAGTTATTTTAGACCAGATTTACTCGGGATTTCAGTCCTGGATTATCTAGGACTCCAGCTCGCAAATTGACTTCAAAACTTGATCAAGGTTCTTGTAGCGCGGTTGGTGCAGCGCTTTGGTAGTGATACCAAAGTTAAGCAACCCTGGGCGCGTTCTTGTTTGGTCGTCTGTTTACAAGCATTTTTGTGCTTCAGAAGGCACGTTAAGCTGTTGGTCCAGTTTAATATCAAAATATATTAGTCATTAAGCCTGGTCATAGGCTTTCCGGCGGCTTCATAACATCTTACAGTAAGGTAAATGTACCTTACAAACACACCTCCACTAATCCGCACTGAGCCCGCGTGGTGGAGTATGATGTGCCCAGCAGTGGGACATATAAAGACTGATGAGATGAAGTTGATCCAAAAGCCTACTCACCCTTGACCTTGTCTCCGTCCCTGGTCTCCCAGTGCTCCTTGTCGTCGCCGGTGTGCGGGTCCTTCACCGAGTAGTCGAACGCGTATTTGGGATGCGCCTGGAAACAAAAAAATAATGTTTGAGTTGAGTGGAGAGGCAAGTCCAAGCACTGATAAGAACCAAGCGCTTCTCATCTACATTCCTGAAGCGCACTGCAAAAGAGTGGAACTCACTACCTGCGTCAGTATTTCCCTTCAATTACAACCTTGGAATTTTCAAAGCTAGAGTGAACAGGCATCTTCTAGGTAAGCTCGCTCCATCGTAGACGTCTTTGCCTAGTTGAGCTTAGTCTTGGGTAAAGAGCAAACCTATTCCAAAAAAAAAAAAATACGAGTAAGCAAGCAACTCTCGAAAAGGAATATATTAAAAACTACTCGGCCCAGTTATGTTACATAAGAAAAGTTATTCATATCTGTAAATAGACCCCGCACAAGGGGGCATTTTACACATCTCATAGAACCCTACGCCAGCTTCAGGGACAATATGTGGGCTGGTGATGAGAAGAAGCTGTACAAGAAACTCGGTCATTATTGTCATTGTCATGTCATAAAGTCAGAGCTACTAGAGTCTTTATATGATGGATGAGCCTTCTTGTATCATCATTTATCGTGCCAGTTAGTGAGCCGTGTAAAATATGTAGTTTAAGGTTTGCGCTTGTGCCGCTCTCTAGCGAAAGAAACATAGGAATTTATCAACACTAAAATCTTTTTTCTATTTTGGCGAAGTTAAAAAATGTATTCAGGTTGTGTTAGCCATTTAAAGTTTCTTTGTCTACTCGTATATACCTAATTACCGCATTAAACTCCTTCATACAGCATGGGTGGACATTTATTTCCGGGTCATTCAATATAACGTTTTTTCATCAGGAATGATGTAGATTTCGAATGGTAAAATATATATTTTTTAATCGGTCTAGTAGTTTCGAAGCCTATTCAATTCAAGCAAACAAACAATCGAAATCTTTCCTCTTTATAATTTGGTGTAGCTTATACAGGGTGTCCAGTAATTAATGGATAACCCTTAACTGCGGGTAGCTTGACCTATGCCCTACTGGTAAAAAAATTATGACCTTAGTAAAAGTGTCATGGTTTTCAAAATATCGCCCAGAGACAATTGTATGAAAGTGAGAAAATTTTTCACAATCTTTTTTTTGTATTTTTTTTTCTTATTCACAGGCACTGAAATAATGTACTCATTTTATGCGCCAGCTATTTAGATGTATTTAAAAAAAAACAGAACTCAAAAATGTTGCAATGGGAGATTTTTTTTCATACAATTGTCTCTGGGCGATATTTTGAAAACCGTGACACTTTTACTAAGGTCATAATTTTTTTACCAGTAGGGCATCGGTCAAGCTACCCGCAGTTAAAGGGTTATCCATTAATTCCTGGACACCCTGTATATTATGTATTGATGACGAAGCAAATAGTTACCATTAGCAGGTATAAATTCATCAAAACACCCCTTTCGTTCCGAAAATATACCGTCTAGGAAATTAAACCACTAAACATCCCGGTACTAGGCCACCGTTTCCCCTCGCTATTTCGAGTTATCGTTTAGAACGACGCTCACCTGAGCATATTTAGGTCATCGGGACGCCCGAATAGTTCCGAATACAGTATGTTGACGGTAGTTAGTTTCGTGGAAACGGTCTGGTTGTTTGTAATATATGAAAATACAGTTCTATGTATATTTTCAGCCACGGGTGTGGAACGAACTAGGATCTAAAAAGTGATGAATTGCAGGAACTTTGCCGTAACTTTTATTAATTTATGTATAGTAAAGACGATGTCACATCAAGCTACTCATTTTCGTTGCAAAATCACCCTCATTATGTGAGCAAAAGATGCCGCAGTGATTAACTTGACGTGTAGCCGTGTGTACATGACTGTACACACGGCTACACGTCAAGTTAATCACTGCGGCATCTGCGGCATCAACTCTAGATCATTAGTTTCCACCTTTTCGTTTCAAAATTAACTACGAATACTAAACAGCTCATAGGACACCATTTTTTTTCTCTCGCTGCGTTGTCTACTCGTCCAAGCGCATCGTATCTTGTCTATTTAAATGACCGTCCAAAATGACTTGACTTTAAACGGCCGAGTTTTGGGTGTATTCACAAGGGGTAGGTACGTAATTGACGATTTGTCAAATAAAGTTAAAAAATCCAGACCTCTCTTTTTGTGTCTGGTGATGCGACACCGGCCAGTCCTTCAGCCCTTGAGGCTCTTTCAGGCGTGTTTCTTTCTATAGTTTTTGCTTTAACGAAACGATGTTGCCTATGCTCAGCAGCATCATAGTCTAAGCTAGTTCGGCCTCAGATGCAGAGCCCTATGATGGTCCACCCATGACACCTCTGACTTTATACATCATCATAAGCCGTTGGACGCCCACTGCTGACCACAGGCCTCTCCCAAGGAACTCCAACGCGATCGGTCCTGCGCTTCCCGCATCTAGCTTCATCCCGTGACCGCGCACTAGATCGTCGGTCCACCTTGTAAAGGGGCTGCCCACGGAACGTCGCCCGGCACGCTGTCGCCATTTGAGAACCTTTTCGCGCCAACGGCCATCGGTTCGTCGTGCTATGTGCGCGCTACTTTAGTCATCATCATCATCATTATCAGCCAAAGGACGTCCACTGCTGAACATAGGCCTTCCCCACAGTTTTCCACATCGACCGATCACAAGCGGTCTGCATCCAGTGTGATCCTGCGATCTTTACACGTTCGTCTGTCCATCTTGTCGGTGGACGTCCTACGCTGCGCTTTTGGTCGAAGGGTCTCCAATCCAGAACTTTTCTGCCCCAACGACCATCAGTTCTTCGCGCTATGTGGCCTGCCCATTGCCACTTGAGCTTACTGATTCTCAAGGCTATGTCCGTTACCTTAGTTCTTCTACTTAAGTACTTACATGGGAATCCAGATCGTACTCGTCGTGTTGGGCTTCCAGCCCTCCAACCCGTGACCTTCGTAGACGTACTTCTCGAACTGGGCCAGCGATGACATATGAGGAGCGGCGTGAGTAAGCAAGTAATAAACTGATACCAAATTCTAGATGTTGGATTTTTAGGAGTTTTGGACGTCTGTTAAGGACTTACTTGTAGCTTTCTGGTAGTAGCTACTTCTTCCAGCCGTCCAGTGTGATTGCCTTAATTCTTAACATAAGCAGCAGCGCATGTCGGCAGTGAATAGACTTATACCAATACAACAGGCGTCAGACTATGACGGGTCCAGTTTTATTGGGCATCTATAAAGGTGGTAGTCTGCTGGGTAGCCGCCTCTTCTAGCCTGAGTCTCAAGGGTTCTTGAAATTTGAAGCATCGTAGGACGGCGAATTTAAATTATGTGTTTAAATTTAAATGGTCGATTGTTGGTGTTGTTTGCTTCTTACAACCCTCCAGTCGTTGTCCCTTAACACATTTGATAAACAAACAAACACATTCCAAAATAAAAAAAAGTGCGGACCAAGATTCTGCGGTTGTAGTTCAAAAAAAAAACACATTGTGCGCCGTGGTGGTCACTGGTGACCCCCAATCAATATTATTTCTATTGTGTCTAGTCTCTCGGCAGTTAAAGGCTTAAAGGTTGTTCCAATTGCTAGACATTGACGTTTCATCAATCAAGTACTTACATGGTAATCCAGATCGTACTCGTCGTGGTGTCCGTCAAGGCTCTGTTGGTGGTGGTGCGACACCGGCCGCTTCCAGCCCTCCAGCCCTTGGCCCTCGTAGCCGTATTCCTCGAACTGGGCCAGTGTTGAAGATATGAGGAGCAGCGCGGGGATGGATTTCTGGAATAGAAAAAAATGGTTGCCTGTAAAGTCGGTTTTACGGGCGAAGTTTTCACGTGACACCGATCATGTTTGAGTGGGAGAGAGACGCAAGACATTCGCCGGTCCGGCAGGCCTCTCGTTCGGTGACTCATCGTTACGTTACCGGGCGTTACACTTTTTCATGAGTGACTTCGAGCCGCAACCTAATTTAAGACGTTGTCACGTCAAAAAAATTGTGAAAAACATTTTTTTTTGTTAAAAAATTGTCTAATGCGAGTCGGGGTCGTGCACGTTCCGTACCGTTCATGTTCATACATCATAGGATTATTTAACTTGAGTTACGTCAATTTCATAATGAGCTAGCTCAAATTGTGTCTTTTCCGAGTTAGCGCATTATTAACGCGGACACTGTTGAAGATGATGCTGGTTTTCAATAATTTCATATCGTGCAAAATAACTTAATTACGTCAAAAACCAATAAAGGCTTTAATATAATATTTATAATACAACATAATCACATACATCGATCTGACTCTGTGGTAATTAGCTTAAGCACTTGTCTTACGGATATCAGAATCAACAGTGGTAGGTATTACAAATAAACTTAAATAAATACATATAACACCCAGACCAGTACAAACAGACATGTTCATTCACACAAACGTTTGTACAGTGCGGTGATCAAACCCGCGGCCTCTTGGTTAACAGTCAACTTCTTAACCATTACACCAAACTGGTTGTCGAAAGGTTGGACCATTGCTTTGGAATGTGTCCTGTAAAGTCTCTGCATCAAAATACTTTATACGTTGAGTGTATTCTTTCATATCTAGGATGCTTTAAAAAAACTTATATTCAATACCTATCAACCACAAGACGGTGGAAGTTTTTGCCTTATCATTGTTGAACCAAGAGATACAAAGTGGACTAATATAATATGCTAAGATATTTGTGCCTTCGGTTTACGCGAACAGTAGCAATGAAATGATGCACTTTTTTGCAAGACCTCAAGATACTGTTAGCTCATTTTATGTAAATAGAAACGTAAGAAAGTTAATATTTTTGAGTGATGGTAGTTTACAATTTTTTTTAAAGTATGTAATGGCAACTAACACCGTAGTCTACCTATAACTACAGACGCTAAAAAGGGTCCGAAACGTCAGGTTAAAATAAAATGTCAATAAATCGCGAAATAATAATAGTCCTCCTGGCCAATTTCGACCACGGCGGCCAATCTCACCAGAGATCAGCCAACTACGCAGGAGATATTATAGTGCACAAGTGTGAGCGCAATACACAGGTGCGCTCACTGTTCCATCACTCTCAAAGTTCGGTGAGACGGCCATCCGACATGACCGGAGAGAGATCAGGCGCGGGACCAACGGCTTAACGTGCGCACCGAGGCACGGGGGTGTAACACCGCCAACTTCCCGACTCCGAACTGTTTTTTTTTTTGAGAATTTCATGATAGAAAATCTCAGAAACAAATTTGGCTCGACCTGGGATTCGAACCCAGGACCTCTCGGATGTAAGGCCGAAACTTTGCCACCACACCAACGAGTGAAATCGCGAAATAATCCGTATAAAAAAGTGTATAATTTCAATATGCTAAGAAGGAAGGAAGAATCATCATTCATTTCATCCAATGCACATAGATTGCAAACTATCTCGAATCTCGTTAACTTGTAGCAAATGTGCATTTATCTCAACAAATCAAGCTAATCCATGTAGGAACACGCCAACGCACGCTCATGTAAATTGTGCCGTGCGTTTCCGTCTTTCCGCACTTTTTGCGGTCGGATAATTGGCGACGTGATGGCGCGGTGGTTTGGGTAGACGTGTCCTGGATTCGATTTTACGTAAGTGGTGCGAGGGGTTTTTTTTTCTTTTATGAACGTAAACAAAACCTGTTCGCTTAATTTTGATAAGGAAATGCCACAGAGACACAAAAATAGTACAATACTTTTTTCCCAGTGATCCGTTTAATAAGCAATTTGATTTCCAAATACAGCTACTTAAGATAGCTGCGTATGAGTTTACCACTCGTTAAATAAAAAATCATCAAAGACAAAAAAAGTAATGATGACTTGTATCGTGTACATCTTGATATTGGTCAAAAGAATTTCTTTTCGGCATGGCTGAAGACACAAAGGGCGTGTCATCGAATCGTAGAGCACGCCAGGTTTGCCACGTCATATTCGTTAATCGCCACAGTTGGAAGTTTGCAAAATTAGACACCGCTATGAATCGGTTAACAAACAAACTATTTAATAAGAACGATATCATAATTGGATTACACGCAAAAATTTAAGTGTGTCGGTTCTTACACATTTGTGCAATAATTCGTTACGGTTGTGACTAAATATCACTATGTGTTATAGATCACTGCTGTGGCGAAATATAGGGAAATGACTAAGCCTACGTTATTCAATTTTCTCATTTCAACAATATTACGTAATTTGTACCGTGGCCTGAACATCAGGCTACCAATTTTTGTTGCAAAATCACCCGTATCACAAGCGAATAAGATACCACAGTGTAAACCGTGACTGCTGTCCACCGGTACCTACTGAAAAAAAATGTTCTGAGTAATTCGTAAGTGTGTAATGGTAAAAGAAATATGAAACTAGGTTGGTATAGTTAGGTTAGCTGTTTGTCTGTATGTGTCTCTATACATATCCATACTAATATTGTTAATGCAAAAGTAACTCTGTCTGTTTCAAGATAATAAAAACTAACATTTCCTGTGAAAAAAAATTGGTTGCCTGTAAAGTCGGTATACGCGCGAAAGTTTTACGTGACAACGACTCTGAGTGGTAAAATAATTTTAATGTGAATATTCATTCGTATAACATGAACCGGTGTGTATGCCTATCTCTCTCTCTCTCTCTCTCTCGCTCTGTCTCTCTCGCGCGAAACGTGAGCGGAGCAGCGTAACGCAGTTTCTTGAGGTGTCACCCGGCAAACCAATTTATAAGACGTTGTCACGTCAAAAACCCGAATGAGTTAAGAAAACAGTTTGTATCTTGTAACAGCTGGTCAGCTTCAACGGCTGGACATATTTTGACTAGCCATAGCTAAGAACCACCGGGATTAGAAATTATCTTTCTAATAAAAAAACCGCTTTAAAATCGGCCCATCCGTACGCGGTGTATGATGCCATAAACAGACTCACACAAAAAATACAAATATACACACACAAATAGATGTTTGCGTTAAACTTATTACAGCCCTCTTTTGCGTCGGGGATTAAAATATGAATGAATGAATTTGGTTTGGAGATGTTTTGATACCGGAGAAAGGACATTGGCTACTTTTTAGTGCGGGTAAATGACGCATTCCCATGAGAAAATTTTATGTGGGCCGATCGCTTTTAAGCCTAAACTACTTAACAGATTTAAATGAAATTTGGTAAGGTGATAGTTTGAGACTTAAGAAAGCACATGAGTTAACTTTGACCGCGGGAAAACAAAGCATTCCCATGGGAAAAAATACTTTCCGGGGAATCTGATCGCTTTTACTCTTAAATTACCAAATATTTGAATGATATTTGGATAAAATTGTTATTACGTGAAAACAACGCATTCCAAGTAGAACAACCTAATACGGACGAAGTCGCGGGTAAAAGCTTAGTGTTTAATATTTTTTTTATCTGTATGCTGACTGATTTAATAAGAAATGAATCATACGACGCTTTAAAATCCTGAATAAATAGAAAAATTATGTAAAACTGGCATCAAAACTTTGCGCGTACAAAGTCGCCGGAAAACGCTACTTATAATACACTCAAAGAAATCGATCTTCTGAGACACTCGGCCATTACACGCGCTGACTAGTAAATATTGGTTCTAAATGACATAACTAAACAAATTGAGCTCGGAGTGTAATCTATCAATATGTAATTTTGACGCGCGCGAATCGCTTCATCATGCTAGAGAAACTTGCCAAAGTGCCGAAGATGACATAAACGCAAATATATAGCTTTTCGAATGACTAACGTGATGCTGAGGTAGGTCTTGTCAGTTGTCACTCGTGTTCCAAAATAGTATTTTGAATGTTTCGTAGCCTTTTTGAGATAATAATAGTCTTCCTAGCAGATTTCGACCACGGCCGCCAATCTCAACAGAGATCAGTCAACTGCGCAGGAGATTTTATAGTGCACAAGTGTGAACGCATTACACAGGTGGACTCACCTCGTTGGACTTAGTTTTGGGTCAAGAGCAAACCTGTCCTGAAAAAAAAGCAATAAGTTCTGACTAAACATCAGCTGAGGAGAAACTCATTCGGATCTAATGTTAATGAATTTTCCTGACACTACACCCACGAAACAGGCGTTGCGTATTTATCATATTTTCTCTTTCCATTAATCACTGATAATTTCCCATCCCGACAGTATAATATCGTTTAATTGTTGCGCGTTTCCCTCGAATGAGGAAAGATCGTTTGTCTTCGTAGTTTATGGTCCGAGTGTAATGTCGTTCTACTCTGTAAATCTTTCGTATTTCCTACTCTGACTGTCCCTTTCGCTCGTAAGGTCAAACTGAAGTAAAAAAAAAACTTACTAATTTCGATTACGTTCTTATTTTGATTCTAGATCTCGTTGGCCTGATCTTCATGTTTGAATCATGATTAAAAAAAAAAGTTTTTGGTAATACTTTCACGTTAAAAACAAAATATGATAACTGCAAACTCAGATACATATTTTGGGTTGTAATCAAGCTAACCTAACCTGATTGTAACCTGTTATGCGTCAATATAATAAATAAATCAACATTCTCTCTGTAAGTTAGTTGATCGTGGCTAAGGAATGCAATTCCTTGCTAGCTTAGGTGTGCTCTGAACAATATGATTTGGATATTTTCAAAAAAAGTGATAGTGGGTGTTACTCAACGGATATGATAGATATGATTCATCCACGCCTATCGCCTCCCAATATCAAGGGCCCTATTCCAAGGTTTTTCCCGCATCAGCGCTGCTGTTTCAAGATAATAAATACCAACATTTCCTGTGAAAAAAACCCGAATGAGTCAAGAAAACAGCTTGTATCTTGTAACAGCTGGTCAGCTTCAACGGCTGGACATATTTTGACTAGCCATAGCTAAGAACCACCGGGATTAGAAATTATCTTTCTAATAAAAAAAACCGCTTTAAAATCGGCCCATCCGTACGCGGTGTATGATGCCATAAACAGACTCACACAAAAAATACAAATATACACACACAAATCATTCACTCATTCCACCAAGTCCATTCTACCAGAGGGCCACCAGACGTACGGCGGGTTACCATCCATACTTGGTTGATATACCTACTATACGCACTAAGCGCTTCGCTTCATCCTTCATAATGCGCACAGCCAAGGAATGGAATGCGCTCCCGCCGACGGTGTTCCCTCTTTCTTATAACTTGAGCTCATTCAAAGCGAAAATAAATAGGCAGCTTCTGGGTAAGCTCGCTACATCGTCGACATCTTCTTTACCTCCTAGAGGGAGAATGATGTCAAGAGCGAACCCATATTGATTTAAAAAAAATAAAATAATTATAGATGTTTGCGTCAAATTTATTACAGCCCTCTTTTGCGTCGGGAATTAAAATATGAATGAAGATAGCGGCCAATTGTCTTACTGTTGTAATTAAAAAACAAACGGCTAGCAGGGTAGGGCCCCTAATCGGTGGATACATTGCGGATTTCCTAGTGCCATCTGTGATCGCGTGCTTGTCTAGCTAGGAGCTTTTAGTTTGATGGGTTAAGGTTTTGTTGTTGGTTGCTTAACTTGTTGTTATTGAGGTATTAAGTAAAAAGGTGGCTGTCGTTGGTGTAGTGGTAAAGTTTCTGCTTTAAATCCGAGAGGTCCTGGGTTCGAATCCCAGGTCGAGCCAAATATATATATAGTGCACAAGTGTGAGCGCAATACACAGGTGCACTCACTGTTCCATCACTCTCAAAGTTCGGTGATACGGCAATCCGACATGACCGGAGAGTGACCAGGCGCAGGACCAACGGCTTAACGTGCTTTCCGAGGCACGGGGATGTAATACCGCCAACTTCCCGACTGCGAGCTGTTTTTGAGACATTCATAACAGAAAATCTCATAAACAATTTTGGCTCGACCTGGGATTCGAACCCGGGACCTCTCGGATGTAAGGCAGAAACTTTGCCACTACACCAACGAGGCAGTCTACATATGTGTTTTGACATTGTAGGTGTTTAATTACTTACTGATTATCTTACAACGCATAAGTTTCTGGGCATCATAGTCACACTCACTAAAACATCAAAAATAGCCGTTACAAGTTTTTTTTCTTTATCAAAGCATTTTTTTGTGTCCCTCGTTAGCGTATAAGTCGTAAATAACTCGTAAATGTGTTGTGGTAATTAAAGTAATGTTCTAGATCCCAATAAACCGTATTCTTTACAGTTCCTACAATTAACACGTCCACTGCGTGCTGTTTGAATATTTTGTTTTAAACGGCACTGGTCACGCTACAATTTCACCTAACTTTGATATTAGGGTTCCACAGTCACCCACAAAAGGTACAGAAACCCATGGACAAAGCTGTTGTTTATCAGCATATACCACAGTAATTATAATAGACTAGATGACACCACCAATCGTTGACATAATTTTTCATTATCTGTCAAAACGGTCTGCCTCCGTAGATGTTGTATGGGAATACAAGAACGTGACGTCACGGTCATGTATCAGAAATCGGAGTCAATAGACCGAATATTTATTGAGTTTTATTTTGCAAATTACAACATGGCAGCTCAGCAATAATCAGGCTATTGTTGTTCGCGTGTGACGCCTTTGGCTCGCATACATGAACAATTCAATCAATCAATCAATTCAATCAATTATTTATATAAAAAGGCTTACATGATTTGCGTTATTTGGTACACATACTAATTAGGTACTAAAAATGTAAAGAACCTCTGCGTTCTAAACTAGGAACTTTCGTCCTGTATCTTAGAATACAGCGAGTCCCACACACTAATGATACATATTAGAGATACTATACGGGCTTAGTAGATGTACTATACGGGCCTTATGGAAAACATTCTGTATGAAAACCAGCTTACATTAAGTTAGTAACATCTTAATCTAACAATAAAATTAAGTTTGTGTGTGTGTGTGTGTGTGTGTGTGTGTGTGTGTGTGTGTGCGCGAGTGTGTGTGTGCGTGTGCGTGTGTGTGTGTGTGTGTGTGTGTGTGTGTGTGTGTGTGTGAGAGAGAGAGAGAGAGCATATATGTATGAATTAGTGAAGTATATCCTCAGTCTCGGTATAATTTAGTGATCGAAGATATTGTGCGGTAACTTTTTTAACGTCGTACTTGTTAAGAGCATATATTTTAATTATTTTATCAAATTTATTGTAGACTTTAGCACTTAGTGCCGCGTAATTATGTTGAGCAAGAGCTGTTCGACAAGTCACCTGAGGACATATTCTCCTCGCCACTTGTCGTTTAGATGTAAGAAGGCTTTTGTCGTATGTTAGTGCTGAGTGTCTGCGGTGTAATTGACGCATAGGTGTATATTTCCCTAGTTTCGAGACTGAAAAAAAAAGATTGAAAGAAATATAATAATAATAATATCATTTATTTCAGAAAATTGAATCCATATTAAATATCTAGGCTGTGCATATACTTTACGAGAGGTAATGGGTTCAATCCCAGGTCGAGCCAAAATTGTTTCTGAGATTTTCTGTCATGAATTTCTCAAAAACAGCTCGGAGTCGGGAAGTTGGCGGTGTTACGTGCCTCGGATTGCACGTTAAGCCGTTGGTCCTGCGTCTGATCTTTCTCCGGTCATGTCGGATTGCCGTCTCACCGTCTTTGAGAGTGATGGAACAGTGAGTGCAGCACCTATGTATTGCGCTGACACTAGTGCACTATAATATCTCCTGCGTAGTCGGCTGATCTCTGTTCAAATTGGTCGCCGTGGTCGAAATCGGCCAGGAGGACTATTATTATGTTTCAATAATCATTAAAGATGTAAAATAATGTGAAAGGTTTTTTGGCTGTTTTGTTATTTTTCTCGTGTCGCTTTAACAAAAGGAAATGAGGTTCCCTTTACAGCAAAATGGTGTAAAGTCCGACTCGAACTTGACATCTTTTTTATCTGTTCCAGTCTTCCATTAACAGTTGACACTTTGTTATATGCAATGATTTGCTTGTCTTTACCGACGGTAGTTCGTTTTGCATACATTTGCATATCTTTGTAAACTTAATTAATGGGCGTGTAAAAGTGATTAATATACAAATATGGTGCGTTAGTTTTTTGTAGCAGTTATTAATAGAATATTTAAATTAGTTATACTGCCGTTGTCTGCAAGAATAGACAAGTCGTTTCAGTGTTTTGACGTGACAACGTCTTATAAATTGGTTTGCCGGGTGACACCTCAAGAAACTGCGTTACGCTGCTCCGCTCACGTTTCGCGCGAGAGAGACAGAGAGAGAGAGAGAGAGAGAGAGAGAGAGAGAGAGAGAGAGAGAGAGAGAGAGAGAGAGAGAGATAGGCATACACACCGGTTCATGTTATACGAATGAATATTCACATTAAAATTATTTTACCACTCAGAGTCGTTGTCACGTAAAACTTTCGCGCGTATACCGACTTTACAGGCAACCAATTTTTTTCCTTATAAAATTATCACCTTATTTATTTTACGGATCAGTAGCGACAACTGTTAGTTTTTTATATATATATTAATTTATTAAATGGAATAGTCACGTCCGTTTTGCCGACTTCAAAAGTAGTTAAACTTAAACTAAAGCTTTCTCCCTAATTAATTTAATGTACACACAGCGCCACAACAAGCTATCCAGTTCTTAGTTGCAAATTCACTCTTATTACATAACCATAAGGTACCGCAGTGAATAACTTGACGTGTAACCGTCTGTACAATACATTTAAAAATCTACAAACGTTAAAACGAAACCTATCATTTATACACTCCAATAAATGGCCACAAGTGTGGCTGTATGTGATCGCTCAATTATCCACGCGTGGTCGCGCCAAACTATTTAGCCCACAAAAAGTGTGGAAGCGGACTTCTTTTTTCACACGTCAACCTGCAAAAAGTGTGGAAGCGAATTTTTGTACACTCGTCAATCGGCAAAAATTGAAAGTGTGACTGGGAAGTGTCGTTACGCGTTTCGAGGATAGTTCCTGCATATGTTCCGATAAAAAGTTACAAGTCAGTGAATTAATTACTCAAAGGTAGAATTTGTTGACATTGAATGAATAATAAATTTAATGTACATAGATAAATAGTTCATCATTAGGCACAGATTCACAATTTTGTATAATGCTCATAAGGCAGATTAATTACCATGATTCCCATATAAAATACGTCACTTATCTTCACCCGTGTGTAATTCGGTTCTCTCATATATTAAGCATGTTATTATACATTGAAAATAGCCTATGTTCAGGTATAATGTAGGATTCTAATAGCAAAAGTTTTTTTTTTAAATCGGTCCAGTAGTTTTGGAGCCTATTCAATACAAACAATCAAACAATAAAAGAAGTGTTGAAGCTATGCCCTAGAGGCATTTTATACGACAATTTTTAGACGATCATTTTGGTGTAATGTACTAGAATTTGACTATTTACCAAGTGGTCGCGGGTTCGATCCCCGCACTGTACAAACATTTGTGTGCATGAACATGTCTGTTTGTAATGGTCTGGGTGTTATATGTATTTATTTAAGTTTATATATACTCGTAATACCACTGTTGATCACACTTCTAATATCTGTATCACAAGTGCTTAAGCTACTTATTACGGAGTCAGATCAATGTATGTGATGCTGTTGTATATTTATCTATCTATATATATAAAAATGAAACCCGTTTTCCTTGGCTGGACCGATTTCACTAATTCTTTTTTTGTTGTATTTGTTATTATTAGGAGAAAAATATTAAGAAAATCTCTCAGAAATATTGAAAAATATACATTTAATTTTGCATTATTTTAAAAATCGCGCGTAACTAATGTCAATGTCATCCGATGACATTGTTCAATCATTGCAACGCTAAGGCGGTACGAAGTTCGCCGGGTCAGCTAGTAATTCATAAAGAGAATATTCGTAACTAGTACTAGTTTATTAATATTTATACCGGAAAGCTACGCAAGTACGCACATACATTTCCGATTTAACTGATCAGTTTACAAGTTGGTAGTGGTATACATGAAACGGCTAAAGACGGCTTGTCTCGCGACGCCTCAGGTATCTATCTGTATGTTTGTATTCGTATGTAGGTGTTTGTATGTATTTAATTTTTATGTTACTCGCTACCGAAATGTCATTAACTGAAGCTTTAAAAGATGACATTAATTGAGTTCATCAAGTTATAATGAAATCGGAGTCTTTCGGGACGTGAGACCTCAGGGATCGGGGTAAACAGGGAATAACCCACTCAAATTGCCTGTCCTAAAGGTAACTCACAACTTTTTTGCAAATAATAATAATAATAATTTCTTTAAATAAATAATATTTCACAACAATCACACCAATTCTCTAGCCCCAAATTAAGCTACGAGGCTTGTGTCATGGGTACTAGACAACGGATAAACATACTTAAATACTTTTTTTGTAAATAAATACATATTATACATAAAAAACACCCAGACCAGTACAAACACACATGTTCATGCACACTTATGCTTGTACTGTGCGGGGATCGAACCCGCGACCCTTGGTTTTAAAAGTCCGACCTGTGGACCACTGCACCAAGCGGTCGTCAATTTCTTCAGTCTTCTCAGGACCACATACAATTAATAAAAATAAAATTAGAGTTAGATAAAATTTACCAAAACAAAAAACCAAAGCAAAAGCATTAATTTTAAAACTAGTTGTAGGTTCGCACGCACTTTGAGCAGATAAATATATGAAAGCTTTGAAAGCTCTACCCGGCGTCTATGATGATGACTTCATGACTAAACTTAAAGACCGTAAAATTTTAACTTTAAGATTGGTGCTATTTATCGACGATGGCTTTGATCTAGTGGTCTGTGGTGCGAACTACAAAACCAGCTGTTGCGGGTTCGAATACTGTTAGAGGCTAATGTTTGTGCGATGAGCATGAGTATTTATACCTGAGTGATGGGTATGAATGTACTTAAGTATTTCTGTGTATGAATGTATTTCCATCATCTTTGCCTTCAAAGAGAAAAGCTAACACTTAATTTGGGGCAAGGTAATTTGTGATTTTGTATTATTTATGTAAAATAAGCTAGCTATATTTGACCGAAACCTTATGAGACCGACTTAAATCTATTTTTATTTAACTTACTTGGATTTACTACAGTATCTGTTTTGGAACCGAATTGCTTTATTATTAAATTTTAACACCAATTTCAATTTTTTGTTCCCTTAATAAGTTAATCTTAATTTTATAATAAAATATTTAATTTAAAAATAAATAACACCGTCCACTAATTATAAAAAAAATGCCCAAAACAAAAAAAAAATAAATTACTCACAAACAAAAACTCCATTTTGAAAACTTTTCACCAGCACACACAAACAACTTGGGAAATGTAAATGGCCGACCACATGCACAACACTTATACCCGAGAAATAGTTAATTCCCCCCTCCCGCCCGCGGGATAGGGGGGCGGTGCATGGTAGGACACGAGCGAGTTGCGGCGAAAGTGCGAACTCGGATACGTAACAAACTGACTAGTCTACTCGTAGATTTTGGGAAGATAGGAACGTAACCACTTAATATTTTTGTATAATTGTAGTTTACAGTTGCTTTCTATAACTATGGCCTCTAGCACCCCGACGCAATCGCATGCGAAGCAGAAACAAGGAAAAATCTGGCAGCGTTTCGCATATGCTTTTTTGTATCACTCTATTTTTTTTATTTGTTAAGTATTTTTCGCGTTTACAACGCTATTTTCTATAATTTCGAAAGGACAACACTTATAAAATTCTTTTCGGCTCCGGTCATCGGGGAGGAATCGAACCCCTGACCTTTGGAAGTCCGGTCTAGTGAAATAGTTGCATCGTTGTCAGAACTCCCAGTTAACTGCAAAATGACCGCTATACAAACGCATACATTTCGCTTCTGCTATTTCCAACTCTGATTCAATACTAATAAACCTGCAGAACTGCAGAAATTTCGTTATGCAGTATTTCCGCAGATATTCGCTTCCGTATGCGAACGCATCGGTGTGCTAGTGCTAAGTAATGACAACTAAATAATTTGTAAAAAGTGTATAATTTCATGTCTAGTGTAAACAAAAGACAACAATATAGAGAATAGAGGTTGACGTATTTATCTTGAAGGGTAAAAGTAAGAGAATGAGCTCCGGGCATCGTGATGATAGCAATCAGGAACAACGATCGGATGATGATGATGATTTGATTTGATATCTTCGTGTTAATAAAGAGCGACTGATAGAGCAGTGATTTAATGATGCGTGTTCTAAAAGAAAGGGGTCTAAAAGTACATTTGGGTTTCTGTTCTAGAAGACCATCAACAACTACTTTAAACTTTATCGAATTTAGGAAGCAGCCTTATTTACGAAGTAAAGCTACATCTTACATGAGAGTGTAATCGAGGAAATCCATCGATAAATTTTGCCCCATTTTCCTTCATCATTTAATATTAACATCTACTTCAAATAATCAAATGATTAATTCTTAGTTTAAGTTAGCCAATAATGAACCGGACTTCTATATTTCTTAAACCTTTAAAAATTAAAAAGGCTGAAACGGATCCTTCTACTCGTACAAATAGAGCTAGGCAAAATAACAATAAACGTAATAGACCCAAACAAATCGATAAAATTGAGATGAGCGGATAGAATTAGCACATTTGTCTAATGTCTAATTTCGCGCGCTGCCCGCGACACGGCTTATGTAACGAAAGTTTTATCTAATTGAGATGACGTTAAGTATGATTATTGTGATTTGCTATACTTGTAATATGTGTTGCGTATTTGTGTAATGAAAATTGATGGAATTCTAGCGTTTTAACGGTTTTGTGTCTCTATTGGAACGGTTGCACTAGATTACTTAATTTATGAGAACAGAGATTAAGTTGCGATATGATACATACGTTGAGTGCACATAGTTTACTTCTGAAAGATATTTTGTGTACGAGAAGATCTTTAATAAAAAAATAAGTCGAGTTTTCCATCCTGACGCTATAACTCCAGGTGCCCTAGCACGAACAACTATCGTAACGTATCCGTAGCGTCTACCTATCGCTAACTTGTCAATATGTATGGGGAAACTGTCAGTTTCTGACGTTTAGAAGACATGAATACGTTACGATAATGTTCGTGGTCACCCCACAGAACGCACGAACCGATTTCCACAGTTTTGCCTTCGTTGGAAAGATATCGGGTTCCGTGAGGTTATTGCTATAACCTCACGTTAACTAACACTAAGGTTATAGCAAACAAAAAAATCTTTTTCTTTATTCCCCAAACGAAATTTTACAAAAAAACGAAGCCATCTGGTGGCGAAACGGAGTTCGCCGGGTTTGATCGTGACTGATACATTTTTCATTATCAGGAACTTTTTGTTTGAAATGGACGAAAAAATAAGGGATGCCGTGTCGTTTCATCATTTTCATGTAAGTAAATAAGCACCAATGCTTTTAACCACTATATTAACTATGGGCTTTGCACGACAATCTCAAAGACTTTGACATCGTTGGGAAATAGTTGATGGAATCAGGCGTTACATTGCGGAAATCCATGACTAAAGGTAAAAAAGAGGATTATTTTGCTTTAAATTTCCACTAAACGACGCCAGCGCAGGAACCAAAATGCATCCAACTGTAATCACCTTAAAAAGCTAGAGCTGGAAGTCGAAGGACTTACAATAACTACAACTCACAACGTGACACAGAAGATGCACCTGGAATCACAAAACTGACACCAACAAACCACCCGACGCGTTTCGCCACTACACGTGGCATCCTCTCACATGATATGTACCTCTAAACTTACATATCTGAAACATGATACTGGAAATCAGCTAAATGCGTACATAATTATGTGAACTGTGTAAACTCACACTTATTTCCTAAAAATAGCGAATTGCATAACTTCAACACTAGACAAAAAATTAGGCTTGCCGTTCCACATTTTAGGCTTCATAAAATTGATCACTCATTTATGGGTAGATGTATGTATAACATTTTTTACTATATTACTTAAACATTTATTTTCATTGCCTTTAGATAAATTTTCAGTTGTACAAGAAGTATTCATGTCGAAAGGATACAATTGATGATTATGTAAATGACAAAGATATATGGAAGTGTTTGAATGTAAACAAACATTGTAAATCAAATATGAAACGACTGCCTCGTTGGTGTAGTGGCAAAGTTTCTGCCTTACATCCGAGAGGTCCTGGGTTCGAATCCCAGGTCGAGCCAAAATTGTTTCTGAGATTTTCTGTCATGAATTTCTCAAAAACTGCACGGAGTCGGGAAATTGGCGGTGTGACACCCCCGTGCCTCGGAAAGCACGTTAAGCCGTTGGTCCTGCGCCTGATCTCTCTCCGGTCATGTCGGATTTCCGTCTCACCGAACTTTGAGAGTGATGGAACAGTGAGTGCACCTGTGTATTGCGCACACACTTGTGTACTATAATATCTCCTGCGTAGTTGGCTGATCTCTGTTGAGATTGGCCGCCGTGTTCGAAATCAGCCAGGAGGACTATCATGAAAAGAGGCAATGACAATAGTGACTTGAGTTTCTTGCGCCGCTTCTTCTCACCACTGGCCCAAATTGTCCCGGAGCGGTGGTAGAGTTAATTTATATGTTGGGACGTGTAAAACAATTAAATAGACTCACAAGTAGCACACGAGTCTATATAGGAAAATTGATTGATTTTAGTCATGTACCACAAATTAAT
This sequence comes from Pyrausta despicata, assembly GCA_963921415.1. Lineage (NCBI taxonomy): Eukaryota > Metazoa > Arthropoda > Insecta > Lepidoptera > Crambidae > Pyrausta > Pyrausta despicata. Next base: position 12,487,688 of record OY992867.1, read on the forward strand.
TAATGTGGAAGGTTGCTTCATACATTGTAGCTTAATGTGCGTGGAAGCATTTCATAGCCTGTAATCGAGAATTGAACATCCTCTAATAAGGCTCAGGTCACACTAGGTAATCGGAACTGAGTTTTGGTTTACCGAAAATCATATGCGTTTGGTATTTTGCTTATTAGGTTACAATATTAATAATTGTTTTGTGCTTAATAGTAAATCGTGCTAATCTGTGAAAAAGATCGGTACTTAACTACTAATCATTTCTGCTTAGCCCAAAGGTATGACTGGTAGAGAATGCCCTACGGCGTTAAGTCGATCATTTGTGTTACATACTATTATTAGGCAATATAGCTTAAATAAGTAAATTTACTGTAAATGACAACAACATAAGTGATTTAACTATTTGAAAGTGCTTTTCTGACTTTAACAAATTAAAACATTAAAAAAACATATACTTTAAAACTATACTTTAAATTAGAAAATGATTCTTTACTTTTTAACTTATTGTAACTACTAGGTGGTGTTAAATACCTTCCCTAACTGTAACGAATAATTTACATTATAAAATTTAACTACCGGATAAATGTATTTATGATGTGTCGGTCGGTAGAGCCACAGTCAAAAATATGTGGCACTCAGTAGCATTAATCATGCATGAACGGCAGAGACCAAGGGACTTAAAATGTAAATTCATTATCTACTAGCGGCCGCCCGCGATTTTGTACGCGTTCAATTTTGAACAAATGAATTTATGCCCAGTCTATGTACTCGTATATATATACTCCCAAACCGATTTCGGCTACGGTGACTGCTTTCTATTTCCTTATTCCGTTCTTTAAGACGGGATAAGTTGGGCTGCCCTGTCATGTGCCCTTTTATGATAACGGTAGACATTTGAGAACGTGCCCGAACATTGGCCACACGTTAAGACACCGTTCACATAAATTATAAAATACAACCACTGGAGGTCTAGCTTTTAGAGTATCACGTTTGTGTTTCGCCGAGATCTCACAATACAAACGGTACCTCAATCATACTTTTAGGCCCTAGCACTGCGACACAGGCTGGTTAAAAAGGAATGCCCTTGCACAAATAATTTACAGGGATTTATCAACCGGGTCTATTTTGTTATAATTTAAGCCACCGCAACGATATTATTTTGCAAAATTCTTGGTACCTCTTATAAATATTGTAAGATAATAATAATATTAAATATACAACAACATCACATACATTGCTCTGACTCCGTGGTAAGTAGCTAAAGCACTTCTCTTACAGATATCAGAATCAACAATAGTATTACAAATAAACTTAAATAAATACATATAACACCCAGACCAGTACAAACAGACATGTTCATGCACACAAATGTTTGTACAGTGCGGGGTTCGAACCCGCGACCTCTTGGTTAATAGTCAACTTCTTGACCATTACACCAAGTGGTCGTCAAACGATAATAACGACTTTGCACACTTCCTTCTTTCAGACACACTTAACCTACTGTACATATCTTTGCTATGTCATCGTTACCGAATGTATGAGTTGAGAGTATGTATTGTATTTGACAGAATAATTGCTCAATAATTATGCAACGTACACTAGTGATTTTGCTGTTTCTGCACACATAACTACAAAATAAGTGAAGTGATAAATATGTAAATTTTAGTAAAAAAATGACCATTCTGAACATTTAAGTGACGTCTATGTACACGCATCTCCGTGCTTCGGAAGGCACGTTAAGCTGTTGTTCCCGGTTAATATCGATAGATATTAGTCGTTAAGCCTGGTCAGAGGCCCTCGGGCGGCTTAATAACATCAGACAGTAAGGTTGGTCACTTACCTTAGACACACCCCTCCACCGCGGTGCACTGAGCCCGCGTGGTGGAGTATGGCTCGGACCACCTCATAGTTGAGGTGAGGCCTGTGCCCAGCAGTGGGACGTATATATGCTGATGAGATGAGTATAAAAAAACTACCGGTAAAAAAAGCTTCAGACAAGGGGTTAACTCTGAGTCAATGGGCAGGTCAGTCCTTAGAATAAGCATTCAAATATTGGTGTTATATTATCACAGCTAACAGAAACATGGTAACAGGCGTTGAGCTATCAAAACGAAAAATTACTTCTTGTACACATCACACATTTATGCAGCGTATCTTCTAGCAATAGATAGAATCTAGGCCATATGTAATATCTTTTGTATTTTTTTTTAAATCAAAGAGGTGGATGTTTCCGCTTTTCTTGTAGGCGAATCTATGTTTGAGAGGAATGTGCGGATATTGTGTGGAGCAAGGGAATCGATTTGGAGAGAAATGGCGTCTTTTCAACTGGGACATTAACGGATTAAAACATTTGCGCAAAAATCTACCTAACACATAACATCTACATAACAATGTATCATTATTTCATCATTTCAATTTCGAAAATTCCGCGTTGGTTTTTGGTGGTTTTGTGGTTTTCTGTTAACTGAAAAAGCGCAACCGTAAAAATCGTATCTTTGACGTTGGTTTCGACAACGCCAGTCTGTTGCGTACATTTTGATTTTTTTTTGTATGTACGCATAGAAGAAACGGCTACTTATAACAATACACATAACCTTTGCTTATCATGTAATTCAGTCTTCTGACAGACGGTCAGTGTTCAGGTTTATTACGGACCTTTTGAGGGCTGAATATTTTTTTTAAAATCAAGTAATATTTTGAGGAACATGTTCAACCCTGTTGAAGGCACAATTAAAATGTTATTTTTGGCATTCATAAATTGCATATACTTTAATGTATTCAATGACCTGAATGAATAATAGTACATTATGGTACTGGTGTGTAACATTGATGATTACCGCCGAGGCGCCATTGAGCGGTTAAGAGAGTCGAGGACGGTGATCATCAATATACACGTGTATCATACGACGTTTTTCAACACACTTGTGAATAAAATAACAATAAAAACTAATTTTATTTAGTAGATAAAAAGTTTATTTTCCGCGCATAGGGATTGCGCAACCACTTTATGAGCAAGTGTGTTGAAAATTGATTTTGTGTTTAAGTTAAAATAAAGGTGTTTTTAACTTGGACTGTATTAAGGGTTATTATTTATAATCTTTGGACTTATTAAATAATACCACCTCGACCAACGTTGATCTATTGTGGCAACTTTTTATGCCTATAGTTCACTGCGTAGTCCCGTTCAATTCAGCAATTTCCATGTTGCCCCAGAAAGATACTCTTTTTGCTCATGAGTAGTCCGCTGGAGCAAAGTATAGGCATGGCTGTTTCTTCCCTGTTTTGGCAGAATCTGCACATGTAATTTTCAGCCATTTTCATATTGACCACGTGTTTATTGAGTTTGCTTGCAGTGACCAGTCAATATTCTGGTATTAGGGGTTAATAGGGCGTCGTCCACCCTAAAAACCCGACAATTTTACCCGAGCTTACGTAAAATGCAAAGTGGAGCGAGCGCACACGGGGAAGCGATTCGTATCTTCACGCTGATTGCCGCCGACGGAAAACAGCCGCGATCGCTCAATCTCGTCATTACTGTATGTATGAGGTAGCAGCGACCTAGCTCAGGTAGATAAGACACTTCGAATTCAAAATATTTAATTTTTTTACTTAAAATGTCGCGTCGAGCAATTTGATTATGTTTAATGCCCGTTTAACCACAGAACAGTCTTTGTACGGTCGCGGTCTTAAAGTGATTACCAGTTTTTAACGCCCGACGTAGAGAGGTGTGTTATAAGTTTGACCCCTATGTCTGTGTGTATATATGTGTTTGTATTGTTGTGTTTTGTGTGTGTCTGTTTGTGGTATCGTAGCTCCCGAATCCGAAGGACCGATTTCAGTGTCTTTTTTACACTACACGAAGGTACTTGGTAGTGTCACCGACTTACCAAGTGATGTTTTGTACTAAAGTTGGTATTTTTACAAATTCTTAACGTCTATTTCAACTGATTTTAAGAGACGATACGGATACTTTTGCGATACCTGAGGCTTTTAAGTTTCGGCTACTCGCTTACTAGCTCACATCTTGATACATTAAAAGGAAAACTGACTTAGTGACAATGTACTTGACGACCTCTTTGGTGTAATGGTCAACAAGTTGACTATTAACCAAGAGGTCGCGGGTTTGTGTGCATGAACATGTCTGTTTGTACTGGTCTGGGTGTTATATTTATTTATTTAAGTTTATTTGTAATACCACTGTTGATTCTGATGTCAGTAACACAAGTGCTTAAGCTACTTACCACGGAGTCAGAATTGTATGTGAAATTGTTGTATATTTATATTTACCTCCGCAAATTAACAGGCTTTCGAACTTGAAATTGTGTATTGTGCCAATTTTAAATCGCGGTTTGAACATATATTAACCACAAATGAAAGGATCATAGGATTCGTCCTTTGATCAATACAAGGATTTTTGAATAATGAAAAAATCATTCACATTTTTTGTAAATTTTCGTTCACCTGGACTGTTTGTTCTTTGCTGACCCATCGCTATGGAGAGACAGATGAGATAAGTGTGGGTGGGCGATGTGCGTGGTCATCAATTACTAAACGTTGAATCTTTTAATTGAATCATGTCTCATCTTGACTGTCACCTATGTTTTTTGATGTTCTTACGTAATGGTCTAGTTAATAAAATGTGTGTTTACATTGTGTTTTTTCGCATAACTTTACTTGCTTTGGAACAGAAGACTGCATTTTTTTAAAACACTTGAAATACTTCAGCTTAAACTAGCGTTGTTCTTTTTATAAGTATAGTAGGTGGATAAGTAGTTTTGAGCTTGTTGAAATCTAACTCTACTATGTTATTATTAAAAACTTTATTGCACAATAAATGTACAAAGGGGGGTACACTTAATGCTAAAGTCATTTTCTGCCAGTCAATTCAAGGTCATGCAGAAAGAAGGCAATGGGTGCAGTGAGAGTTATATGAGAAAGGGGTACTTTATCATTGGTGTTTTGTTGATGAAAAGAAAGGACAGAACTTGTTTTCCTGCGGGACCGTATTAAGATATTCGTAATTTAAAAGTAGGTAAACACACGATATCATGTTTAACTATCCGACGCGGTTTGCCGTAGTAGAAGATGTAGATAGAATAACACTTTATTGTACAACACAAAATACAAATTACAGACAAGTTTAACAAAAAAAGATGTACAATTTAGGCGGTCTTATTGCTTGTAGCGATCTCTTTCAGACAACCTTCGGTTAAGGAACATTTAATTAACAGGAAGGGGGAAGTTGAGCGATTTTGTAACAATCGCAATTCGTAACAAAACTACGACAATACTTTCGACCATAAATAAAACCTACGAGAGTCCGCAACACGGTATTTATCAGCGAATGCACTAGATTTTTAATTTGCAGTGCATCCGACTATAACATGTAATTTCCGCGATTATTTTGTAATGTGTGAAATTAATATTGTATTCATGTATTACATCTTGCGAAGTGTTACAAGTAGTGCATGATGCAGAGATATGTGTTTGCGATGGCCACGCTAAGCCGATCACTGCGGAGCTAATGTTTTCTGTTTAATGATACTGTATTTTCAAGTGCCTCGTTGGTGTAGTGGCAAAGTTTCTGCCTTACATCCGAGAGGTCCTGGGTTCGAATCCCAGGTTGAGCCAAAATTGTTTCTGAGATTTCCTGTCGTGAATTTAACAAAAACAGCTCGGAGTCGGGAAGTTGACGGTGTTGCAACCCTGAGACTCGGTGCGCACGTTAAGCCGTTGGTCCTGCGCCTGATCTCTCTCCGGTTATGTCGGATTGCCGTCTCACCGAACTTTGAGAGTGATGGAACAGTGAGTGCACCTGTGTATTGCGCTCACACTTGTTCACTATAATATCTCCTGCGTAGTTGGCTGATCTCTGTTGAGATTGGCCGACGTGTTCGAAATCGGCCAGCTATTATTATTTTCAAGTAAATCGTTTCACAACTCCCTCCTGCCTCGCCATGATCTACTCGTACCTTGGGCAACTTGAAAGTCCTTAAACAGGTTACGAACCCAAGTAGGCCGAAGTAAGGAGACATGCAAAGATGGGGCTACAGCTCGGAGAGCACATGCTGTGCGGTGTTTCCTCCCAGATAAAGGCACATGTTGTCCTGCCCTCAGTGTCTCAGCACACGAGGACCTCAAAGGCCACTGACAATGTTTTGTCGGTGGCTGAGTTTTGGTCTTCATAAATATAATTATGCCTAGGTCGACACGATGAGAAGAATAAGTAAATTATTTCCACTCTTAACCACTACAGGCGTGCGCTATACGGCGTGGTATCGCTGCCGGTTTGTAAAGAATTGATGATTATTTACTACTTGTAAAATTAAAACAAACTTAAAGAAAAGTGGACTGCCACAGGTGGGACTCGAACCCGCACCTCTTGCAAGCCGGGCGATTGCTCTCCCAATTAAGCTACCGTGACGCTTACTCATCGGTCCGAATTTCTTTAAGTGCTCTTTGGGCAGCAGCCAGTCATGATTCATCACTGTTGCAGTTAGATACCTACAACATCCGAATGAAACACCTATACAGCTGTTTAACAATTGTTTAAGATGAATCAGCTAATTTATTAAGTTACTTTATTTTTAGCACTAACAATGCTAATTTCATTACAATGTAAAATTAAAAGAGCAATCGCCTGGCTTGCGAGAGGTGCGTGTTCGAGTCCCTCCTATGGTAGTACATTTTTTTAAGTGTGGTTTAAAAGATATTTGCGTTGTCAATGTTAAAAAATAAAGTTATTTAAACACTTATTTATGTACTAGATGGGATTTAAACAATTTAAACGAAGAATCTCCTAGTGTGTGACAAACATGTGATGGAAATCAAATGTGATGTCGCAATCGTTCCAAGTATCAATAATGAAGCCCTTTCCAGATATTCTGGTTCGAAAGACAATAATGGGATAGCTACAGCTAAAATATCTAAGTCATATCTAGCAGATATGACTTAGATAACTTGTTTGTTACGTGTGCGTATTTCGGACGATACCTACTACAAAGTGAGACACTTTAGAAAAGTGTGATTTGAGTGAAACTGTTAGCTTAAACGAAAACAGGAATTGAATTCGTTTACGAGATTTCAGCAAGATTGTAGCTAGAAGCTGTGGTATCCGGATTATTTTGAATTATTTATATCAGCTTATTTTCGAATAGGAATGGCATTTTTTGTATCATAAAAGTAAAAGTCGTAAAAGTCATTTATTTCTGTAAATAGGCACTTTTACACGTCAAATAAAGCTCCACCACAGCTTCGGGACAATTTGTGGGCTGGTGCCGAGAAGAAGCTGCGCAAAAAAACTCAGTTACCATTGTTACAACCCCTTTAAAAATTGCTTATTGGATAAAGTATATAATTTGTGTTTCTGTGAGCTAGTCAATACATCTTTATCATTCAAACAATCATCAACCAAGGCATGCAAATATTTCCATGATATCTAGATCAACGCGAAACGCGCACATTTCCTTATGTCTGCCATACTTCCACGATAGTTTCCACATACATTAACACTTCACACATAAAAACTATACTGTCAGATTTAACGAGCGAGACCGTCGGTCGCGTGCGAGGTACCATCACGCCTAACGGATATAGTTAGTAATACCCTACTATGTAAAGCGATGCCGTAGATTTGATGTGGTGCTTGTAACGCAGTGGTGTCAGCACTTTGGTATTGATAACAATAGTTAAGTAAGTTATTGTTACTTTTTTACTAGAGATAGGCCGAGTAGTGGTTTAACCGAGTACCGAGTATTACTCGGTCTAAAGCTTGCCGAGTACCGAGTACTCTGCCGAGTTACTCGGATTTAATTTGAGGTCCTTAAACAAGATCAAACATAACCGCAACGCGCTGCCAGCAATACCTACTCATTTTAATTTTGAATTAATAAATCATGACTTCACTAATATATATTCTATAATACATATTATACTTCTATAATACATATTATGTTATGTATTTGATATTATGATACATCCCTTGAACTACATTACAGGTCCATCCGCAGCGGCCTGGCTGTCCTATAAAATATAACCAATAGGAATTGACAAACGCCCAATTAGGGGCTTGTTCATTGACTTAAGTATGTGGTCATTTAAGTACATTCTTTAATTTCTCCAGTTGGCCACTAGCAAACTTATTCCAGACATGCTGTTTATTACATTTACATAACCGAGTACTCGTCACTCGAACCGAGTTATTCGGCCGAGTACGAGTATTAAAAAAACCAACGAGTACGCCGAGTACCGAGTACTCGGCCCATCTCTATTTTTTACCATGGTAAGACATCGTCAAAATATCATGTTAACTTGAACAGTCAATGGCTAAAATAAAATAGCCCTTTACCGAGTAAGTTACCAGTTAGTTAGTAAATAAACTTTGCGCATTCTCCTAGTCGATCTGTTGAAATCTGTCAAATACTTTTTTTTGACTTGGTACTAACAGTGCCACTTTAAATTTTCTTGATGATTGTGTCGGTGAAAAGACACTAGTCCCACCCGAGCGATCAAACACAAGGCACAAATAACATCAATTGATGGTATGGATTGCTCTGGTACCTTTATCCTATGATTTGTACCAAAGATATTCAAACTAATTGCTAAATTTAATTGAGGTGCTTGTGGCGCAGTGGTTGCAGCGCTTTGGTAGTGATATCGAAATTTAAGCAACCTAAGGCGCGGTCACGTTTGGGATGGGTGACTATTCTGACCATATAAGTGACATCTATTTACAAGCATCTGCGTGCTTTGAAAGGCACTTTAAGCTGTTGGTTCCGGTTGACATCGATAGATATTAGTCGTTAAGCTGATCGGGTGGCTTAATAACGTCTGAGCTACTGCTCAGATGTTATTAACAACAGTAACCAACCAGTAACAACATCTTAACATGTAACTTAGGTACCGTACAAACACCCCTCCACCAATCCACACTGAGCCCGCGTGGTGGAGTATGGCTCGTGCTAACTCATAGTAATTGAGGTGAGGCCTGTACCCAGCAATGGGACGAATATAGGCTGATGAGATGAGATTTGAATACAACCGACTGAGTTACTCATTCTAGCACAACTGTGCGAGTGAAAGGGATGGCGTTAGTCGAGATTGAAAAAGTGATGCGGAGTAGGGACTTGCAGCAACAGCCGATTTGTAAAGTCGGTTATTTAAAATGTTTACGACTTAATTGTAGCAAGCTATCGGTTCTAAATGGACGGTTGTGAATTGGTTCACTTCACACTTCCCTCATTGTCTTTATACTTTATAGTTATACGAGTATTCATCGAGTTCTCCGACTAATACTTGATCAAAGGTAAACTAAGTGGTTTTTTTAAAACACCAAGTGACGGACTCACAGAGGGGTGAGCACGAACAACTATCGTAACGTATTCGTAGCGTTTACCTATCGTTAACTTGTATGGGGAAACTCAGTTTCTGACGTTTGGACGACAAGAATACGTTACGATAATTTTCGTGCTCACCCCACAGACAAGCGGCAGTTTGTTGGCGACTACGTGCGACAGTGTTGACGGCAATCGGTGACACGAAATATCTTTTATTTTATAGACACAGATGGCATTTTACAGATGGTTATGTAGATGGCAGCATGGTTTCATTATGTCTTGCCTTTATAGGCGTACACAATATTAATTATCTATTACATTTAAGATCTATGATTACATTTTATTATATACTTCTAAATATTATAAAAATGGTGTGTATGTCTTAACAAATTAAATGGCTTTAATATTCCTTTTATAATGTGAAAATATGTCTATTATATGTCACAAATTAAAACTACATTAATAATGTCAATTTTTATTATTAAACTTATCTAAAGAATAGAAAGGCCTATCTGCTAACCACAAATGTAAATTGGTTTTAAATTTACTTACGGGTAGTGCCCTTTTAAGATCAGGCAAAGCGTTAAATATTTTAATAGCCATTATAAATGATTTTTTTCTAACCAGTGCTAATCTCGTGTGGGGTAACTCTAACATATTGACATGCACAATACAATATGACACACGTAGTGATAGCAAAGTGTTCACGTACGGAACGCACGTGCGGTCTGCTGGGGCCTGCGCCCGCGCGTTCTTGTGCAAGAACAAGCACATAAGCTACCAACAATGAACATTTTCTCAACGTTCTTAACCAAAACTTTTTTTCACCCCCAGCTCGGCAAACGCGAAGAAGTGGGAGGTGGAACTTGCTACACTGAAGAGCAACAACTTACGGCTCACCGCGGCTCTGCAGGAGAGCACCGCCAACGTTGACGAGTGGAAGCGGCAGTTGCACCAGTACCGGGAGGAAGTGGCGCGCGCCAGGCACTACGCGGGGAAAGGTGAGCAAACGACATACTGTCTCTCTTACATCCACCACCCACCACCCACCACCCACAGCTCAGCTACAACCTGCGACTGCACCAGTACCGGGAGGAGGTTGCACGCTCCAGGCCCTACGCGGGGAAGGGTGAGCCAGCGTCATACTGTCTCTTTCACATCCACCACCTACCATCCACAGCTCAGCAACAACCTGCGACTGCACCAGTACCGGGAGGAGGTGGCGCGCGCCAGGCACTACGCGGGGAAGGGTGAGCCAGCGTCATACTTTCTCTTTCACATCCACCACCTACCATCCACAGCTCAGCAACAACCTGCGACTGCACCAGTACCGGGAGGAGGTGGCGCGCGCCAGGCACTACGCGGGGAAGGGTGAGCCAGCGTCATACTTTCTCTTTCACATCCACCACCTACCATCCACAGCTCAGCAACAACCTGCGACTGCACCAGTACCGGGAGGAGGTGGCGCGCGCCAGGCACTACGCGGGGAAGGGTGAGCCAGCGTCATACTTTCTCTTTCACATCCACCACCTACCATCCACAGCTCAGCAACAACCTGCGACTGCACCAGTACCGGGAGGAGGTGGCGCGCGCCAGGCACTACGCGGGGAAGGGTGAGCCAGCGTCATACTTTCTCTTTCACATCCACCACCTACCATCCACAGCTCAGCAACAACCTGCGACTGCACCAGTACCGGGAGGAGGTGGCGCGCGCCAGGCACTACGCGGGGAAGGGTGAGCCAGCGTCATACTTTCTCTTTCACATCCACCACCTACCATCCACAGCTCAGCAACAACCTGCGACTGCACCAGTACCGGGAGGAGGTGGCGCGCGCCAGGCACTACGCGGGGAAGGGTGAGCCAGCGTCATACTTTCTCTTTCACATCCACCACCTACCATCCACAGCTCAGCAACAACCTGCGACTGCACCAGTACCGGGAGGAGGTGGCGCGCGCCAGGCACTACGCGGGGAAGGGTGAGCCAGCGTCATACTTTCTCTTTCACATCCACCACCTACCATCCACAGCTCAGCAACAACCTGCGACTGCACCAGTACCGGGAGGAGGTGGCGCGCGCCAGGCACTACGCGGGGAAGGGTGAGTCAGCGTCATACTTTCTCTTTCACATCCACCACCTACCATCCACAGCTCAGCAACAACCTGCGACTGCACCAGTACCGGGAGGAGGTGGCGCGCGCCAGGCACTACGCGGGGAAGGGTGAGCCAGCGTCATACTTTCTCTTTCACATCCACCACCTACCATCCACAGCTCAGCAACAACCTGCGACTGCACCAGTACCGGGAGGAGGTGGCGCGCGCCAGGCACTACGCGGGGAAGGGTGAGCCAGCGTCATACTTTCTCTTTCACATCCACCACCTACCATCCACAGCTCAGCAACAACCTGCGACTGCACCAGTACCGGGAGGAGGTGGCGCGCGCCAGGCACTACGCGGGGAAGGGTGAGCCAGCGTCATACTTTCTCTTTCACATCCACCACCTACCATCCACAGCTCAGCAACAACCTGCGACTGCACCAGTACCGGGAGGAGGTGGCGCGCGCCAGGCACTACGCGGGGAAGGGTGAGCCAGCGTCATACTTTCTCTTTCACATCCACCACCTACCATCCACAGCTCAGCAACAACCTGCGACTGCACCAGTACCGGGAGGAGGTGGCGCGCGCCAGGCACTACGCGGGGAAGGGTGAGCCAGCGTCATACTGTCTCTTTCACATCCACCACCTACCATCCACAGCTCAGCAACAACCTGCGACTGCACCAGTACCGGGAGGAGGTGGCGCGCGCCAGGCACTACGCGGGGAAGGGTGAGCCAGCGTCATACTTTCTCTTTCACATCCACCACCTACCATCCACAGCTCAGCAACAACCTGCGACTGCACCAGTACCGGGAGGAGGTGGCGCGCGCCAGGCACTACGCGGGGAAGGGTGAGCCAGCGTCATACTTTCTCTTTCACATCCACCACCTACCATCCACAGCTCAGCAACAACCTGCGACTGCACCAGTACCGGGAGGAGGTGGCGCGCGCCAGGCACTACGCGGGGAAGGGTGAGCCAGCGTCATACTGTCTCTTTCACATCCACCACCTACCATCCACAGCTCAGCAACAACCTGCGACTGCACCAGTACCGGGAGGAGGTGGCGCGCGCCAGGCACTACGCGGGGAAGGGTGAGCCAGCGTCATACTTTCTCTTTCACATCCACCACCTACCATCCACAGCTCAGCAACAACCTGCGACTGCACCAGTACCGGGAGGAGGTGGCGCGCGCCAGGCACTACGCGGGGAAGGGTGAGCCAGCGTCATAATGTATCTCTCACACCCACCATCTACTTCCTAAGTCCACAGACGGCACTCAGCAGCACCATATCATCTTCGTAGCTTATATTATTCAGACAGACGCCATCAAGACAGAAGTTACTTCAGAATGTATAGAAGTCATTTAGAATTTATTTGTGGAAACACGTAAATGGTGTTTAGTGACAAGTCTAGCGAGTAATTTAGTTTCTAAGATAGTGTAGTGTTTTCCTAATAAAATAGAATAAAATGTAAATCGGCTCTGGTGCTGCTGAGTGCCTCTATCAGCTCGTATACATACAGGTTAAAAGAAAAGCGTTGGTGAGCTCAACCCCCCTTGCCTCACCCCGCACTCCAACCTGTACGGGTCAGACATACATCCGTCCCACCTCAAATTGTTGACCCGATTTCTATACCAATATTTAAAGATATTCAAAAAGCTCTGGTGGTAATTGTGATTTTTTAAGCTTTTGCCAAGCGAATCGTATGAAACCAGATCGAAAGCTTTCAATAGGTCCAGAAAACACGCTACTACAGGTGTGCTACGCTTAGAGTAGAAGTATAAGACTGCTTGCTTAACACACAGAACCGCCATTTCCGTGGATAGGCCATGTTGAAACCCGAATAGATTATCGTGAATCTTGAAATGAAAAGAATTTATTGTGAACATAAATTTGGGTACAAAGTGAGCAGTTACAATTGCTGTTAGGGTGATTCCGCCAAAATTTACTTTACTTTACTTAACGTATTTGTTTAACTGTGTATTAAGCACACTGTCAAACACTTTAGACACAACCGTTGCCAGGGAGATGATAGGCTTATAGTTGTTTGTATCAGACAGGTCTGCCGTTTTATTTTTAACTATAGTCGCCACTACAGTTGCAACATGTTATGCCTAGTCTTCGCAATAGTAAACATATTATCTTCTTAACAGGCGCAGAAGCAAACGAAGTGGAGCAGCTGAGGCAACGCGTGGCCCAATTGGAAGCAGAACTCGCGCAGAAGAATGAAGAGTTGGCTCAGATCACCAAGTCACGCAAGAGTGAGCAGGTATGTGTCAGGATTTGTAGCAGCAAGTTCTTTCTTTACGTCTCCTATATTGCGTTTTGACTAGTGGTTTTTTGCTTTCAAAAATTATATCTCTATATATATAAAATTCCCGTGTCACAATGTTTGTTCCCGTACTCCTACGAAACTGCTTGACCGATTCTAATGAAATTTTGTGAGCATATTCAGTAGGTCTGAGAATCGGCTAACATCTATTTTTCATACCCCTTAGTGATAAGGGTAGTCCACACTTAACGTTTTTATGGCAAAACAACGTTTGCCGGGTCAGCTAGTATGTATATAAAATTTCCGTGTCACAATGTTCGTTCCCGCACTCCTCCGAGACGGCTTGACCGATTTTTATGAAATTTTGTGAGCACATTGAGTAGGTCTGAAAATCGGCTAACATCGATTTTATACCCCTTAGTACCTAATAAGGGTTGTCCTCAATAATTCAACGATCAAACAACGTTTTCCGGGTCATCTAGTTTTGATACAAAATACAACATTGATAGTATTGATACTGATATATAGTGAATTAGTAAAAATCACATAATTTAGTTTTGCAGACGACAGTGTACATTTATATTTTATGTTAAGTGAGTAATAGTTACTTTAATGACAGGGGTATATCTAATATATAAAATTCTCGTGTCACAGTTTTCGTTGCCATACTCCTCCGAAACGGTTTGACCGATTCTCATGAAATTTTGTGAGCTAATGAAAAATAGATGTTGGCCGATTCTCAGACCTACTCAATATGTAGGTCTGAGAATCGGCCAACATCTATTTTTCATACACCTTAGTGACAATAATTTATATGGCATAACAACGTTTTGCCGGGACAGCTAGTCAAAACATAACATTTTACTTACACTGTATGCCGGTAATTATGCTCACTTTGTAACAGTTTATACTTACAACTTTTAATTATTGTTAGTTTTGACTAGTGCTTCCGGAATATATTGGAGGTATTGGCTTAATGCTGTGTCAGATGTGCAGTCTCCTTTTATGGAGGCCTGTGACATGGAATGGAGTGCCTTAAAACAAAAGACATACATTTTTAGGTTTACACTGCTCGCCTACGATATACATTTTGTACGACTGATGATTGGCCGGGCCTCTTTCGATTGCAATGCTATTTCTGAGGGCCAATTCCGCTTATCACATTTGACACGCCCGATTTTGACATTTCGTCCGAAGTGTCAAAAACGGACGATTCAATTACGTTTTTGTTTTGCTTACGAATTGGCTAGACGACACCACCAATCGTTGACATACTTTTTATTATCTGTCAAAACGGTCTGCCTCCATAGATTTCGTATGGTAATAAATGATTGTGACGTCACGGTCATGTGTCAGAAATCGGAGTTAATTGACCGAATATTTATTGCGTTTTGTGTGTTTAAAAATTGGTTTCTACAGCTTTTTAGGGTTCCGTACCTCAAAAGGAAAAAACGGAACCCTTATAGGATCACTTTGTTGTCCGTCTGTCCGTCCGTCCGTCTGTCAAGACCCTTTTTCTCAGAAACGCGTGGAGGTATGAAGCTGAAATTTATATCAATTACTCAGGTCTACTGTCCCTTGAAGCTGTGAAAAAATCAAACTTCTAAGCCAACGCAATCAAAAGATACAGCCGTTTATGCCGCAAATTTTCGACACTTGCAAGGGAATCAAAACCTACAGGGTGCTTCCCGTGAACTCAGAATCTTGAAATTTGGTACGAAGCAACGTCTTATAGCATAGATAAAGGAAAAATTACGAAAACCATAAATTTTTAGTTACATCACATATTATATATTTTTTTAATAATTTTAAACTTACTACCCATTTCCTCATAAACGCGTAGAGGTATTAAATTGAAATTCATACCAAATACTCAGGTCTATAATACCTTTAAGCTGTAACAAAATCAAACTTCTATGTCAACGCAATTAAAAGAAACAGCAATTTAAGCTGCATATTTTGAAACTCGCAAGTACTCGCAAGGGAATCAAAACCTAAAGGGTACTTCCAGTCGACCTAGAATCTTGAAATTTGGCATGAAGCAACGTTTTATAGCACACATAAAGGAAAAATTCCGAAAACCTTAAATTTTTAGTTACATTACAAAATATATATTTTTTAATAAATATAAACTTATTACTTTTTTCCTCATGAACGCGTAGAGCTATCAAGTTGAAATTCATATCAAATACTTAGATCTAATTGCCTTTAACCCGTGAAAAAAAAATCTAAGTCAACGCAAAAACGCAAAACGCAAAAGTACAACCATTGATACCGCATATTTTGAAACTCGCAACTACACGCAAGGGAATTAAAACCTAAAGACCACTTCCCGTTGACATAGAATCTCGAAATTTGGTAAGAAGCAATAGCTTACAGCACAGGTAACAGAAAAATTCCGAAAAGCTTAAAATTTTAAGTAGTTATACCACCAAAAAAATTGTGATTGTAAACATAATTGTAGTTACAGCAATGACCGCGAGTTATTATACTATGTATGGGGAGGGCAACATTTTTCAAACGGCAAAGACGACCTCACTCATCGTCATTCAATCCCGATGTTTTGGTGAATGTAGCCGTATAATCTAAATGCGTCCTAACTGCTTAAAGTGTTATACTTATAATTAAATTCAATGACATTATTATAAACGATAAAGAGATCTTTGTCTTAAATTTATGCTCCTCCATCTTTCCCCATTGTAATGTTATGAATTTCATTTTGCAATAAAAATACCATAGTTATGACTCGATTGTCGTAATGAACGAACTTTGTAAACCTTGCAGGTTTGTACGGAACCCTCGTTGGCCGGTTTTTATTTGAAATATATTGGTTGTATTAACTTCATAGGGGCTATGTTTTTTAAACACCATGTTCTTGACAATATTTAAGGTAGGTGTCATCATCCCAATTGGCCCGGACTCACTTTGTGTAGGATGTGTGCGTTGTATGCACTATTGACTTCAGTACGTCCTTTTCTCCTACAAAATACCGGTAAATGAATATTTATTGCCTTACTTACGAAAACCTGTACCACCGAGCGTTGACTTACTTGTCAAAACGCTTTTTTTCCCTAGAGCTTGTATGGGTTTAGCACACTTTGAAGTCATGGCGTGCAATGCCGACTGTGTGACTAAACATAGATTTAAGTTCAATTAAAATCAAATATTAGGAACTGCAGAATAAGATTAATGAAAGGGTTTATTTAATAAGAAATTATTTTAGAGAAAAACAGTTTTTTTTAAATATTTCTTTCATATTGGATACCAGCCTTTTATTAAATTGTAAAAGCAATTGTCTTTAAAAACAGCTTTGATCTATATCCGGCAGGACGCAGAGGCTAAATTGGCGCAGAGCCAGCTGGAGTTGGCGCTCGCGGCCCAGGACGGGCAGCGGCAGGTCATCCAGGCGCTCAACGACCAGCTGGCCAGGCAACTCGAGGAGCTGGTGAGTGAATTTGCACCTCATGTGTGATACAGAGGTGCTTGTGGCGCAGCGGTTGCAGCGCTTTGGTAGCGATACCAAAAGTTAAGCAACCTACGGCGCGGTCATGTTTGGGATGGGTGACCATACTGACCATACAAGTGACGTCTATTTACAAGCATCTCCGTGCTTCTGAAGGCACGTTAAGCTTTTGGTCCCGGTTAATATCGATAGATATTAGTCGTAAAGCCTGGTCGGAGGCCCTCGGGCGGCTTAATAACATCTGACAGTAAGGTTGGTCACTTACCTTACACACACCCCTCCACCAATCCGCACTGAGCCCGTGTGGTGGAGTATGGCTCGCACCACCTCATAGTTGAGGTGAGGCCTGTGCCCAGCATTGGGACGTATATAGGCTGATGATGTGTGTTACATACAACCGGCCGCCCTCTGCCGCTGTTGTTGCAACAACAACAACAACAGCAGCAGCAGCAGCAACAACAACAACAGCAGCAACAACAACGTCAGCGGCCTTGTGTACGAAAGAATCATTGCTTTCTTTCTGTGAAGTCTTCGAATAGATCACGACATCAATATTTGCTTATACTAAGTTAAAACTTATCAATATCAACAATGTTCTACTACCAAATCATGTCACTTAAGTTCGTTCATTCATTTTCTCACATATCAGTTGTCGATAAAAAATATCGACATGTTACAATCAATGAAATTCCAAATTTGACAGCTTTACATCCCTCTGCCCCGTAAAAGTTGGTCGAAGCGGTTTGCGTACATTCTGTCAAGCGTTTCGTTTCCAGTGGCTTATTTCTTCCGAGCTTAATATAGATCTTCTGTCGTTGGAATCATAAATGCCTATCAAAGCACGTGATGCGCCGAATTCCTTTACTAATCATATTGTCCCCTATGTGATACTCAGCTTTTCAAGTTTCCCGGCCAGCTGATGTCTCTCAATAACGACACTTACCTAAACTCTATCAAGTAAAAGACATAATGGATATTTAACCACACACTTATTACCCGCAGAGCACGATCCACCGCGAGATAAACACAGCGTTGCAGACATGAGACGCGGCCATACACCCCCCGCCGCCGATATACGCTTCCGTGCACAAGGACCGGCGCCCGCTGCCGCTGTTGTTGCAACAACAACAGCAGCAGCAGCAGCAACAACAACAACAACAACAACAACAGCAGCAACAACAACAGCAGCAGCCGCGGGCGAGGTCGCAGCCGCGCAGGAAGGACGGCGACGAGCCGACGTACGTGACGGTCAAAGCGAAGAAATGATGAGTGTTCTCGGTATTTCGCAAGGTGCATGAGTTTTTTTAAGTTGTTTTTTCTTTAAGTGGTGGTTTGGTTTCGTTTGAAAAATACTAAAATACTTTTTTTATCTAGATATAGTTTAAACAAACCACTTGTCAGATATTCACGAGTTTTTAACCCCTAACGAAAAATAGGGGTGTTATTAGTTTGATTCCTATGTCTGTGTGTGTGTGTGTGCGTTGTTGAGTGTTTCTGTCTGTCGCATCATAGCTCCGGAACCGATGGACCTATTTCAGTGCGTTTTTTTTTATTCGAAACGAATTTAAACGAAACCACCATCACTCATAAAAAATACGCCACCAGCTTCCTATTTATATATTTTCCCACCACTGTATACAATAAGTACACAAGAAATATATAAAACCGCGATGAAATTGTTAATTTGTGCGTTATTTGTGCAATCACGTGATCTTTCTGTTGTTCAGCAAAGGTTACCTTTTTTTGAGAACTTTTTAAATTACCTCCTAGTTCCTCTCGTTTAGAGAAAGTGTTTGATTTAATTAATGGGACTCGACTATTTGAGCCAATAAAAAGCTGGCTCAAAGCGTTAAAAAGCACTTACAGAATTCAACGGCTCCATTGAGGTTCTCGGTAGCTCAGTGGTCAGAGCATTGGACCGGACTTCCAAAGGTCGAGGGTTCGATTCCTCCCCGATGACCGGAGCCGAAAAATTATTTTTGAAGTGTTGTCTTTTCAATAAAAAGCAGCCAAAAAAGGTGATTCAAAAAGGAAACTATTTTTTTCCTACTTATATCCTAAATTCGACCTTATTGTAACTCCTATTAATTTGATTACCAAAAGAAGCCAAGTTGTCAAGAATCATGCTATTAAACTCTGCTTTAAGATTCAACTTCATTTTCAAGAAACTAAAGATTTTATGCTTCGTTTTGGTGCCATTTACAATTCTGATGGCATTCGAAAGAGACAACGCTCTACAAGAATGAATTAAAGCGAGTGCTATCTAACTTCCTTATGAACATACTTAAGGGACAATTATCTTGTTTGTTCCAATAAAATGGTTGGAAGCACCCATTATCTTAATAAGTCTTATTGAAACTGATTGATACTCATTAAACGTGTAAAATAACGCTAATATTAAAATCGTGCTGTGCCCTTTTTACTCGTATGAAGTAAAAAGGATGCAAAATCTTGTGGCGAATAAAATGACAGCCACTTTGTGGCAGTCAGTGACGTAACATTAAGGGTGGTTGCAATATTAAGTTTGGCGTGGCTAAAACAACCTTACATCAATGTACATACGTTACATATTCGTGTAACCACGAACACATGCCAAAAAATTAATATTTTCTATTGATTAATGTATATTTTAAAGTAGTCTTCTAATATAACGTGTAAGTGACATGATGTTTGCACGGTGAAATACCGAATTTAAATTTTAACGATAAAAAAAATACTTAGAAATCTTCGCCTGAATTTTTCGATAAGATGGGCTGTGCCATGTCTTTGTATATTAACTTATTACTTAACAACTAAAATTAAAATAAACTAAAATAGTCGAACGGGCCAAATCTAGGTCATGTAGACGCAGGCGCATCGAAGTCTAAAAGTTAATTTAGACAATGAATTGTAAGATGCTTTGAAAAAAAAAAACGATTTTCCGAATGTTTAATTATAAAATGATAGTCTTAAGAGTTGCGTTATGTCACTTTAGACCTGATTTTAAGATGCCTTAAGACTACTCGACAGCAATGATTTGATTTTAGCTGTAGCTAAAAATTTAAGGCGGCACTCCCTTACGTTTCGTTATTTTCTGGTCAAGCTATCGCGTTCGCTCGCACGGTTAAGATTGTAAGAGTGACAGAGATGGCTTCATCCGAAAATACGGACTAACCACTAGAGTATGGAGGCTGGTTACAACCGAAATGTTAAAATGACCATTTGTTTGTTCGAAAAAGTTTCTCCAAAACTATCATTGCTCTGGTCGAGTAGTATTAACAACGATCTGTGTTGTGCATTTGATTCGCATTGCGTTTTCTTTTCTCTTCTCTCTATAGTCTCCACTTAGAATAGGCTAGATGACACCACCAATCTTGACATACTCTTTATTATCTGTCAAAACGGTCTGCCTCCATAGATTTTGTATGGGAATACAAAACGCGACGTCACGGTAGTGTATCAGAAATCGGTGTCAATTGATCGAATATTTATTGAATTTTGTGTGTTTAAAAATTGTTTTCTACAACTTCTTGGAAATATACTGGTTGTATTAACTTCATAGGGGCTACGTTATTTAAACGCCATGGTCTTAAAAATATTTAAGATAGGTGTCATCATGCCTATTGTAGATTGTCTTTTGTTAAGGGTTCATTTCTCTTTCCTACTGTGTAGGGTATTCTATGTAGGTATCTATTTGTGTCGTTTTTGTTTGATTAGTCCTGGATCATAGTACTGTGTATCCTTTTTTTTAAAGCTATAGATAGACAAGATCTTGTGTGTCCTTCCTGTAGGAGGCAGGAAAGGGCAGTGCGTTTCCTTGCCTATACTTTTCAGCCGGGAGGACTCTTCTCGAACGTGTCAGACTATACAGGGTGTAAAAAAACCTTACCGAAGCCGTCAACCACGCGTTCAGTACATCAAACCAAATCGTATGAAAAAGAAATTTTGGCTGGGAAACAACTTTTCTTTTTTGACATAAAAAAAACCAATTTAATTCTAACCCGATATGTACGTTGCGCACGCGGGGCAGTGACCGCGGGGCGTGTTGCTATACGCCGCCGCGACGCGGTTCGGTTCGAGTGTGCGCTGTTCATTGCGGAGTGTGCCATTTAGAGGCTTTTTATGAAAGAACTAGTAAAAAATTTGTATCATGTTTCTTTGGAAAAAAACATAAGTTATAACGGACAGAAGACATTTCTGTAAAAATTATCAATTTTATTTTCAAACTTTAACCATCAATACCTCAGTAACCGTTAACTTCCCAGGTATGGTGTAAAGAAAAAAAAAATGATCGTAACAATTGGTAGAATATGTGGTATTTTACACCCTGTAGAAAACAACAATGTGTCTCTGGATATAGTTAAAGAAGGAATAAATCCAATATTATGTATAAAACTCCCTAGTCATAAGGTTAAATGCATTCATCACACTGTCCGTCTGTATTCAGAACTTTTAATAGTAACTCTCATTTCGTATTTTCATTTAATTTTAATTTTCAAAACCCTGTATTAAATAAAACCTTTAGCAAATTAGTGTGTACCTCCTAGTTTGGGAATCGTCATCTAATTTTATATTTTAAAATGTATTCAAGATATGTTTCTATTGGTGTAAGAATGTGATTATCTATTTATTGGATGTGACACAGTATTTACATTAAAAGACTGCTTTTATTTTAATTTTAATTTATATTTTTTATCGATAACAAAACAGATGAACGATTCCCATTCGGAACAATATAAAAAAATTAAAAACCGTATAATATCATTGAAAGGCTGAGGAAGATTTTTTAAGATATACAATGTCTTCTAAACAGGGTAATTTCATTTACTGTTGCATATTTTCGAATAGTGACGTTGTTATCGATTTTTAATCTATCTCGTCTACAAGGTACATTCTTTCGTAGTGCAGTCGCAACTTTTGTGGCGTTTTTTTTTAAACGCTCACCTTACAAGTGAATTGACTAAATGCGTTTTAACGCACGCAATTTTTTATGTACTCTTTAGCTTGTTAAAAATACTACATCTAAATTAACTTACTCAGATAAATTATACCCTCTCCCCTCTTTCTGTATTTCTTTTTAAAATTACAAGAACAAATTTAATTTATAGGTAAATTGAATTAATTAGTTACTAGGAAAATTAATGTTTATAGCGATTCAATATTTATTTACACATTGTAAATCTGTTTATCACAATTATTATATAAATAGATTAAAAAATAACTAGGAAGCGAATGATCTGTTGGTATTGGTGAGGTGTAATATAGAAATAGGCGTTTAAGTGTTATTTCCCCTATAATTTGAATACATGTTAAGTGTGATTACAATATAATTAAAGAATAGTTAACGTATAGTTGATTAAATAAATGAAAATATTAAATAAAAATATTCCCTAAATGTGTCTGGCTGGGACACACATTTAAAAAAAAACAAAAATGTGCAGTTTAATTAATGATACATTTAATTATAGATACCTAGCAACGGCGATTTACCCCACCGATATGATTTCATAGTGCCAACGTTATGTCAGTTGAACCTAAAGACGTTGCTAGGTATGGGAATATAAAAATTGTTGTATTGTAATCGCATTATAGTTGTAATTATTCAATATATTGTCTGGTAGTCTGCGTTGCATTTGTTGTTCTATTCATTCAATATTATGGCATAATTTTATTTTGGTGATTTTTCGAACCAGCAATTGAATTTCCAAAAGTGTATCCAATAAGACTTAAGACTTATCATAGGAAAAAGTTCCTTTTTGTGTTTAGTGTCGTCCCATTATCTAGGAATCAATGGATAACCTTTTAACTGTGGGTAGCTTGAACGATGCCCTATTGTTGAAAAAAATATGACCTTAATTAGGGGCATTTTTTCAAAATTTTAACTTTTAAAAATAATTGGCACGTTGAGCTAAATACAATTTTTTTACACCATGGCTGCAAATAGACAAGTTAAAAAAGAAAATGTCTAAATTTTGTAATGAAACTAAATTTTAAAAGTATTTTGCTATTTAAGGTACGGAAATAATGTACTGGTTTTCCTAATATAGTTTGAAAACCGTAACACTTTTACTAAGGTCATATTTTTTACGAGTAAGCATCGGTCAACCTACCCGTAGTTAAAGGGTCATCCATTAATTTCTGGATAATATCCTGTATAAAAAATAGCCCTTTACATTCCTAATAGCAGACCAATAAACTTGGCCTGAACTACACTATTGAAAAAACTATAAAAAGCTTGTAAAGTCAATTTTTTGCTTGAAATATCCATTCGCAATGTACTTTTTGCAATTGAAATTCTTCTAATCTTTGGTCAAGATTTTTACTAGTAGTAGAAGTAAATGATTTAAATTAAACAAATGATTAACTGATGTACCGCAGACTATTGTAAGTGTACGTAATATCTTCCACTAGAGCCGTAGTCGCTGTGAGCCATCTGCATATTAACAATAAATTATATTATCGAAATTATGACTTTTATTCCTTACATAAATTTTATTACGGCATCTTAAGCACAATAGCCACTGAAACATAGTCCAATCAACTATTCGACTGAATTATTTAGTATCATGTCTAAAAGTTCACGAGCTGTGAAATGTAAAAAGCATTGAAGTCCCAGGTCCTTACTTACACCACACCCTTGGAATAACTTAACTCAGGGTTCAAAAATCATATTCCGGTGAATGCCTGTGGCTCTCGACCTACTGTGAACCTGCCACGTCCCTGACTCACATGGCACCGGAGGGCTAAGTCAGGTTCTTAGTGGGTAGGCGGGCTCTCTCTCTGAGGCCTGGAGTCCCACATAACCCACAGCTGCCCCCGTGCCTGGTGGGTACGCGTAACAGCATTTCCCTGACATTAAAAAAGGGTCTAAAAAGTCGGTTTACTGACGATAGTTGAACGTGACAACGTCTTTGTCACGTTGCCTCTTTGTCGCTCGTTCCGCGCTCTCGCTTGTACTTCCTTCTTGTAATCCTTGAATGGAACGCTTTAGAGCGAGGTAACGCCGCATGCCTCATGTTTTTTGGTGCATGCAGCCGGCTCCATCGAATTATAAGACGTTGTCACGTCAAAATCATGTCTCTTTCATCCATCATGCGATATCCTGTTATTTAATCTCTGGTTTGTGATAACCCTGACTGACGCAAGTGGGGCTTAAGGTGCTTTTCCGTAGTGGACGGCATGCCACGACCTCATGTCACTCCCATAGACAATACGTCACTGTGTCAGGTCGCTGAGTTCTGTCATGGTGACGTAATTATTTTTTTTCTGGTGGTTAATGTTGGATGATGTTGGATGTATTTGTGTTCCTGCGCTTGCGTCGTTTCGTGAAAATTTAGAGCAAATAATCCTCTTTTTAAGCTTTTGTACATATTTACTATGATTGATGATTGATTTTACTAGATGAATTTTATTCCAGGGCCCCTTATTCAAATGCAATTGTCAAAATCGTTATTGAATTGCCTGATTTGAACAGTTATACGCATTAGACATGCACGGACGACCGCATAACGGGTTACCCCATTTAGACCTTGAGACCGCCTCTGTTACCTTCGCAATAAAAACTATTTTCGTATTTGAAATTAGAACATGACGTGCTGACGACCGTACATATGCTAAAAAAGAGTTATTTAGCTTTAAATTTCCACTATACGACGCCAGCGCAGGAACCAAAATACGTAGGTACAACTGTAACCACTTGAAAAAACTAGAGCTGGAAGTCGCAGGACTTACAATACAACTCACAACGTGACACAGAAGATGCACCTGGAAACACAGCACTGACACCAACAAAACACTCGACGCGTTTCGCTACTACACGTGGCATCCTCAGGAGATGTTGTCGCTTCGTCAGACTACGAGCGACTGCTCAGTCCCTTACAGTTGGTTGGTATTTGGGTTCCTGCACTTGAGTCGTTTTGAAGCAGTTTTGTCTTTTTCAGCTTTAGTCATAGATTTCCGAAAAGTAACGCCTGATTCCATCAACTAGACCGTACAAATATGGTCTATGGACGAAATACCAGAGTTGAGCAATTTAATTTGTTATGTGTTTGTTTGTGATGGGTCCTCGAATAAATTTTTGATGTTGTCATAATTCGTTTGTGTCTCCCGCCTACAAAGCTTAACTCTACCATTTTAATAGCGACCACAATGTTTATCTTCACCCAAATCTACTGTTTACTATCACAAAGCACTTAGGATTAATTAATGTCATTCGTTTGCTTTACGTTGGCCAGTAAATATAACCTTTCCTTGTAGATTTCCTGTTTTTAAAATTGCAAGATATGTAAAGTGGGACAATATAAGCTCAAGATCACTGCCGGTGAAACTGAAATATGCTTGTCTGAATTTTTAAAAAGAAGAGACTGGTATGTGGTTTCTCTCATGTTTCTCTTCTTTATACAGACATATTTAAAAGGTCCTGGTTACGGATGACATTAAAGAAATCAATGACGTTGTAAGTGATATAAGGATCTACATACTTAATATTACAAATAGCAGAATCCGTCTTATAGAATCTTAAATAACTCTGAAGCTGTTGGAGCAATATTTGGCAAATATAAAATTTCGGGCACTTAAGCACGATATATGGCACTATATACAACAACATCACATACATTGATTTTACTCCGTGGTAAGTAGCGAACGCACTTGTGTTACAGATATCAGAATCAACAGTGGTATTACAAATAAACTTAAATAAATACATATAACACCCAGACCAGTACAAACAGACATGTTCATGCACACAAATGTTTGTACATTGCGGGGATCGAACCCGCGACCTTTTTTGGTTAATAGTCAACTTCTTGACCATTACACCAAAGTGGTCGTCTATCTGCATTATCCAATTCTTGAAAAGACGATATTTTATGCTGCGCGAAGGGACACGCTGGAATGATACTCTGTACCTACAATTATAATTTTAAAAGTTTAGTTCTGCGTTCCATCCTTATCTTTGCTACCTCAGGGGTAAAATTAAATTCTTTAGGTGTATTTGTTTCTTCGGTTAAGTTTTACTGGTAACAGGTGCATTTCGTGACAGCCACGAGATATTTCGTAATACACATTTCAATTTTTGACTGAGCACCACACGTCGCGTTCGAGTGATAAATCATTCGAACTCTTTGCGAATGTAAACTTTTTTTGATGATACAAGAATAGGCTTGTTTCCACTATGAAAGAAATTTTCAAAAACTGATTTTCTATAATAATTATATTATTAAATAAAAAATAATAATTTCAGATCCAGATATCATTAATGTTTTTCTGAAGTTCATAAAATTATATTTTTAATTGAAATTCAATCGATAAATAGTCACTCAGTCGGCATTGCACCCGAAGGCGTCAAAGTGTGAAAAACTATGGAGAAAAGCGTTTTACGTTAAAAGCGTTTGATAAAAAGTACGTCAACGATTGGTGGTGTTAACTACCGTATTGCTCCCCATGAGTATCACGTGTAAACATGGTCTATTCCTTTGAAATCGTTATAAGAAATCAAATGGTTAAAAAGGTTAACTAGCATGGTCGTAAACACATCAAACAATGCTATTCTTTTTTAACTATATAGCTGCAGTGCCTCGGGAATGTTCGCCACATGGAACACAGATGGTTTTCACGCCGTCCTGCGAAAACGGTTGGCTTCCCTGTGGGAGCGAGTGCGGAGCAGCACCAACACTCTCCTGAAGGCTATTGCAGAGAGGATATACAACCCTATCACCGCTTACTGGGCATCAATTCACATTCGGTCCAATCCTAGCTTTAAGTTCTGTTAGAGCTTTCAGCTGGGATTGGTTTCGGTCTGTATTTAAGTGTTTTATTTTATTTTAGTTTTATCTCTCTATAGTTGGTTTTAGGTTAAGAATGTACGGAAAATGTTTCTGAATTAAAATGTTTCATTTCATTAACTCAAGCGAGCTATTTTCCTAGTCGATTGGTCAAACGCAGCACAATCAGGAAAGAAGACGCTCAATATTTACTCTGCACAGACAAAATTCTGATTTGAATGTCGGAGGCTCGTTTTAACTCCCGACGAAAAAGAGGGGAGTTATAAGTGTTTTTTTCCACTATGTCTCTTTGTGATTTTGTGTGTTGTGGCATCGTAGCTCCCGACCAGATATACCGATTTAAAAGCGTTTTTTTTTCGAAAGATAATTTAATCCCGGTGGTTCTTAGCTATGGCTGCTCAAAATCCGTCCAGCCGATGAAGCTGACCAGCTGTTTTCCGTATTTTTTTTAACTGGAAAGTTAGTTAAAAGCGTAAAAAAGAATAAACGACTTTATGCTGAGAGGTGAATTCTTTGGCTCTAATACGAAAACTTTTTTCTTGGACGTGAAAATCATAAGCAGGTAATATTATCAACGATATATACGCCTTTCATATCTTACTTTTTTCGGATACCCAAACAACGAGGTAAATTAAAGTAAACTTTCCATAACCAAATGAAAACATCGACTGTACCGAATACAGCATATTGCAAAAAGAAATGCCAATATCAGAGTTTCATAATAAATGAAAAAAAATGTGGGTGTTTAAAGCCTGTGACTTTTGATGACAGGAATCATGGGACAGTTTCAGTGACAGGAGGTTTGAGCTCCAATTTAGCGAATACTAATGGATACCTTCTTATGTTAGGTGTAGAGCTCTTGATTTGGAACTCGGGACGCACCCTGCATTCAGTGAATTTATATGGTGAACATACCCTAAATAAATGTTATTTATTGCCATAGCAGTAAGCACAAATAAATAAAGAGACTTTTTATTTCTGAGCTTTCTACAGTTACGTTATAATTTCAGTTTTGTTTCGTTTTGTTATGTTCAACGACCACTTTGGTGTAATGGTCAAGAAGTTGACTGTTAACCAAGAGATTGCGGGTTCGATACCCGCACTGTACAAACATTTGTGTACATGAACATGTCTATTTGTACTGATCTGGGTTTAATATGTATTTATTTAAGTTTATTTGTAATACCACTGTTGATTCTGATATCTGTAACACAAGTGCCTAAGCTACTTACCACAGAGTCAGATCAATGTATGTGATGTTGTTGTATATTTATTTATTTATATTATGTCTCTCAGATCAGTGTGCCTTAAGGCAAAGGCCTCCTCATCATCTTCCATTGCTCTCGTTCTGACGCTACTCAAGAGCCAAAGAGGACTCGGGGTCAGCTTCAGATCATCTTTAATCTTCTCTTTTGAGCAGTTAGCGCAAGCTTACGCTTAAATTGGGTCTGTTTTTACTGGTGTCCTCGCTACCTAATTGGATGACTACAAATTTTCATAATCTAAGTCTGTGGCCATAACAATGATGTTTTCTGAATAAATATATTGTATTATTTATTCAATAATTAATTACTTAGACAAAGACTCATCTTGTTAGTAGAACTTAGATAATCTATTTTAGCGAGAATAATAAATAATTTATAGTTTATATAGTTTAAAGTGGCCACTCCTGTACCGTTCCCCCGGAAATAGAGCAGGAACGGCTTGCATAAATACAGTCGAGTCGGCTAGCGATCATATTCAGGATGCTGTTACTGCTCGCCCGCACCCTGCGCACCAGGAATGCACACCGCTAACGGATAGTTGAGTGGAAACAGTCCATGCCAACGTCGGCAAACATCCCCGATGCAATACAGAACCGAGGTAGCCGCAGCAGCATCCTGAATGAATTCTGTCTGTTAGAGATAACATAACCAGCTCTTGAGGGTTTTAAAGATTTCCAGTGCCTTAGTGATTTAGGATACTAAAAGTAGTTGACTCATCTTAAAAACATATCGACGCTTCAGATCAGGTGTGATTATGGTAATAGCCTTGTTACAAAGATCACTAACTCTCCAATAAAAAACTCCCGACACGCCAGGAGAACTGTTGGTGAGCTTCAACGGCTAGGATTTTGACGAGCTATAGCTAAGACCCACCGTGATAAATAGTAGATTGTTATACAAGGGTGGAAAGAAATGAATTCCCATACGAGGTATTTAGACGCACGAGCGAAGCGAGGGCGGCTATAGTCCGAGTGGGAATTGATGACTTTCACCCGTGTTAAACACTCTACTTTTCATTTCAAATATAAGGAAAGTAAAAAATAGTAGTTTTTCTAAAATATTTATTGATAGTAATAACATGAGTCGTACCTATTTAATAGTCTTTTTTAATTTAAATTTCAAATATGGAACACACCGCCCGCGTCACCGCCGCGGGCCATCCCACTTTAATAGGTTTTTTTTTAATTCACATTGGCCGTATACACTCACAAGACCGCAGCATTTTTTTTAATCGATATTTTTCTTAATTATGTAAAAAAATTATAGCCGACTAAATAACCAATTTTAGTTCCATTTTTAAAATTCATTCCCGCCCTAGGGAGGGAAGCAATTACTATGAGTCTTTCCCGCCTAAGGGAGGGAAGCATCGTTTTCGACCCGCTGCTCTGATCAAACAAACACTACTTTCCGAGTATGAGAAATGAAAATTATATTTCGAATAAGAAAAAAAACGTATCCATCCGCTGAAATCAGTCCATCCGATCAGAAGCTACGATGTCACATACAGACACACAGGAAAACACAAATAGAAATAGGGGTCAGACTTTACCCCCCTTTTTTCGTAGCTGATTAAAAATGACCTTACAAAAATCATCCATCCATATTATGCTCAAATTCTTCCTTCCTGTTAATTTATTAAATGTTCCTTTTACCGAAGGTTGTCAGGAAGAGATCGCTACAAGCGATAAGACCGCCTAAATTGTACATCTTTCTTTGTTAAACCTGTCTGTAATTTTGGTTTTGTGTTGTACAATAAAGTGTTAATCTATCTAGCATCAATGAATCGTACGAAAGTTATCTTGTATAGGGTAACAAGCGGGCGGCCCGACAAAAGGCATTTTCGCCGTTACGCCATTGATTTTCACTGCGCATGCCCGAAGCTTTGCTCCTTGCTACGTTCAGTCCCGCACCAACTTTGGTCGAACGCGCGCGTCACGAGAGACCGTCTCGCGGTCACAAATCTGATTCAATTGTGAGTTTTAAAGGTTTAACGAACAGTGTTATTGAGAAAACAGGATTTGTTTTTACGGGTAAGTGTGTTGTGCTATTGTAAAACGATTTTGTGATGTTGATTTTGAAGTTGACGGTGTATTTTGATTGAGAAATTAGTCGGTCCTTTTTTGGGTAAAAGCTTTTTTCTGTAAGCTGTTTTCGGCGACCGAATTGTCAATCGACTGAAATAGAATTGTGTATAGACACGTCCAATTATTCGTTTTTTGGATGTATCCATCATCATCATAGAGTTTATGACATATCAAGTGCCATGTAGAATGCCAGTTGTAATGATATTGAATAATAACAATTAATACTCGAATATAAGTCGTCATCAAAAGACATCTAAAGGTCTTTAGAGGCATGATCGTAATTTTCATCAGATAGATACCTACGTAGAGAAAATTGAATGTGTCAATATAAAGATCCATTAGTTGCCGGATTAAAAGTTAGAACTATAAAATGATTTCTCAATTATTTGAGATATCTCGGTAGTATCAAACAGTACAAATGCTCCAATAGCTCTCATTCGAGGGAGACGTAGAGTCATAAAGAGGTGTAGAGAGGGTATATTTAGAATTACATTTTAGACCCTACTCGTTGTTTCTAAAACGAAAGTAGATTGTTTTTTTTCTTGAACAGATAAGAATAGTTTTTTTCTATTTGGACACATCTAAAATAACAAATTACAGTTATAACAATAAGGACTTAAAGATAAATGAGCCAAATCGGTACCCACTCAAATGTAGTACTATGTGTTTGTGTAGGCACTCTACATTATGACCCCTATGAATGCCATTATATTTTTACTAAAGTTTTATACAAGGTTACAGGTTAAGTCGACCTAAATCCTTTAAGAAGTGGTAGTTTACATCATTCCTGACTAATTTGACTACGGAACCCCATATTCCAAACTCAACTGAAATCAATCAATCGAATTTTAACTGAATTAGAAAGTCCAGACATTTAAAATGACTTTTAAATGTATGATCAATCTTTCTTTTAGTGCGCTAATAGATAGTATTTTTTTTAAATTGCGTAACTTATTTATTAGCCGGATTAAATAACAAAGAGAGTAATAACAATCACTATTTTTTCAAATCAAATCAAATCAAATCAAATTATTTATTTGTGATACACAGGTGAATAGATGTCAATGTACAAATACAGGTATAAAGAGTGCGCTGTGATCAGCCTTGTCGGCATACAAATGTAGTGAAAAAAAAAAACATAATACAACATCTACAAAATAATAAAGTCAAATTAAATAAAATATAACATGTCAATTATTTAATGGCAGGCAGTCAAACGGATATGTGAAACTTCATTTATGAGGTGAACGAGAATCTAGGAATTCCTTTACAGAATAAAATGACTGCGAGATCAGAAACATAAAAAGTCTTTGCTTAAACGTTACAAACTCATTGCATTCTTTAATATATTTAGGTATTTTATTATATACCCTTGGGGCCATAGCAAGAATGCTGTTGCTATAGAGGGCTGTTTTATGTGGGGTGGGATCTATGGCCCGCAAGAATGTTCGATTGCGAGATCTTTTAACTATTTTAAATAAGACTGGATTTTGTCGGATGAAGAGGGACAGTTCGAAAATGTAGAGACAGGGCACAGTCAATATTTTTAATTCTATAAAATGAGGTTTGCAGCTATCTCTCATTTTTAAGCCACGCATAGCACGGATGCACTTTTTTTGTGATTTAAATACAGCATCCCAGTTAGTTGCATTTCCCCAGAAAATAATCGCATAAGTATCTCAGTCTGGACGCTACAATGCCATGATAAAAAGTTAAAAGCGTAGGAAGATTGACTTTTTTTGCTAAATGATAGAGGGTGTACGATGCCTGAGTAATCTTGTTGCAGACGTAGTCAATGTGGTTTTGCCATTTTAAATTGCTGTCAATGTGAAGGCCTAAAAATTTAGCTGTCTTAGTATGTTCGATAGATTTACCACTGTACTCTATTGGCAATGTAAGACTTTGTTTCGTTCTTTGTTTAAATTCCATGATTTTGGTTTTATTAAAATTAATAACTAAATTGTTACTCTGCAACCAATTAACCATTTGATCCAAACTACTGGTTATGTCATTTTGATTGTAAAACACAGCAGTACAGTCATCCGCAAACAGGATCACTTGACTATTCATCGACTTGGGTAGATCATTGATATAAATCAAGAAGAGAAGTGGTCCCAAGACACTTCCTTGTGGAACTCCAAATGAAGTAGTCCTTGGTGACGATAGATAATATTTTTCTTCTTGAGTTTTGGGACATACTTTAGTAATGGATGTTATTTGAGTTCTGTTATGTAAATAGGAAACTATAAGGTCCAATGCGTTACCTCTAATTCCGTATGCCTCAAGTTTGCTTAGTAATGTATTATGATCTACGAAGTCAAATGCTTTGGACATATCCATGTATAATGCATAGACTGGTTTCCTTTTGTCAACTTTTGGATATATCAGACGTAAAAAATCATAAATTGCCAGATTTATTGATTTATTCCTACGAAATCCCTTTTGTTCGTCAGCAAATAAGTTATGTTTTTCAAAGAAATTGTAGATATTGTTATATAAGACTTTTTCAAATACTTTGGAAAAATTTGGAATTAGGGCTATTGGCCGGTAGTTCGACATTAGAAGTTTATCGCCCTTCTTATGAAGAGGTTTGAGAATAGTGGTTTTGAGTGCTGATGGAAATACACCTTGCTCAAAGCATAACTTAATAATGTAGGAGAGTACAGGAGAAATAATGCTGCTTACGTATTTTATGACCAGAACAGAAATGTTATCGTATCCTGTGCTTTTTGTATTTTTCAGTTGCTTAATTATAGAGTATACATCGAAGGGGTCGGTTGGAAGTAGGAAAAACGTATTAGACATACAGTTGAGAAGATGTTTTTTAATAAAAGTGTGATTTTGAGAATTCATCTCTTTTGCTAAATCTGCGTAGTAGGTGTTAAATACGTCTGCAATATGTTGAGGGTCTTTAATTTCGTCGTTATCGACCAGTAGTTTTGCTATATTTTCCTCAGGGAAGTTATACTTAGTTTTATTAATTATATTCCATGTCGCTTTAGATTTATTTTTTGAGTTCTGTATGTAGTAATTATTTTGGGCTTTTTGGGTCAATTTTATTATTTTGCTATATTTTTTGGAGTAATTTTTGAACTTTACTTTATCGTCAGGGTTTCTAGAAAACCGGTATTTCCAGAGAAGAGTGCGCTTTTGCTTACTACACTTTTTAATGCCACTTGAGATCCACTTTGGTCGAAGTTTTGTTTTATTTTTTATTTTTAATGTAGGAAAGCATAAGTCGTAAAATAATTTGAATAAGTCATAAAATGAGTTAAATGCGGTATCAGCATTATCCGTTTCATAGACTTCACTAAAAGTTAGTTGACCCAAACAGTATCTGAATTTAACTAGATTTTCTTTTGAATAATCACGTCTAAACGTGAACCAATTGTCAAATACGCATGTCTTTTTTACAGGGCATACTAAAATTTGTGCCTTATGATCTGAAATGGCTAGTTCTATTACTTCACATTTGGCACTTCGTATGTTGTGGAATATATTATCGATACATGTTCCAGATGATGGCCTTGTGATTTCATGGACAGAGGCTTTTAGATTGAAACTAATGTTTAGCCGCTCAAGGGCAATTACTTGTTTATTTCTTTTTAAGAGGTCAATATTAAAGTCACCACAGACTGCAATTTTTTTAGTACTTTTATTAATTAGAATAGTTAGTATGTCATTCAGATTATTTAAGAATATGTCGAAATAATATTTTTTCCTTTTGTTTTTGGGTACTCTGTAAATACATAATATGATTAGGTCATGATCAATTAGTTCAATTGCGCAGCATTCAATAACATTCGGAATACAGTATTTTTTAACAGATGTCATGACAATAAATTTTAAGTTACGTCTCACCAAGATACAAGATCCGCCTTCTCGCTTATCACGGGAAAAATATGTAGCCAGGGTAAAGTTTGGGATACTTAAAAGTTCTGTGTCTTGATTGATCATGTTGTGCTCTGTAAAGCACAAAACATCAATGTTCTTCCCATCTTCCTTAAGGTCATCTAGACAGACCGTCATAATGTCACGTTTTGTCAAAAGACCATTTATGTTTTGATGTAATATATTAATATGCTTAAATACGAAAAAAGTCATTATTACAGTTAACATTTGGGTCAGATTGTTTTTGAACTGCGCTAATATCCGTTTGAGTGCCTTTGTCAAAAGATTTATCAAACATTCCATTTTTTGAAATTACTGCAGTAGGAGCCTTACATAAGGGAGTTTTACACTGATTTTGAGCCTTCATATTGTACATTTCTCGTTGTGAGATGTAATTTTGACGTATGATTTCCCTCAAGACATATCTACTGACATATATAGGAAAGTGATTTGGTTTCGGTTTATACATTTGAAAGTTCATGTCAATAAATGTAGTGTTTACAAATTTCTCAGATAATTTACAAAGTTCGTAGTTAATTCGATTCTCTTTAATACATTTATTCTCAGAACACTCACATAGACTAACATTTGTATTTTGAGTTTTTTCAATCCATGATGAAAGATGCTGCCTGATGTAGGTTAAGCCATCATCATTAGAAAAGCCTAGCACAATTACATAGTCAGTCATTGTAAGAGTTGGGATTTCAGAGAAACAAGAGTTGAGAAGATCCGAAAGTTGTCCTCCCGGTTTCAAGAAACAGAAGACGTCGTATTTTGGTTCTAATAGCTGATGCAGCACCCGGCGAACTCCTCTCCCCGATTGATCTGCCAGTATCACAACTTTGCTTCTTTTTTCATGTGTATTATATATTTCACTCTTCGTATTTTCATTATTATTAGTCCTTAGTTCTTCGTGGATCGTATCGTGGGCAAGTCGATCGTCCCCTGTCGCAAATGTCGTAGAAAGTTCATTATTATAGGTTGAAATAAGTTCCTCATATTGTTCGTTGTTTATCTTAAACAGATTTGCCATTTCTTCTGTGATTCTCTGGTTTTGTATTTTTAACTTATTAATACGTTTTACTAGGTTAGATATTTTCTTTCGTTGCTTCTTAAGGTGTAGTTTATATTTCTTGGAGATGACGGGTTTATGCATGTCATTAAGTACGTCAGTTGTGTCAGGAGATGTTTGAGTCGATTGGTTGACAGCCATAAAGATATTCCTTGGTGGAGGAGTTAGACATCTATTTGATATGACTTTTTTTATTCTGTGAATAACAGGTGTAGTAATGGAACCCATAGAGTTCTCCGTTATACCAATTTTTTTGTATAGGGAAATAACTCTTGAGGTTTTTTCAAGCTGATTTTTCAGTTCAGTATTTTGGCTATTTAAATTGTCGATCTCTTCTTCGGCTGAGGATAGTTTATTTTCCAAATCAGCAATTTTATCCTGATAATCAAAGTCATAGTTCGTCATAGGTGGTAAACTTCTCATTGAACAGTCAAACAATGGTGTGTCATGGTCACTTTCAGTGTCACCAGAGGAAGTTTTTATGAATTGCTGTTTGTTGCGAAATGTTATATTTTCATTATCCATATTGTAACGGTTTAAAAAAAAAAAAAAAAAAAACCGTATATTATGATGATGTCAATCGTTATAATTTTTAAAAAATAAAAAAAAAAAAAATTGTTGACAAAGGTTGTTTTGAACAAGCGTCCACAGTTTAACCTCCCTTGAAAGTTCGTCACAGTGCGCGTTCGGCTATGCTTGCTACGAGCGCAATGGCGAAAAATGACTTAGGTCTGTACAATAATTTTGTCGTTGCTATTCCATGCCCATATATGGTCATTTTTTGAGAAGCACGGTCACACGATGAGTCACACAAACACTTGTTGCACTCGATGACTGTCAATTTAATGTAACACTTTTTTGCAGTTTTAGCCAGCCATTTTTAGCATTGATGTTTCATTTGACCTTATAATCGCGATCTGTAGCCATGATAAAGTATACTTAGCACTATGCAAAGTAAGAGAGAGAGGGAGAAAAATAATAAATTCGTGTGACCTAAATAAAGGATAAAAGTCCCTAATTATGTATATTGCTATATTTACATAACAGTGAGTCTCGCTTGTTGAGCCATTTGTTCCAATGTGCCGTGACTGTGAGACGAGTAAATAAAATTGATACACTTGCGAGCAATAAATTCGACCCAAGCATGCTTGGTTTTTAACATGATAACTCAAAATTAAGATGTTATTTAAAATACTGGAAAATTTTATTTGAGGTATGTTTCTTTTTTAGCTTCATTTTTAACTTCACTGATAGACGTTATTTTCTGGATGATATCGCATCACTCGCTCCAGTGGGAGAAGTGTGCATTTTCAAAAAAAGTAATTAAAGCCAAACGATGGCCATTGTTTGTTTGTCGTATATTATAGTATATAGTACATAGTTCAGACTCCAGTTCTCTCACAATCATTTCAATTCCACCCATAAAATGTAAATTTGATGTACTGTGATTGTGATAGAAGTAATAAATATTTTTATTATTATAAAACGACAAATAAACAATGGATTGTAGATGCTGGTGGCGCAGTGGTGGCAGCGCTTTGGAAGTTATACCAAAAGTTAAACAACCTAAGACACGGTCATTTTAGAGCCCATCTCTCATGTAAAGACACAGGCACGGAAACTCTTATTTAAAATTGTTTTGGGTATCCTGTGATGAATACTTTCGAAATTATAAATAATATAAAAATACACACTTTTTTTCCAAAAGAACAGTATAAACTTTTGACGTGACAACGTCTTATAAATTGGTTTGCCGGGTGACACCTCAAGAAACTGCGTTATGCTGCTCCGCTCACGTTTCGCGCGAGAGAGACAGAGCGAGAGAGAGAGAGAGAGAGAGAGAGATAGGCATACACACCGGTTCATGTTATACGAATGAATATTCACATTAAAATTATTTTACCACTCAGAGTCGTTGTCACGTAAAACTTTCGCGCGTATACCGACTTTACAGGCAACCAATTTTTTACTGTTAATAAAAGTAAAAGTTTTTACTGCTAAAGAAAGAAAAAGCTAGGGAGATGATGATGATGTAAGAAATGCAAAACAGCGCGGTGTTTGTTATCGTGCTCTTAACCTGAGCTGTACGCTCAGTAGGTCGATTTTATTGCCTCCAAGTGTATTTTATTACCAGCTATAATTCCTATATCGGCATGGATAATAAGTTTTCAGGGACAAACAAACTCTGAGGAAATAGGATCATTGTATTAAAAAATTTTGTTATTTGAAGTATGTTTTGCTTTAACACCTATTTGTTATTGGTTAGGTGTCTACCATTTCAAGAATTTGAAACATGAAATAGCGAAATAAATTTTCATAAGCGGTCTTTATTAGACTAGATTCTACCAAAAGTCCTTAATAAAAACATTAAGAACTTTTGGTAGAATCTAGTACTCTCATTGACCTATCAATTAATTTGAATCAACTTATCAGCCTATCTATGTCCCACTGCTGGGCACAGGCTTCACCTCAACTATGAGGTGGTCCGGGCCATACTCCACCACGCGGGCTCAGTGCGGTGCAGTGAAGGGGTGTTGGTGAGGTAAGTGACTAACCTTACTGTCAGATGTCATTATGCCGCCCGAGGGCCTCTGACCAGGTGAACGACTAATATCTATTGATACTAACCGGGACCAACAGCTTAACGTGCCCTGCGAAGCACGACAATGCTTGTAAATAGACGTCACTTAAATGGTCGGAATGGTCACCTATTCCAAACATGACCGCGCCTTAGGTTGCTTAACATTTGGTAACACTACCAAAGCGCCGCAACCACTGCGTTACAAGCACCTCAATTATATTTAGCAATTAATTCTGTGGGTCCTGTGAAAAGTGATATTAGTCGACTTATATCAAATTTGATGTTGTTGTTGCACCTTTATCAGAAAAAAATTCTCTATTTTTCTGTCTAATTCACATTTCTATACGTCTATTAGTTTCAAAGATAGTATGATACATCTAAGGTAGATTGGCGTATTTTGACAAATGTTTTTAGTGTAAATAAATACATATTGACATATATCGTTCATAAAATTGCAACAATGAAATTAAAAAATGTTTGTAAAGGTGTATCTCGTGACATATTATTATTCACATATATTTATTACCATCTAATAAGGTGTCATCTGATACATTTTTAGTAATATCAATTATCACAAAGTAAATTTTTACACTACAACGATATAACTAAAGTTGTATTATAACTGACAAACACATCGATTTAATAAAATATGTGTAAATTGACACAAGTAGAGTTGTATCAATTATAGCGAGAAAAAAATCAACGTTTTTAATTTAAAATATTTGCAAACTGATACATCTTCTCGGCGAGGGGGTTGCGCGGGGCACCCGGGGACGTTAACCGCGGGGGTCCGCTGTCTGCGCGGGGCGCCGCAGGATCAGTGACGCACGTGCTATGAGGGGAGATGTCCGCGCGCGCGTGGTCAGAAAAATACACCATGGCGCTAGACATACGTATTACATGTATCATTTAACACATATTTTTTTGTTTGAACATTTATTACGACAACAGGGACTAATATCAGCTGTCACAAAAAACATTTCTAGTTGTATCAAAATACACTAAGTCTTTTTATTATTGTGATTTATCATCTTTATCTTTTAAGTGTTAAGCGGTTTTTTATTTAAAATTTACATTGTTCCAGCGTTCTCCTTGTCGTACAAAACGCACGTTAGACATGTTAAAAATAGACCACAATAATAAAAATTATGATTCCATGTAAGAAAAGATTTCTTCTTATATCGCTGTTAAAAAATAATGATAGCCGTAGTACATCGAAGAGTGAGGAAGAATATTAGAGAAGAGCCCTTCTAAATGTAATATGTCCTTCAATGAGATATTATGCAATAGTTGACGGAATCAGGCGTTGCTTTGCGGAAATCCATAACTAAAGCTGAAAAGAAGCATGCAAAGACGGAGATATAAGTTTATCTCCTGATTGTGATTTTGGTTTTTCGCAATGTTATTTTAAATATTTCGAGTAGTAATGTATTTATTCCTGGTTCTGATGGATATACCAGTGACAGCTGTTATGATTCTTCGTCTAGATCTGTCGAGTTACAGATCTAGACGAAGAATCATAAAAAAACACATAGAAGAACAAAACCATTGCGATGATGTACCAACTTCTTTACGCAAATTATGTAACTCCACAGACGTAAGTAATGAATGCAATATGTGACAAATATTAGTAATGAGATTAATAGCTTATCGGAAGAACCAAATCAGTGCAATGTTGCGGTACCATCTTATTCATTTTGGGATAACAAAACTCTAACCAGGGAAAAAAGAAAATAAGAGACGCTAAAAAAGAACGAAGATGGGAAAGAATTGCAAAGAAATATGTCTAGAAACAAAGGGGAAGAGTATTTTACAAAGATTGGGAAATTAAAGAAAGGTAAAAAATTAAAAGAGTTACCGGACTGTAGAGAAAAATGTAAGGAAAAAATCCCTAAGCAGGTATTGGAAAATGTTTTTACAGAATACTGGCACTTAAGATCAAATGAAAAAAGAGCAAATTATATCAGTAATTTTATAATTATTGGCAAGAATAAGTTTCCTAAATTGATCCCAAAAACAGAGCACGCTAACAAATTTTAATATGTTTTAGAATCGGATACATAATACATGCAAGAAACTTTATTAATGAAAGCAACATATTTATCCAAAGAATTTGTAAGAAGAAAATTAAATGCGGTAACGTGATATCGATTGAAGCGAGTTATTAAAAAAACCACTGATGGTGGTTTAGAATTAGCAAGACAGCATATTTTGAAATTATGATATAATATACGAAAGTCACGTGGGCCTAGCAAAACAAGCAAAACTTTTCTAAGCTCTGATTTATCGTTAGCTAAAATGTATGATCTATATAAGTAAACTACAAATGAAAAATGTAAATTTTATTAATAAGTTGTTGATTTATTTAGTTGGGCAAATGATACTGAACACTTAATAAGTATGGAAGTTAACATAATTTTTATAAGTTCTTTTAATGATTGCTATGATGATAGATACTGAAAAGTGTGTTTTAAATTTATGTATCTACTGTTGTTAGTTATCTACTTATTCATTTAAAAAAAGTTGGATTGAACTTTAAACTTTGAGTTTTAGTTTTGTAAGATAAGTTTGTTTGAATAAAAGTATACCTACTTTGCGCACAAAGATTTTTTGTTTGGGTATTTTTTGTATGAAAATTGTTTTTGTTAAAGTTGATCTGATTTATAATGTTCATTATAAAACAAAAAGCTAACTTAGACCAAAGCTAATTTTAAATAACTGAACTTCCAGTTGCCTTACCTGTTAACTTACCTTGAAAAAGAATTGAAAAAAACCTTACTTACCTTGTTAACTTACCTTGAAAAAGAGTTGAAAAAAACCTTCCATTGTTTTTATTTATTTTGTATCTGTTTCTTGTATCAAATTACACAAAATAAAGTAGTGATATAAGTAAACTTATATCAAAAAACACACATTAACACGTCATTTATTCCCGTGTAAAATGATATTAGTAGCAAAAACACCACTTTTAAGAGTTTTCTGCTTACGAGGCATTAGGCGATTAAAATATATGACTTTTCCCTTTTAACTTCATATTAAGAATTGATTTAGTTTTGTACAAAACTAACTGACAGTGCAACAATATCAACTTACACCAAAGCTACACAAAAAGTTAAAATTGATACACCTCATTTAGAATCATTTTACACGATCATTCATTTGGTGCGGTTTGATACGAAAAAATCTTTTTTTTAAATAACTCATCGTGTAGGTATCGTTTTAAGACAG
The DNA here is from genome assembly GCA_963921415.1 of Pyrausta despicata. Classification (NCBI taxonomy): domain Eukaryota; kingdom Metazoa; phylum Arthropoda; class Insecta; order Lepidoptera; family Crambidae; genus Pyrausta; species Pyrausta despicata. The sequence goes on from OY992867.1 coordinate 12,528,725, forward strand.
GAACCTTATATGTAGCCAACCATCCTATGTGTATACAAATACTGTCGCTACTACTAGAAAATAACTATTCTAACAATTTGTATGATTTTTTAAACATAAAATCTATTCTATTGTAAAGTTGTGATTTTCGACATGTATCACTTTTCACAGGACGCACAGAATTTTAATATCTTTGGTACCAATTTCTTAGGGTAAAGGTACCAGACCAATCCATAGCACCGATCGATGTTGTATATTGCCAATCTATCGGGTAGGACTAGTGTCTTTTCACAGACATAATCATCAAGAAAATTTAAAGTGGCACTTTCAACAGATCGACTAGGAGAATTGGCATGAAGACACCTATCTTAAATATTTTCAAGACCATCGCGTTGAAAAAACATAGCCCCTATAAAGTTAATACAACCAGTATATTTCCAAAAAGCTGTAGAAACCAATTTTTAAACACATAAACTCAATAAATATCCCGTCAATTAATTGACTTCGATTTCTGATACATGTATGACCATGACGTCACGTTCTTGTATTCCCATACAAAATCTATGGAGGCAGACCGTTTTGACAGATAATAAAAAGTATGTCAACGATTGGTGGCGTCATCTAGCCTATGCTTAAAGTTTTATTTCGACACGGTACTAAGTAAAGGCTAAACTTGGTAAATTACTCGGTAAAGGGCTACTTAATTTTTTGTCATTGACTGTTTAAGTGTACATGCTATTTTGACGATGTCATCATGGTAAAAAAACTATCAATCTGAAATTCTAAGAAAGAATCTTTACTTTAGCCTTGATTTTATTGAGGAAATATCCCTGACCATAATAACTTATAGGAAGTTACATGGACACGGAGCTTTTATTATTTTCATCGTAACTTTTCTATTTGTGACGTGTTCCCAGGAGATAGGAGGTATTCGACATCCAGCAAGAAGGATAATGGTAAAAACAAGAGCGGGAACAAAACTGATTTCTGAACGATTTTGCCGGATCAGCGTCAAAAATATTAACGAAACTTACCATGTAAAATAACAAATTCGACATATTTCTCCAGATTGACAAGGAGATAGTTCAAAATGTTATAATGAAAAGGTACTAAAGTGTTACTATATTTTTGATGTTGACTGTACGTAGGTACTACACTGATCAAATGAAAGATCATATTTGCTAATTAGGCTAATTAAAGATCCTAATGTGCTTTCATCCGATCAATCCGATTGATTTGTGTGCAAGCAATGTCAATAATATAAGTACATAATACTGTAGTATCTAATGGTCTGTTATTTAACCTATGTACGGTGGCGGTGTGAAAATTGTTTGCATGCACTTCAACACACGCGGAGCAATTAGCAAGCGGGATTGCGCGTTATGTACAAATGATTTTCGCCTTAAAGGTGCTCATGCAGCGATGACCGAGATAGTACCTGTTATAAAGTACATACCAACGTACTCGTCATAAAATACTCTCTAAGGTAAATCTTCCTTATTTATATTCTTAATGTTCCTGGACTTCGTAGTACTTACCTACTACGTACTTACTTTCGTAGTAGTTACTTAGTAGTCCGTGTTTTGTTAAAGTCTCTTAAAGTCATTTTGAATTCTAGCACACAAACTAAAAGGTGATATAAGAACTGGAGGTTTTCATGCACAAGTCAAAATATGTCAGTTTCGCTATTTATACTGGCCTAATAGGTAATTTACTTACAATTGACTTTAAAGTTATTGCTTTTCACAATTAGTCAGCTCTTGGAAAAACCCCAATCCAGAGCCTTTGATCTCTATCGGCTATCTACATCGGTAGATCGGTGGTCAGAACCTGAGTTGAACCACTGGGAGGGATCACAACTCAAGTTGAAGAATATCTAATCCTGGGGAGAAGATATTTTGGTGTTGTACTTATCCGAGAATAGTAACATTAATGAAGGTTACAATTAAACAGCTTATAACTCTTTAAGTGTCTTGTGGTGTAAGTGGTAAGTATTTTGAAATTCTCTTAATAGATTATATTAAACGAACATGTATTTTATTAGTAGTTAAAAAGCAATCGAGGAATCTGTCTCATTGAGGTGTCTAAGTACCTCGTCTTTATCCTTAGATCATGACACCCTTAACATATTTTAGGTGGCAAATTCCATGATATATAAATACTTACGTAAAAGGTCCTGAAGGATGTAATTCATCATAGCTGAGTCGTGTCGTTCTGACGCATCCGCTTCTTGACGCGCGGCCATTTTGTTGTTTTGTCAAGTAGGGGTGAGCTTGACCGTGATCCAAAAGATAATAACTCCTGTTGACACTAGTATTGCTTCGGGTTATTCGGTGACTGCCTCGTTGGTTTTGTAGCAAAGATTCTGCTTCATATCCGAGCCAAAATTGTTTCTGACACTTTTTGTCATGAATTTCTCAAAAACAGCTCGGAGTCGGCAAGTTGACGGTGTTACACCCCCGTGCCACACTTGTGCACAATAATATCTCCTGCGTAGTTGGCTGATCTCTGTTGAGATTGGCCGCCGTGGTCGAAATCGGCCAGGAGAGAGCCTGTGTTCAATTGTGGACTATTGCTGATAAGTTTAATGTGGACAAGGGTATTTATTAGGTCCTATTGTTCTATGTCGAAGTCGTAGCGTATCATAAAATGTCGCGTTTTCTTGCAATTTGTCAACTTTTATTTGCGCAGTCGATCTCCGTGTAAATTTAAACAGTTCCCGGTAATGTTACATAATATGGTCACTTATCGAATTAAATAAATAAATTTACAACAACATCACATACATTGATCTGACTCCTCGGTAAGTAGCTTAAGCACTTGTGTTACAGATATCTGCATCAACAGTGGTATTACAAATAAACTTAAATAAATACGTATAACATCCAGACCAGTACAAACAGACATGTTCATGCACACAAATGTTTGTACAGTGCGGCGATCTCAACCCGCGACCTCTTGGTTAATATTAAACTTTTTAACCATTACACCAAAGTGGTCGTCAAACGTTTTAGTTGCGCAGTCGTACTGCGTTTGAAATGAAACAAGTTTTCTGATAATGTTACATATGGTCACTTATTGACGTGACAACGTCTTATAAATTGGTTTGCCGGGTGACACTTCAAGAAACTGCGTTACGCTCCGCTCACGTTCCGCGCTCACAATGAGAGCGAGTGAGAGGCACGCGTCCCTTCGACTCGGGCATGGTTAGCCCGCCTAAGAGCGAGTGAGACAGACATAAAAAGTGAAAGGCACGCGTCCCTTCCACTCGAGCACAGTTAACCCGCCTAAGAGCGAGAGAGACAGAGCGAGAGAGAGAGAGTGAGAGAGATAGGCATACACACCGGTTCATGTTATACGAATGAATATTCACATTAAAATTATTTTACCACTCAAAGTCGTTGTCACGTAAAACTTTCGCCCGTATACCGACTTTACAGGCAACCAATTTTTTATTATTATTAATATTAATCTTATTAATATTTAGCTAGACAATCTCCATGTAAATGTTATCAGTTACGCGTCAGGCTACCAGCATATCGACCATGTAAACATTGCTTAATCGGCGCATAAGCTAGCCGCCGCGCTGGTTACTGGGATTAACTTGATAGTCATAGTGGGCGGTTGATATTCAATTTCTGACGGATGCTACCCTTATGTGAACTGCTGATTGACCTTTGAGAATGTAGGCTGTTCGAATAATATTTTGTTAATTTTAAGGACCTACTGACCGCCTCAGCGGTAAACCCAACGACCTTAAACCCTCAGATCCCTGGGGCGATTCCCGGTAATAATAGTCCTTCTGGCCGATTTCGACTACGGCGGCCAATCTCAACAGAGATCAGCCAAATACGCAGGAGATATTATAGTGCACAAGTGTGAGCGCAATACACAGGTGCACTTACTGTTCCATCATTATCAAAGTTCCGTGAGACGGCAATCCGCATGACCGGAGAGAAATCAGGCGCAGGACCAACGGCTTAACCAACTTCCCGATTTCGAGCTGTTTTTGAGAAATTCATGACAGAAAATCTCAGAAACAATATTGACTCGACCTGGGATTCGAACCCAGGACCTCTCGGATATAAGGCAGAAACTTTGCCACTACACCAACGAGGCAGTGCACCAAGTATTTCCAGTACCCACAAGTTAAAGTGTGTTGTCTGAATTTCCCGTGTGTTAATTTACAAGTACTTATGATGAAACGAGGCTTTAATTTGGTTTTTAACGGCACGCGATGGTATAAATAATTAATACCTGCTACAATACTAGCTCTTTAATAACTGTTACTCTATCAACATAAATTACGGTATCCGCGTGGTTTCCCCGTACTCCAAAAGCTTTATAGATCATTAGGACCGCTTGGTGCAGTAGTCCACAGGTCGGACTTCTAAACCAAGGGTCGCGGGTTCGATCCCCGCACAGTACAAGCATAAGTGTGCATGAACATGTGTGTTTGTACTGGTCTGGGTGTTTTCTATGTATAATATGTATTTATTTACAAAAAAAATTTTTAAGTATGTTTATCCGTTGTCAAGTACCCATAACACAAGCCTCGTAGCTTAATTTGGGACTAGAGAATTGGTGTGATTGTTGTGGAATATTTATTTATTTATTTTATTAAGTTCGAATGCGAAACACGAGAGATTTTTGACATTTGCAATAGGCATCATGACACCTATCTTAAATATTTTCAAGACCATGGCGTTTAAAAAACATAGACCCTTTGAAGTCAGTACAACCAGTATATTTCTGTAGATAAACCCAGTACCAACTAGTATATGTCTAGATCATAGGCCCTAGAGCGTGTGCTTAATCGCTTTTGCTGTCCTCAGGCGTATCGCATAAAACAGTTGTAAGGATAGCCTAAACCTAAACCTAAAGCCTAGATTGATGGAATCAGGCGTTACTTTGCGGAAATCCTTGATTAAAGCTAAAAAAGAGCGTTATTTTGCTTTTTTAATTTCCACTAAACAACGAATTTTCGCTGCACCCATTGCCTTGTTTCTGCATGACCTTGAGGTTGACTGGCAGATAATGCTTTTAGCATTAAGTTCACCTTTTGTACATTTATTGTGCACTAACGTTTTAAATTTATAAATAAATAAATAAATGACGTCAGCGCAGGAACCAAAATACATCAAAATGTAATCCCCTGAAAAAGGTAGAGCTGGAAGTCGCAGGACTTACAATACCTAAAACTCAGAACGTGACACAGAAGATGCACCTGGAATCACAACACTGACACCAACAAATCATTCTTTGAGTGTTTTGTTGGTGTCAGTGTTGTGTTAATCATCATGCCTAACAACTGTTTAACTATACGGGTATAGACCCGCGCTTGTGCCTCCGTTCCTGTTGTGCGTGCTAATATCCCCGATCCAAGTTTAGGCGCTACGCTCTCGCTTTTCCTAACTTAGTTACGATGAAGTGTAGAGTAAGTTAAACAATTCGAAATACCTGATCGGAAATGCCAATGCGTTGGTTCGAACTCATTAATAAGTTAGTGTGAGCTTTCAGTTGTTCATGTACAGCCTGCTGTTCAGGAATGTTGCTTTCTGTAGCAAAATACCGCACATTTTTTTTTAATATGATAAACCAGACATTTGGCCGCGATCTCACCTGATGGTAAACGACGATACGACCGAAGATGGATCATAAATAAATAAACATGAATAAATGAATCAATTATTATTGGGTGCAAACGTTGTCCTGCTCTTTGTTAAAATGTAAATTCTCATATACCTATATATACTTACATACATACATATACCTATGTACATGTAATTTCAATTATAAAATATTGTCCTACTATTATTGTTATGCTAAATACTATTGTTAAAATGTAAATACTTCATATTCCTGAAAAGGTGAAACATAGAGCTGGCATTTAAACAACCCACAACCTCTGTATGTACCTATGTTTATGAAGGAATAAATGATTATGATTATTATGATTATGCTTTATAAATTTTCTCACTGTTTATTTATTAAACCTTCCCCGGACTTTCAAAATTATTTCAAGAATAAAATTATTGAAATCGGTTCAGCCGTTCAAGAGATTAAGCGAGACTAACGAACAGCAAATCATTTTTATATATAAGAAGAAGAAGATGAAACTTTTTGTAACCCCCGATAAAAAAGAGGGATGTTAGAAATTTGACCTCTATGTCTGTTTGTGTGTGTATATGTGTTTATGTTTATCGCAATAACACTGTCTGTAACCTATGTCTGTTTGTCTGTGTTTCTGTCTGTGGCATCGTAAATCAAGAACGGATGGACCGATTTCAGTGTGTTTTCTAAAAGATAATTTGATCACGGTGTTTCTTAACTAGAACTGGTTAAAATCCGTTGAAGCTTATAAATAAAATAAATATTTCACAACAATCATAACAATTCTCTAGTCCCAAATTAAGCTACGAGGCTCGTGGCATGGGTACTAGACAACGGATAAACATACTTAAATACATTTTTTTGTAAATAAATACATATTATACATAGAAAACACCCAGACCAGTACAAACACACATGTTCATGCACACAAATGTTTGTACTGAGCGGGGATCGAACCCGCGACCCTTGGTTTTAGAAGTCCGACCTGTGGACCACTGCACCAAGCTGTTTTCCTGGCTGATTCGGGGGTTTCCTAACTGGATAGTTATTACTTAGTAAGACCAGTTTTTGCAGCAGCCTCCTTTTTAACGACTATCCAGGGTGTTACAAAAAATACTGTAATAACTGAAGGGTGTTGTTGTGCCCGTAAAACTGAACAACTTTCGCAAAGAAACCTAGGTCGAAATCTCAAAAACACTAACGGACATAGCAAAACGATCAACTGATTGGCAATTTTGTATGGGAGGTCCGATTTTTTTTTGAGATTTTAACTTAGGTATCTCTGGGAACGTTGTGCAGTTTTCCGGGCACAACAACACCCTTTAATTATTACGGTTTTTTTTTGTAACACCTTGTAATTTGTCTGTCTGTTACGCTTTCACGCCTAAACTCCTTAACTGATTTTAGGCTATCGTGGTGATAGGTGAGAGTCTTTTAACTGTAAAGTCAGTTTTAGTTGCACAATTTGAAAAAATGCTGGACTGCTAACCTTAATATGCTGTCAATGTTAACGTATCTAATGGATAAGAAAGTAAAAATATGATTTCCTAACAAAATCTAAGGGGTGAATCAAAAAAGCTGCCGAGAAATAAAGGTTTGGGAATGTCTTCCCAGACGTGTCAAAACTCTATTTCACCCAGGATTACGTTGATAGAGCGCTTTTTATTGGCGTGCCGAATTCGCAGACGTACCTTACCAAAGCCCTGACCCAATTTTAAATTTCGTTTTCGCAACCCACCCGAGCTTTTATCGAGGTGCGACGTCTCCCTGTTTTCGCCTTTTCTAATCTGCTATTCTACTCTCTAGGTCGTTGTCAGCAGTTTCGGACGTAGTAATTCCTGTCATTCTTACATGTAAGACCTCCTTCGCTTTTTGTAGTTTAATAAACAAATAAACTAACAAATTCACAAACAAATATATTTTATCTGACTAGAAGAGTGTCACTCTTACCTAAACAAAATTAATACATATGTGATTTTCAGAACATGTAAGTTTAATTGAAGGTAACATTTTATTGTTGAACCTATTTCGTAAAGAACAATTGGTTACAATAAAATAAAATAAATAAATATACAACAACATCACATACATTGATCTGACTACGGGGTAAGATTAGCAAATTGATCTGAAACACAAGTGCTTAAGCTACTTACCACAGGGTAATTAGCTTCAGCACTTGTGGTATTACATATAAACTTAAATAAATACATATAATACCCAGACCAGTACAAACAGATATGATCATGCACACAAATGTTTGTACAGCGCGGAGATCGAAACCGCGACCTCTTGGTTAATAGTCAACTACTTGACCATTACAACAAAGTGGTCGTCAACCAATTGCTGGTGCCATTTCTGACGTCTATCCATTTTAAGTACCTCTAGGGTCCTCCAAATATATCTCACTGCCAAGGCAGCTGAAACTTTTAAGCTCCCAAATAACTCAATGGCTCGACTGAAGTTCAGGATGTCCCGAAATACGTGACACGACAGTAGAGAAGTTTGTAAATTCAGCAAACACAAATACCTTGTGTTGATGTGTTCACCAGAGGCCGTACATGCTAACTTTTCGTGCGTGTTCAAGCCAGCGTTTCGATCGCACGACGAAGCTTGACGTGAGAGGGGGTGGGTACATCTGAAACTAGTGACAACGGCTTATATCCTATTTTTCCAAATTCAAATTTCATTTATTTCGGACAAAGATTCATGTGTTAGTATAGCATTAATCTTAAAAACGAGGTGTTTGTATTATGAGTATTAATAAAATAATAATAAGTTTGCACTTTAGTTGGTCATGTACCTAGAAGGCATGTTGTGCTGTTGAGAATATTTTCACCAACTGTATAACTCGACTGCCTCGTTGGTGTAGACGCAAAGTTTGGAGAGGTCCTGGGTTCGAATCCCAGGTCGAGCCAAAGTTGTTTCTGAGATTTTCTGTCATGAATTTCTCAAAAACAGTTCGGAGTCGGGAAGTTGGCGGTGTTACACCCCCGTGCTTCGGAAAGCACGTTAAGCCGTTGGTCCTGCGCCTGATCTCTCTACGGTCATGTCGGATTGCCGTCTCTCTCTCTTTGAGAGTGAAGGAACAGTGAGGCCACCTGTGTATTGCGCTCATACGTAGTTGGCTGATCTCTGTTGAGATTGGCCGCCGTGGTCGAAATCGGCCAGGAGGACTATTATTATTATCATTCATAATTTGCACGAAATGCCTCACAATAGGTGCATGCGGATCTTCTGCCACCATTCTCAGGATGCTGTTGTCACTCCTCTGTACCCTTCCCATCAGCGACGCTACTTTTTTTCCGGATTAAGGCATGAAAGCCGTTAGTCAGTTCAGATCTGAGCAAACATTCCAGAGGCACTGCAGAAGCGGGGAGGCACTCTGGGGAAGTGCCAACATCATCCTGAAAACGTTGTTACACTGGACACGCAGGGTGATGAGCGTTTTTTTGGCATACCCAATCCACAGACCGCCCGTGTACAAACCCTGACAATACGCTTTGAATAGCGTAATTTAGACCTGGTTCGAACAACGGGCAAATCTACGGGCGAGCATGTTGCCTCGTATCGCCAAAGCCCTACGCTTTATTTGCTGTTGACTTAAATTTAAATAACTCTCAGTTTCATACTAAGAGTAAGAGCTACAAGAGGTTCCAAATTTTATTGAAATCGGCCATTAGAGAGTGCTCGCCTGTTTTCATTCCATTAGCAGATTGAAGGGAAGCACAATGTCACATTGGTGCGTTACAATGAAGGCGTTTTAATCAGATTAATAACGTACAATCAATGTTTACTTTTTCAATATCGGTGTAGCTCTCCACGCAGATAGCTTTTTTTGGCCGACCAAAGTATACTAACTCACTGAATGACATATTACATTTTAGTTTTTTGGCTACAATACTCATCAGCCCATATACGTCCCACTGCTGGGCACAGGCCTCACCACAACTATGAGGTGGTCCGAGCCATACTCCACCACGCGGGCTCAGTGCGGATTGGTGGAGGGGTGTGTAAGGTAAGTGACCATCCTTACTGTCAGATGTTATTAAGCCGCCCGAGGGCCTCCGACCAGGCTTAACGACTAATATCTATCGATATTAACCGGGACCAACATCTTAACGTGCCTTCCGAAGCACGGAGATGCTTGTAAATAGACGTCACTTAAATGGACAGAATGGTCACCCATCCCAAACATGACCGCGCCTTAGGTTGCTTAACTTTAGGTATCACTACCAAAGCGCTGCAACCATTGCGCCACAAGCACCTCTACAGCTGTGTACCTCTAGGCTACAATACAATCATACCGTAATTAAGTTTGAAAAATGTCGAGGAATCACTGACACTGAAGATACAGTCTTTACTAGTCTCATTGTCATCAGGGATATAAATCCAATGATGCAAAATGTTTAAATTAACCCTGTAAACACCCAAGAAATATCTGTAAACCTGAGGTTATGAAAAAATGATTATTATTTTTTATGTATGTATTTTGGTGAGGAATAAATAAATATTTTCACAACAATCACACCAATTCTCTAGTCCCAAATTAAGCTACGAGGCTTGTGTTATGGGTACTAGACAACGGATAAACATCTAACGGATAAAATACTTTTTTTTGTAAATAAATACATATTATACATAGAAAACACCCAGACCAGTGATTGTGAAATGATTTATTATTATGTCGGTCATTTCCAATCTCGGGACCACAGAGTCCTATTATTATATTACTAGCTGTGCCCGCGACTTCGTCCGCGTGGAATATTTATTTTGGGCATCATTTTATTGTTGCAAATTTATTTTTTTGTTATTATTTTAGACAATTTATTTTTTAAGTTTTTTAAATCACATAATTAGCTTAAAGTACTTCTGCGTTAATTATTTTTCTTTCGACTGCCTCGTTGGTGTAGTGGCAATGTTTCTGCCTTACATCCGAGAGGTCCTGGGTTCGAATCCCGGGTAAAGCCAAAATTGTTTCTGAGATTTTCTGTCATGAATTTCTCAAAAACAGCTCGGAGTCGGGAAGTTGGCGGTGTTACACCCCCGTGCCGTCCTGCGCCTGATCTCTCTCCGGTCATGTCGGATTGCCGTCTCACCGAACTTTGTGAGTGATGGAACAGTGAGTGCACCTGTGTATTGTGCTTACACTTGTGCACTATAATATCTCCTGCGTAGTTGGCTGATCTCTGTTGAGATTGGCCGCCGTAGTCGAAATCGGCCAGGAGGACTATTATTACTATTAATTATTTTTCTAGTTTTATTTTCTTGTGTCAGAAGAACATGTTAGTTTTGTCCGCAACGCGTTTGTTGCGATCTTGACGACGCGACATATGTGTGAAAAGCAGTCTTGACGTTAATTAATTCCTATGTGTTAAAATGTTTGCCCCTGTGATTCATTACTTGTAACGGTGAAAGATAGCATAAAAGGAAATAGAATTCTTTTAAAATTAAAAGGTAAATAATTTGGAATCATTGAGGTGCGAGGTATAAGCACTGTTTGACCAACTGCTAAACCAGTCTAAACTATTGCAACCATCACGTTACATATTGCGAAGAAGTTAGATTTGAAGACGGTCCCGGTGGTTTAAGATTTCTAAGTAAAATTATTGGGGCACCTATTTTTAACTTGAGGGAATATGGGGGAAGGCCACTTGTGTTCAAATAATTATTTTATTAATTTCGTCTACGCTACAGTTTCTCACTCCCAATATTGCCCATTGATGATCTTTTTTTTCTATTTCGCTTATTTCAGGGTGAACTTTCGATATAAAGTCCTCAATGTTACTCACTCTTAATCCTTAATCTCGTTCAATTGCAATTTTATTTTCAGTGAGGTACTTTCGGGTCTCCTATTAAAAGTACCTTTGATGGAAAAGTTATACTACCTCCCTACCACTGCCACGTTGGTGTAGTGGCAAAGTTTCTGCCTAACATCCAAGAGGTCCTGGGTTCGAATCCCAGGTCGAGCCAAAATTGTTTCTGAGATTTTCTGTCATAAATCTCTTAAAAACAGCTCGGAGTCGAGAAGTTGGTGGTGTTACACCCTCGTGCCTCGGTTCGCACGTTAAGCCGTTGGTCATGCCTGATCTCTCTCCGGTCATGTCGGATTGCCGTCTCACCGAACTTTGAGAGTGATGGAACAGTGCAGTTTGAGAGTGTACTTGTGTATTGTGCTCACACTTGTGCACTATAATATCTCCTGCGTACTTGGCTGATCTCTGTTGAGATTGGCCGCCGTGGTCGAAATCGGCCAGGAGGACTATTTCTATCTCCCCCCAAATGTGCTCTCATATTTGTAGTTAATTTTAAGATGTTCACAAACTTCCATATTGGGGTTTTTTTTAGGCAAGACTTTACAATGTCTGCCCTTGTTCCCCTTACTATTACTGGTACAGTTTGTCGAAAGTCCACCGCAAACATAACAGTAATTTTATGATGATTATATTATCACAGCTTCTTATATCTCTAAGAGTCCTATTTAGACCCTCTACATGAGCTCTATGGATCATGGAACATTCGTCCCAGATTATTATACGTGGTCACCTGGTCATTCATCGTATCAGTCTGTTACAGTCCACTGCTGGACATAGGCCTTCCCCAAGGACCGCCACAGCGCACGCTCTTTGCATCCAGTCAGTACCAGCTGCCTTCTTCAGGTCGTCTGTCCATCTAGCCGGGGGGCGTCCCACACTACGTTTACCTAAGAGTGGTCTCCATTCAAGAACCTTCCTGCTCCACCTCTCGTCGGTTCTGCGACAGACATGGCCAGCCCACTGCCACTTTAGCTTGCTACATTTTTGGACAACATCAGTTACCTTAGTCTTATGTCGTATGACCACGTTCCGGATCTTATCCCTTAATGAGATCCCCAACATAGACTTTTCCATTGCACGCTGAGTGACGTGTAGTCGGTGAGCCAGCTTGACTATCATGTTCCACGTTTCGGCTCCGTAGGGTAAGAGTGGTAGGATGCATTGGTTAAACAACCGGCTTTTTAAGCACTGCGGCAGGGTCGACGTGAAGATATGATGCAACTGGTCATTAATTAAATCTAATTTTGGTTCATCATGGTAACTCGTAGAGCTACACCCCCCTCTCCGCGTCGCTCGCAAGTAACGCCTCTCTTCCTTACAGCGTCATGTTCTGCACATCATGCAGCGCGGGTGAATTTTATAATGGTGTTATTTTAAAATTGTAATATCTTCTAAGATATTAATTGAAATAAAATGATGTCAAAGACAATTTTGTTCAGAATTAAATACTCTTAATCAACAACACATTTATTTGGATAAAGATTAATATTATTACCTTGATACAACTCTTAACAAATAATGCATTAATTTAAGCCAAATTTGATTACCACAAAAACGGTTCTAGTGACTTGATCTTGAAAGATAGACATATACTGTCGCAGACATTTTTTTACATAATTTTAAGAGGAATAATTCGTTCATACAAATATTTTTGGTATCTTGAACCGTTTTCGCAGCGTACGCAACGGACGCCCTCAAGGATGAAAATTTTCCCCGTTTTTTTCACATTTCCCATGATTTCTTCGCTCCTAATAGTTGCAACGTGATGTTATATAGCCTATAGCCTTCCTCGATAAATGGTCTATTCAACAAAAAAAGAATTTTCCAATTCGAACCAGCAGTTCCTGAGATTAGCGCGTTCAAACAAACAAACAAACAAACAAACAAACTCTTCAGCTTTATAATATTAGTGTAGATGAGATCCCCAACATAGACTTTTCCATTGCACGCTGAGTGACGTGTAGTCGGTGAGCCAGCTTGACTGTCATGTTCCACGTTTCGGCTCCGTAGGGTAAGAGTGGTAGGATGCATTGGTTAAACAACCGGCTTTTTAAGCACTGCGGCAGGGTCGACGTGAAGATATGACGCAACTGGTCATTAATTAAATCTAATTTTGGTTCATCATGGTAACTCGTAGAGCTACACCCCCCTCTCCGCGTCGCTCGCAAGTAACGCCTCTCTTCCTTACAGCGTCATGTTCTGCACATCATGCAGCGCGGGTGAATTTTATAATGGTGTTTTTTTAAAATTGTAATATCTTCTAAGATATTAATTGCAATTAAATGATGTCAAAGACAATTTTGTTCAGAATTAAATACTCTTAATCAACAACACATTTATTTGGATAAAGATTAATATTATTACCTTGATACAACTCTTAACAAATAATGCATTAATTTAAGCCAAATTTGATTACCACAAAAACGGTTCTAGTGACTTGATCTTGAAAGATAGACATATACTGTCGCAGACATTTTTTTAGATAATTTTAAGAGGAATAATTCGTTCATACAAATATTTTTGGTACCTTGAACCGTTTTCGCAGCGTACGCAACGGACGCCCTCAAGGATGAAAATTTTCCCCGTTTTTTTCACATTTCCCACGATTTCTTCGCTCCTAATAGTTGCAACGTGATGTTATATAGCCTATAGCCTTCCTCGATAAATGGTCTATTCAACAAAAAAAGAATTTTCCAATTCGAACCAGCAGTTCCTGAGATTAGCGCGTTCAAACAAACAAACAAACAAACAAACAAACAAACTCTTCAGCTTTATAATATTAGTGTAGATTATTATTATTTCAGCTTTGCTTTTCTCAAGGCAAGGTATAAGCCTCGTCTTGGTAAATATAGTGACTGTGTCACGGGCCTATGCCAAGCGAACAGCACTTTCAGAATTGGTTGTAGAGTTGGAGTTTTATTACTCGTATTATTATTATTATTATGTATTTTTTAACTTTGAAGTATTTATGTTTTATACTTACGTATGTTGCCATACCACAGCTTTTCTAGTAAAAAAATCGAGGAACAACTAAACAACGGATAAACATACTTAAATACTTTTTTTTGTAAATAAATACATATTATACATAGAAAACACCCAGACCAGTGATTGTGAAATGATTATTATTATGTCGGTCATTTCCAATCTTGGAACTAAATTATTATTATTATTATTATATTATTATGTATTTTTCAACTTTGAAGTATTTATGTTTTATGAGTACGTATGTTGCCATACCACAGCTTTTCTAGTAAAAATCGGGGAACTCAGGGAATTAATAACCCAGGAAATCGACCACACAGCTAGATCAGTCCGTTGTATGCATAGCAAGTTTACCTAATTCCAATTGAGGCGACAACTGAAGAAACTTGCCTGGTTTATCACTTCCTTGTGATTACATAAACATTATCTTGTAAGCACAACCGTAACCGCAATCCACTTTGATATTGATATAAGATACGTATCACTTTCATATGGAAGGATGATCGTGTATGTACTCGTAGATGTGTGGTTTAAGATATTTATTTATCACAAGAATTACAAAAATTCACTTATGTGACTAAATAATAATACAAAATTAAAGTAATTTGCGTACAGGAGCATTAACAATCTAGGTAACTAGGCACTTATTCTTATACAAAACCGAGTAATAAATAGTAATTATCACACCGAGAACAAAACAAAAAAAACCGGCCAAGTGCGAGTCGGACTCGCGCACCGAGGGTTCCGTACAAAACTGCAAGGTTTACAAAGTTCGTTCATTACTACAATCGAGTCATAACTATGGTATTTTTATTGCAAAATGAAATTCATAACATTACAATGGGGAAAGATGGAGGAGCATAAATTTAAGACAAAGATCTCTTTATCGTTTAAGTAATCCTTTATTTTATATTAACACATATTATTTATCTATAATATAACTGAAACACTTATAACCAACAATAAGAAATATAATAATGTCATAAATTTTAAGCTTTTCGGAATTTTTCTGTTACCTGTGCTGTAAGCTATTGCTTCTTACCAAATTTCGAGATTCTATGTCAACGGGAAGTGGTCTTTAGGTTTTAATTCCCTTGCGTGTAGTTGCGAGTTTCAAAATATGCGGTATCAATGGTTGTACTTTTGCGTTTTGCGTTGACTTAGATTTTTTTTTTTCACGGGTTAAAGGCAATTAGATCTAAGTATTTGATATGAATTTCAACTTGATAGCTCTACGCGTTCATGAGGAAAAAAGTAATAAGTTTATATTTATTAAAAAATATATATATTGTAATGTAACTAAAAATTTAAGGTTTTCGGAATTTTTCCTTTATGTGTGCTATAAAACGTTGCTTCATGCCAAATTTCAAGATTCTAGGTCGACTGGAAGTACCCTTTAGGTTTTGATTCCCTTGCGAGTACTTGCGAGTTTCAAAATATGCAGCTTAAATTGCTGTTTCTTTTAATTGCGTTGACATAGAAGTTTGATTTTGTTACAGCTTAAAGGTATTATAGACCTGAGTATTTGGTATGAATTTCAATTTAATACCTCTACGCGTTTATGAGGAAATGGGTAGTAAGTTTAAAATTATTAAAAAAATATATAATATGTGATGTAACTAAAAATTTATGGTTTTCGTAATTTTTCCTTTATCTATGCTATAAGACGTTGCTTCGTACCAAATTTCAAGATTCTGAGTTCACGGGAAGCACCCTGTAGGTTTTGATTCCCTTGCAAGTGTCGAAAATTTGCGGCATAAACGGCTGTATCTTTTGATTGCGTTGGCTTAGAAGTTTGATTTTTTCACAGCTTCAAGGGACAGTAGACCTGAGTAATTGATATAAATTTCAGCTTCATACCTCCACGCGTTTCTGAGAAAAAGGGTCTTGACAGACGGACGGACGGACAGACGGACAACAAAGTGATCCTATAAGGGTTCCGTTTTTTCCTTTTGAGGTACGGAACCCTAAAAATAATGCGGGTAAGCGTAATGCACATATACCTACGCGTCACTGATAAGCGGGCTGCGCTCAGTGCCCACCGGCCGGTAAAGAAATGCAAAAACACGGAATAAGCTGAGCGCGACTAGAAGTGGCCTACTCAGTTTAGGTAATGACGGGTAACTAAGTATTCATTGTTTTACTGACTACTAAGTAATAAGTTATGTTTTTAATTAACTATGTAAGTGATGACTGGTTTTGACGTGACAACGTCTTATAAATTGGTTTGCCGGGTGACACTTCAAGAAACTGCGATACGCTGCTCCGCTCACGTTCCGCGCTCACAATGGGAGCGAGTGAGAGGCACGCGTCCCTTCGACTCGGGCATGGTTAGCCCGCCTAAGAGCGAGTGAGACAGACATAAAAAGTGAAAGGCACGCGTCCCTTCCACTCGAGCACAGTTAACCCGCCTAAGAGCGAGAGAGACAGAGCGAGAGAGAGAGAGTGAGAGAGATAGGCATACACACCGGTTCATGTTATACGAATGAATATTCACATTAAAATTATTTTACCACTCAAAGTCGTAGTCACGTAAAACTTTCGCCCGTATACCGACTTTACAGGCAACCACTTTTTTTTGTTATTAAGATGTTAAGTGACATAGTTAACAATTTCCATTAATTCATGTTTGTTGATATCTGTGGTGTTTTCAAAATATTTTTACATTTGAACGAGGCTGAAAGTGAGCCCGTCAAGTATGCATATGAGTATCGTACTTGGTGACACTTTTCAAGAAAATAATGAATAGACATGAACCATCCTCGGCCGCATCGTCACTAACCACCAAGGTGAGATTGTAGCCAAATGTCTGGATAGCAGAAAATAAAAAATAAAATAAAATAAAAACTTTGAAATAAAGTTTCAAGCTCTAGAGAGCTGTGTCACTGAAATCGCTTTTACTCCATAAAACCTAATAAGAGGCTTTAGTAGTGTGTCAAATAGCTGCGCGTCCTAGCACCATTGAGATTTTTTTAATTAATTTTAGTTAAATAAGATGCAACGTGTAGTGGCGAAACGCGTCGAGTGTTTTGTTGGTGTCAGTGTTGTGATTCCAGGTGCATCTTCTGTGTCACGTTGTGAGTTGTAGGTATTGTAAGTCCTGCGACTTCCAGCTCTAGCTTTTACAGGTGATTACAGTTGGATGTATTTTGGTTCCTGCGCTGGCGTCGTTTAGTGGAAATTTAAAGCAAAATAATCCTCCTTTTCAGCTTTAGTCATCGATTTCCGCAAAATACCGCCTGATTATAAATAAAATTCTCTTTTTCTTCGTAGCCCTTAAACATATTGTACCGTCTATTAAAGCTCTAGCCAAGGTTGACAAAATATAAAATTACTATAAATCTCTATACATATATATAAAATTCTCGTGTCACAATGTTCGTTCCCGTACTCCTCCGAAACGGCTTGACCGATTCTCATGAAATTTTGTGAGCATATTGAGTAGGCCTCGAAATCGGCCAAAGTCTATTTTTCATACCCCTTAGTGATTAGGGTAGTCCACCCTTAACATTTATATGGCAAAACAACGTTTGCCGGGTCAGCTAGTATTTTTATATTTTTGAAGTGAAAACTTCTTTAGCGGCGTTGAGCACTTTTGTGGCATGGGTAGAAACTGTGAAACTCGCGTCAGGTCACGTGATGCTGATCGAAAAACCGTAAGACGGTTGGAGAGTAGTGTTGTACCATCGAAATCGATTAATAGAACAATCGATTAGTGTACTATTATATTGATATTAAAAGCAATTTGTTCAAAATTATTCCCTAACTATTCAAATAAATCAAAAATGCACAACGTTAATAATCAAGTTTTCACTTCTGCCGGCACTCCCGGAGTGCAACCCGTGTTTTTTTTTATTGTTATAAAATTCACAGCTCTCATTACAAAAATTAAGCTTATCTTACATGCTAAACTTACAGCCAATAACGAATTTACATTATATAAAAAGAACAAATAAATATATAAGTTGACACGGGTTGTAACCCGTTGTTGTTGTTGTTGTTAAATGTAACTTATAGACATTTTATACCTCATAACCCAATGCTGGGTTTTTAAACACAAACCATTAAACCCGAACGGCTCTGTTAATGGCGTTTCATACACTTTTGATGTGAAATATAATGATTTGTTTCAACTCCGCCCACAATGTTTTGATGAGTTGTATATATTTTTTTTAAATATTTAACACGTGTCCGGTTAGAAACTGGTTTTATTTTCTGTGTCTGGTAAAACGTGAAAAGATGTCTTTCACGTTTACGTTACAAGGACGAGTAATGTTTTTAATTTTATTTGTTTAGTTTCACCTGTTTCTATGTTTATCTGTTTGTTTGTTTGTAATCTAGTCTAGCTAGATTATTTCAGACACTTCCCAGTATCTAATTAAGCTTAGCAAATCTTAAGTTCTGCAATGCCTTGTCAGGTGCTTTAAGTAGTTAAGGCTAAAAACGCTTTCAGCATTAACTCCACCATTTTAACAGTTCTTGTGTAATAAAGTTTTAAATAAATATAATAAAATTAATAATTCAACATAAGATAAGACTGCCAAATGCTTTTTTTAATTATTTAAGCTTTATTGCACAACGAAACTATGAAAAAAGGTGGACTTAACGACGTAGGGCATTCTCTACCAGTCATACCTTTGGGCTAGGCAGAAATGATTAGTGGGCGGTGCGACATAATAAATAAAAGAGAGAACACAAAAATAATAATACCAATAATATGACAAATGTTAGTCATTGTCAAAGTCCAACAGTTTCACTAGTCGCCATGTAATTAAGTAAACCATTTCAGAACTACTAAGATCACAAAACTGCATGAAAATGAATTTAGCGACTCTGCCAAAAACGCCATGGAACTACGCCAAGGGGACCTAAATTTTATGGTACTGCTTACTAGGGTTGGCTATAGACTTTTGTCGATATTTCAAAAGCAGCGATATCGATAGATCTGAATTACATTTGGATTGGAACTACGCCAATGGGGAGTAAGATTTTATAGTACTTCTTACGAGGGGTTGGCTATAGACTTTTGTCGATATTTAAGAAGCATCAAAATCGATAGAACTGAATTACATTTTAGACTGTATTTATTTAAATTACAGTTAATTTGTCAAACATCTTCCAAGAAGTATATGACTAACAAGTATTAAACTATGATTTTCGACGAAGTAAATTAAAGAAAAGGCTTTCCGAACAACTTTCGACGTACCGATAGTTTTTTTAAAAAAAAAAAAACACTTTTTTAATTCATTTTTAAGATCGCTCTAGCGATGACTGGACTTATCGTAATAGTTATGTTTAGTTGTAAATAAGTGAAGGAGTTTGTAACGTTTTGTCTATTTGATTTTTTTTAATTATAGTGTTATCTCCTGCTATCTCTTTTTCAATTTATTTTCCCGCGTTCAATTTTATCGACTATACATGAACATCACATACATCACTATAACTTAGGGCCCAAGATATTTACGGGTGCCCATTAGTTAGGAAGTTAAGACAAGGACAATCGATGGGGCCGACTTTATTTCCTATTGCTGTGGCTTCGGATTGGACTCATGGTTTGGACAAGTTTATTTTTTACTAGCGACCGCTCGCGGCTTTGTCCGCCTTGACTAAAGTTTTTTGCCACCGAGTTTCATACAAACTTGCAACCCCTATTTAAAATCCTTAGGGGTGGAATATATGAAAAAACTTTCTGAGGGGATGCCTACGTAATAGTAGATATGCATGCTAAGTCTCAGTCCGATCGGTGAAAAATGACAAAGTTTCAGACAAAGTTTCATCCCCCATTTTATTCCCTTGGGGGTAGAATTTATCAAAATCTACAATGCCAAATTTCAGCCCGATCCAGGAAGTGGTTTAGGCTATGCGTTGATAGATCACTATGTCATTCAGTATATAATTAGATAGATTGTTGGGATTTGTCAAGGAATAAAGTACGGGCGATTTAGTTTGAAATAATACATGATGTTTCAATCGCACCATTAAAGGAAATTTATCATCATCACTGAATATAGATCAAGTGGTAAATTATTGATATAAATGTCCTCTTTATAAGTAATAAAAAAAACTGTGGTACGAAAATATGACGTGTATGAAAGAAGTGAAATATAAGATGAAGTAAATTTGTAAGCTCTTCGCTTTCAAACAACGTTTGCACTCGCAAATTGTGTTAGATTCAAAATTGACAACATCTTGAGCTCTAATCGAATTTCAGAATGCTGATGCTATTAACTTCGGAAACGAACGTAAACAGAACTTTTTGTGCCGCTTGGCTTTCATAATACTAATATGTATTTTAAGCAAGGACAGCTCCGACGATACCTAAAGATATAGTAATTTACATTACATCTTAATACTATCTTCAATTATAACTGCAGCAGTGCGTATTTGTTCCTTCGGCTTACGCGAACAGTAGACATTGAAATGAAACACTTTTTACGGATTATTTAAAAAACTTGCAAGAAATATTATTATCATAAGCTCTTATGTGGCAAAAGAGTAATATACAAGTTGATGGGCCATAAGTGAAATAACCATTTTTGTTAACGCTTTTATGTAAAAGCACGAACCATTTTCACAAACAAGCACATCGCTCCATTCAAAGAAACATCTTACATCACATGGTTTAGTACCCAAGTCTTTTCTATTCGCATTCTTCTGGCGGATAATATTTTCTTCGAATACGAGAATAACATACGTAACGCCGGATCGAGAAATCTTTCAAATATTATCCTTTAGGTACCTTTGATTATGTACGCTTTAGATGTAGCCTGACCTTTTTTGAAGTTCCACAAAATTAGTTCACACTTTTGGCGCAGTAAAGAGATTTGTTGTTAACTTGCTGTGTGAGACATTTCCATATCATTATGTTCATCGCATTACGTAAGCACATTACTTAAGTAATAAAAACTTAAGAAATGTTTTAAGCTCTATTGCCAGTGGGCAAATAACGGAAATAAGAACAATAATTGATGTACATAATATAAAGTTGATGAATAACAATTATTGTTGAACTTCTACTAACATCAACTAACGGCAACTGTTTGACGTGAAACATAATATATTCCAGACTTTATTCCGGTCATTCAGACTCTACAGTTGGTGGAAACAGGCGTTACATTGCGGAAATCCTTGGCTAAAGCTGAGAAAGAGAAATACTTTGCTTTACATTTTCAGTAACATCGCTCGTAGTCTGTCGAAGCGACAACATCTTCTGAGGTGGCCACTTGTAGTGGCGAAACGTGTCGAGTTGTATTGTAAGTCCTTCGACTTCCAGGTCTAGTTTTTCAAGTGGTTACGGTTGGATGTATTTGGGTTCCTGCGTTGGTGACGTTTAGTGGAAATTTAAAGCAAAATATTTCTCTTATTCAGCTTCATTCAAACTCTATCCGAAGTATAAATAGTCAAAGCCTTTACCGTATGAACACACAGACACAGCCGGGGAAGCGCGAAATTGTTTGGTGGCTTTTGATAATGTTCTAACGAGTTATAAAGTGGAAAGCGCGAAACGGAATATGTACAAATGTGCTTTGATAGTTTGGTTCGGTTTTCGGTTTAATATTCTGCGGAGTAAACTGGACCTTGGTGAGCAGTTTTCTACAACAGCGTCCACTGATCCGCAGTTTTTGTTACGTACGGTGCGTCCGATGCGTGAGTTTCAAACAGACAATGTGATTGATTTTTTCGTTATAAAAATCTTTTATTTTTACTTTTTTTTTCATAAAATCTGACTGGAGTCAGCTATGTGGCTAAGTGTAGTGGTCATCAACTACAATTAAGAACGGTAATAGTTTCGATGACAGCTCATGTTTACAGTTTTATTTACGAAGTTGTCAATGTGTGCAAGCAATTCTATGTAATTGTTAGTTTCAAAATTACCCGATTGGATCGAATAGGTTTGATCGATTGTCAGTACAGATTACTTTTCATACTGCCTTATGTAGATACCTTTACGAGGCAGTTAGTCGGTTCCACTGAAGGCTTTTGGAATTTACTTATATTATGCTTAATTTCTATATATGATATGATATGAAGATGGTCATACCACAATATGGAACGATAGGTCAAAAAAGCGAGGAAACTTTTAGCAATCGTGACTGGCCTTCACAACGTCTGAATTGAATGCTAAATTATGTTCTCAAGGAACTTCATATAAAAGCTACAGGTAGAATGCGAAGGATGCGATTAAGTGATTACGTCACTGTTGGCTCAATACTAAATAATGAAAAGTCATCTTTTACTATCTAAACTAATATTATAAAGCTAAAGAGTTTGTTTGTTTGTTTGTTTGTTTGAACGCGCTAATCTCAGGAACTACTGGTTCGAATTGAAAAATTCTTTTTGTGTTGAATAGACCATTTATCGAGGAAGGCTTTAGTTAGGCTATAGAGGTATAACATCACGCTGCAACTATTAGGAGCCAAGAAATAATGGAAAATGTGAAAAAAACGGGGGAAATTATATCATCGTTGAGGGCTTCCTTTGCGTACGCTACGAAAACGGTTCAAGATACCAAAAATATATGTATGAAAGAATTATTCCTCTTGAAACGATCTAATAAACGATCTTTAAAAATTAAGTTATTATAACCGTTTTTATGGTAATCATCAACTTTGGTCGAAATTCATGCATATTTAATTAATAAATAGTATCAGGCGTTACTTTGCGGAAATCCATAATTAGTATTAACATTGAAAAATTACTTAGCTTTAGATTTCCGCTCAGTTACGCCGGCATAAGTACCCAACTACACTACCTGTGTATTTGTTTGTCATGCATATTTGTTAAGAAGTGTAAGTGTTAGGGTTATAATATTAATCTTTATTCAAAAAAATGTGTTGTTGATTAAGAGTATTTAGTTGTGAAAAAAATTGTCTTTGACATCACTTAATTTCATTGAATATCTTAGAAGATATTAAAATTTTAAAATAACACCGATATAAAATTCACCCGCGCCGCATGATGTGAAAAACTTGAAGCTGCAAGGAAGAGAGGCGTTGCTAGCGAGCGACGCGGAGAGGGGGGTGTAGCTCTACGAGGTACCATGGTGAACCAAAATTACATTTAATTAATGATCAGGTGCGTCATATCTTCACGTCGACCCTGCCGCAGTGCCTAAAAAGCCGGGTGTTTGACCAATGCGTCTTACCAGTCTTACCTACGGAGCCGAAACGTGGAACATGACGGTCAAGCTGGCTCACCGACTACACGTCACTCAGCGCGCTATGGAAAGGTCTATGTTGGGGATCTCATTAAGGGATAAGATCCGGAACGAGGTCATACGACATAAGACTAAGGTAACTGATGTCGTCCAAAAATGTAGCAAGCTGAAGTGGCAGTGGACTGGCCATGTCTGTCGCGGAACCGACGAGAGGTGGAGTAGGAAGGTTCTTGAATGGAGACCACGCTTAGGTAAACGTAGTGTGGGACGCCCCCCGGCTAGATGGACAGACGACCAGCAGAAGGCAGCTGGTAGTGACTGGATGCAAAGGGCGGGAGATCATGCGCTGTGGCGCTCCTTGGGAGGCCTATGTCCAGCAGTGCACTGTAACAGGCTGATATGATGAATGACTAGGTGACCGCGTATGATAATCTGGGACGAACGTTCCATGATCCATAGAGCTCATGTAGAGGTCTTAGAGATATTAGAAGCTGTGATAAAATCATCATCATAAAATTACTGTTATGTTTGCGGGGGACTTTTGACAAACTATACCAGTAATAGTAAGGAGAACTAAGTCACACATTGTAAAGTCTTGCCTTAAAAATACCCCATGATGGAAGTTTGTGAACATCTTAAAATTAACTACAAATATAAGAGCACATTTGGGGGGAGGTAGTTATAGTCCAGCTGGCCGATTTCGACCACGGCCCCCAATCTCAACAGAGATCAGCCAACTACGCAGGAGATATTATAGTGCACAAGTGTGAGCACAATACACGAGGGCACTCAATGTTCCATCACTCTCAAAGTTCGGTGAGACGGCAATCCGACATGACCGGAGAGAGATCAGGTGCAGGACCAACGGCTGAACGTGCGAACTCCGAGCTGTTTTTGAGAGAATCATCATGACAGAGAATCTCAGAAACAATATCGGCTCGACCTGGAAATCGAACCCAGAACCTCTTGGATGTTAGGCAGAAACTTTGCCACTACACCAACGAGGCAGTGGTGGGGAGGTAGTATAACTTTTCCTTTAAAGTTACTTTTAATAGGAGACGGGAAAACCTTTTAATAGGAGACGGGAACCTCATTTTGAAAATAAAATTAAAATTGAACGAGATTTAGGATTCAGAGTGAGTAACATTGAGGACTTTATATCGAAAGGTCACCCTGAAATAAGCGAAATAGAAAATAAAGATCATCAATGGATGTGTCAAAGTGCAATATTGGGAGTGAGAAACTGTAGCGTAGACGAAATTAATAAAAAAAAAATTATGAACACAAGTGGCCTTCCCCCATATTCCCTCAAGTTAAAAATAGGAGCCCCAATAATTTTACTGAGAAATCTTAAACCACCAATTAAATGTAACGGGACCCGACTTCAAATTAAATTTCTTCGCAATAACGTGATGGTTGCAATAGTTTAGACTGTTCCAGCAGTTGGTCAAACAGTGCTTATACCCTGGCACCTCAATGATTCCAAATGATTTACCTTTTAATTTTAAAAGAATTCAAGTTACTGTTAAGCTATCTCCTTGCCGTTACAATAATTAAATCACAGGGGCAAACATTTGAACACATAGGAATTAATTTACATCAGGACTGCTTTTCACGTGTCAAGATCAGGTTGCGGAGAAAACCAATATATTCTCCTGACACAAGAAAATAAAACTAGAAATATGATTAACGCAGAAGTACTTTAAAATAATTTAATTCTTTTAAAAACTTAAAAAATATATCGTCTAAAATAATAATATCAGAAAAAAATAAAATGATGCCCACAATAACTATTCCACGCGGACAAAGTCGCGGGCACAGCTAGTTGTGTTATATTAACCATCTTCATTTTCAGTAACGACGTAATAGAAATATTCTTCTTGCATCTTTACAAACTCCACAATAATAACATCTCCGGGCCTGAAAGAGGACCGCTGTAGGAAGGATATACTTCAAAAGATTTGAATAGAACCTCTCGAAAGCCCTTGACGGACAAAAGCTTTCAGTTTTCAGCATTATTAAGACAAGATTACGTTTCAGTGAATATGTCAGCGTTTTTATTATTAAAAATTACTATTGAAAATGAAATAATACGGTATCTAACGTAAGGTGTTTGTGGCTAGGTGGTGCCAGCGTTTTGGTAGTGGTTACACATTTTAATTGTTATGGCTCTAAAGGTCATTATGGCATAAATAGAGTGAAATATAACTGCTTGTAAAACTGATTTCATAAAAGCTTTAAATCAACATTCAAAGATTCCTTCATAAAGTACATGTAAAATGACTTTTATTGGATTCTATTTTTTTTTAATATTTCACAACAATCACACCAATTCTCTAGTCCCAAATTAAGCTACGAGGCTTGTGTTATGGGTACTAGACAACGGATAAACATACTTAAATACTTTTTTTTTTAATTAGCAATTAAGTACATTCTTTAGCTATGATTTATTAGAATAATGAATTTCCTATGACTTAGTTGTTCTATTTATATCATAACTAGTGGCCCCCCGCGACTTCGTCCACGTGGAATCCCTTTGTTTTTACAATCGCGGTCGAACGGGATAAAAAATTATCCTATGTCTGTTTCCTGGCTCTAAGCTACCTCTCCACCAATTTTCAGTCAAATTGATTCATCCGTTCTTGTGGTATAAATAGTGTAACTAACACCACTTTCTTTTATATACATATAAGATTTCTAAATGACAACCAAAAGCATTGTAACATTTTTAGAATAGAATTTTGCTTGTGATGCTGTGGCATTGTTTTCTACAAACATCTTTGACATCCATATTTTCATGTAGGTACAAAATATAGGAAATAGAGTTTCAGGAATAATAAACGAAAATCTCTGTATATTGAGGGTTGTATGCAAAGTTTGTTAGGTTTATAGCTTTTCTTTCTCATAAAAATAGGCCACGGTTTTTTATGCTTTTAAAGTTAAGTGGCTACTCGTGTACACACGATGGAATGCTTCTTTAGTGGTTGTTGTTGAATTTTTATGTAAGTATAATAAAAGATAGAAAATGCTTGACTTTGAACCTCCAAGAGCAAATTCTTTAAGTCCTCATTTCTTCAGTATGTTAAGTATTACTTTAATAAGGTAAAAACTCACCAAACTTCTATGTTTCATGAGAATTCCTCTTACCGAACTTCGCACGACCTCAATCCAAATATAACTTGGGAGTTAGTTCCCTTTCGACTTTCCTCGAGTCATCATTTTTCCCTCTTTCAGAAGGATTTATTTTTAGAGCGAAAACTAATGTAATGAACTGAGGTGCCTTGTCTTCGGGGGCTTGATGGAATTCTTGGGGTGTGAGTTACCTAGTTAGCACTTTTCGTTATTTTTTACTGGATTTGTAGTGATTTTTTTATGTGAATACTATATTGATGATATCTAACAGGCTTACGTCATCTCTATCTCTCTATATATAAAATTCTCATGTCACAATGTTCGTTCCCGTACTCCTTCGAAACGGCTTCACCGATTCTCATAAAATTTTGTACGCATATTGAGTAGGACTGAGAATCGGCCGACATCTATTTTTAATACCCCTTGCTGATAAGAAAAATAATTTATATAGCAAAACAACGTGTGCCGGGTCAGCTAGTCTAATATAATATTTCAATGATTCGAAACATTCATTTTAGCATCTTTCTGATTTTTTTTAATTTCCTCACTCAGGTTTTTTCTCTTCATTTAAAATCTTTTTTAGTTTCCACAAAAAAAGATTGGTATATAATAATATTTCATAAGTATTCCTTAAACTTAGACTAAGAATTTTTTATAGCAGATCTTGTTAAGAGGGTATTGTATTTCAAAATTAGTATCACCTCTTTGTAATCTTGTGTCTGTCCTTATTATGTATGTACGTAATAACGTAAGTCTATGATTTTATATGTATTTTTATTTCATTTTATGTAAGTAATTATTTTGTATGTTTATAAATTTAGCTTGTACATAAATAACTTTAGTTAAAATGTTTGTTTTTACTTTTTACTTTATGTGCACCGCCCAATCTTCTCTGCTTGGCCCTATGGTTGACTGGTAGAGAATGCCTTCGGCATTAAGTCCACCATTGTACACATGTTTGTGCAGAACTTAAATAAATAAATAAATAAATTTCTATCAAAACTATGAAGGTTTGATTTTGACCAAGTAAATTAGTACTTGATAGACATTCTTCTCTTTATACAATGGTAAATAAGTAATTATAAAACGAAAACTGTAGAACATGTGTATTTATGCTTCAATCGTATTTCTAGAGATAAAAAATGAATGTATTTGAAAATTGGCAAACAAGGCAAATATTTTCCTATTCTCTACAGGACTCAAACAGCAAATACAATGTATTGATGAACGTCTGTGTTTCGCGTCACACCCTATTATTCAAACAGAGGTGACGTCAACCAGCCAAACGAAAATGATCTTTATTGTTACAGATATAGGGATAAATACAATGCAATATTTATGTTGCAAGATGAAGCAAACAAGCCAATTTATAACCTACATTCAGCCAGTGTCTTTGCCATGTTTGAATACAAAAGGAATTGGCTCGGAATTGGAAGGAAATTCCCTTTTTTTACTGATATACAGAGCTACGTAATTGGTGTCTAAGGCACACAAGAGAATTGTAACGCAATTTCGTTTTCGATTATTGTTTTACAGGAATGCATTAACTTTTAGTACGTACGGCAAGTTTAGACGCGGTCTTTAAATAGGGTTACTAAGTGAGTACCCCAATCCCCGAGGCCCCCGTCTTGAAGAACCCCGAAGATTAAAGCTGAAAAAGAGGTTTCATTTTATTTAAATTTCCACTAAACGACGCCAGCGCAGGAACCTAAATACATCCAACTGTAATCACCCGTAATAGCAAGAGCTGGAGGTCGCAGGACTAACAATACCTACAACTCACAACGTGACACAGAAGATGCACCTGGAATCACAACACGTCAGTGTGACCAACAAAACACTCGACGCGTTTGGCCACTACACGTGGCATCCTCAGGAAATGTCGCTTCGACAGACTACGAGCGACTGCATTATATATGATGGATTTTCGCAAAGTAACGCCTGATTCCATCAACTATACCCCGAAGATGATTTTTAAATGAGTTCATTAAATCGGGGTCCTTCGGGACCGGGGTCTCGGAGACTGGGGTACTCAGGTAATAACCTAACAAATGTTGGTGGGGGCGAAGCTTGCTAAGATAGGGGCAGACGTTTAATTGGCAGACACGGGCAAGTTTTTATTTCTTCGTCAGTTGCAGGCACGATTACAACACATGTAGCCATCTAGTTCTGCCTCGACCTTCTTGAGAAAAATTTTGCGCAAAAAGGGTCGCGATTTTAAACTCTCTCGTTGCATTTTAACACTAACTACTGGTTATCGGGTCTAAACGTGATATATTTTAATGAGTATCAGGTACTCACTGCTCGACGTTTCGGCTGGATTGCACACAGCCGTAACCAAGGCTATATCGCGTTTAGACCCGATAACCAGTAGTTACTTCCCTGGTATAGTTAGAAAACTATTGTTAAAATTACCTACTTAGTACAAACACTAATAATGCAACAAATAAATGAATTTCTTATTTGGTACCCTACACGGGTTTTGAGGGTTATTGTTAAAAATACTAGATATTCTTTCTTGTGAGATGATATAGGACCTTGGGTAGGAGATAGATGATAATGAAATAAAGCGGTGTAACGGTAAAAAATAAATATATATGCTTATATGCAATTTTCTATTGTTACAGAAAAATTTCCACTCCAAAACCCTCTGACGCTTCACACAAACTCCCTACCAAAAATGTGCGACAAGGCGGTCCGATTCGGCGTCCCGGTCGCGACTTGCTCGCGCACGCTCGGCTGTTTCCGTGACAACTGTCACTGTCAGTGAGAGCGAAAGATGGCGGAGGAGGTCAGCTGATCGGAGCACTGCGCGCGCAGGCCACACAGCAAGCGGCAGATCAAGCGCATCATGGTAAGATAGTTCCTACAAAGTTCGGGTTATTATCTGAGTACCCAGATCTCCAAGGGCATGCCGAAGAACGCCGAAGATGACTTTAATTGAGTTTATCAAGTTAACAAAAAATAGGGGTCGCCCGGGACGTGATCTCAGGAAATAACCCCAAAGTTCTTGCTACGAATACCTACCTAATTTCATGTGGACAAATTGTATTCTAGCTAAGCACGAGTTGCAGCGGTGGGAGAGTGAAGTAGGATAAATTCCTCCTTGACAATATTATGATCTATTATTATGTCTAACTTATGTTCTATATGTCCATGCAGTACCGCACGCGCTCTCCCGTGATTCGGTTCGTATGCCGCAAGGCAGGGAGTACTATGTGTTGGTGGAGGGAATATCTTCATAATGTATATCCATACGAAGTTCATTCTAAAATTTGTGACTTTTTAAGCACTTCCTCCCTAGATACTAACATACAGGGTGGCT
Source organism: Pyrausta despicata (assembly GCA_963921415.1). Lineage (NCBI taxonomy): Eukaryota > Metazoa > Arthropoda > Insecta > Lepidoptera > Crambidae > Pyrausta > Pyrausta despicata. Next base: position 12,558,729 of record OY992867.1, read on the forward strand.
TCTACGCCTAAACTATTGAATAGATTTGGATGAATTTTGGTACACATACAAAGTCGTCACCATTCTGTATGTGTATTAATTTTCATCGAACTCTGTTCTGTAGTTTAAGGCATGAAAGCGTAACAGACGAGAAGTCAATTGTCGTATTGTTGTCGCCGTGGTAGGTACATAAGTTAAAATTTTTCGGTTGTGTGTAAGTGTCACCTGTAGCCATACGTATTAAAACGAATAGTCTTTTAAGGCTATGATGATCAAAGTTCTAAGCTTCCTATATGGGAGAGTTTTACAGACATGTGTGTTACTAATACTTAAGTTACTAATTTTAATAAAATTTTAATACCTTTGGGCATCATTTAAACTGCGTGGAATAAGTTAGTGTCCAAATTTCCAAGTTCATATCAAAAGAACATCAACCCGTAACCGTAAATCGAAATGGATTTATTTCAGTGCCATTATTTTATCTCATTAAAGCGAGTCCCTCGGCGTACACCTCGTTAAAAAGACAAATGACATGTCAATCCAACACACGAGGGACCGAAGGGTTTGGGTTCGATGCCTATTAGATACGCTTGGCTATGATAAGTTTTGCCTAGGACTGAGGATGATAAAGGCTTTTTGTTTAGAAATAAATATTCAAGGTGTCTTTAAAATAAGTGCAGTTCTAAGCTAGAAGTTCACAGGTTGAGCAGTTGAGTCCCAAATCTTAGCCACCCTAAACTTTCTCTGTTTAACTTATCTGTTTATTCCTAAGTTTTTTGTGCGAGATGATAACAGAAACTTATACGATTTAAATTATAGATATGATACATTTAGCTTACTTTTTTCTTCTCTTATAAATCAATTTTTCCATAATCCAATTGCTAAGACACATATTGCTGAGCAACTACTTACTACTAATCAATATTGTTTTGGCTAGTCATAGGATTGCTACGCGCTGAAAGCCTAGCGAGTTTAGTGCCGAGCTGGCCCTAACCTAAAACGCACTCTATTCCACACTAAGGCTAAGGACTCACGGAGCGGTTTCCACCCGCGCCCGCCGCGTTTGCGCAATGCAGTTTTATTTTCAAAGCTCACGAAATCGGAGTTTTGTGCGGTTACGCAGCCGCCGCGGCTGCGATTATCACCCGCAAACTTAGCGGTTGACTATCGCAAAACAGACGGTTGCAAGAAACGATCAGTTGAGTTCCGAATTTCTGTACACCCCGCGCGCCCTGCTGCTCATGTAGTCGCTAGCCAACCGACCGCGGCTGCGAGACCGCGCCCGCCGGTAGAAGATGACCGCCGGTGCAGCGGGACCCGCAAACAACCGCATAAGCCGCGTGCGTAACACATGTCGTGAAAAGTGCTTTGATTATTTACATAAGTATCTGTATTCTGCAATGGCTACGGGCCCGCAACCGCTGAAGGGCGCAGGTGAAAACCGCTTAGTGAGAACTTAGCCTAAAAGTCCCGCCAAACAAATAGAACGCTTGATGACAGGCGCTTGCGCATGGAAGCGGTCACTATCTCGCTCGCTCGCGTTGGCGTGGACGTGCGGCCCGCGATACGCCGGCTCCCTCCCTACTTCGTACTGCCAATTAGAGCCGTGTATCGTCTGCGCAGGAGACCGTCAGCGGCTTAGCGCTTCGGCAGAAGACCACTCCGTCGCCGCGCCGCCTCCACGCTGACTAAGCGTAATTTTACCGTTCAACGATACTGTGACATGTACATTGCTGGTTAGTTTAGTTTAGGTTAGTTTAGTCACTAAATACAGAGATCGCACGTGAAACTAAGCACTAAAGTAATCAGCCATGTATATGCCACATTATCGTTGAAAAGTAAATGACCTAAGACAGCGCGGCGGCATTGCGGTGGCAGGAGCTGCGAGACTCGTGTGTACAGGGTAACAACATGACGGTTCTGACATCGACTGCACGAACGCACGTCGTTCTTTATATTTGGCGTGACCTATAATATATTGTATTCTTCCGCAGCAAGTGTTCGGCGAGTGGGCGCAGGTTGAGGTGGTGGAGCTGGTGAACGACGGCTCGGGGCTCGCGTTCGGCATCGTCGGCGGGCGCACGTCGGGCGTGCTGGTCAAGAGCGTGCTGCCCGGCGGGGTCGCTGACCGGGTGAGTGATACTCACATTTATCTAGGATGCTAGTGTCTTACCGCCGCACTCAGATACGTCAATTATTTTTAATGCTTCATTAAACATCATTCTGTCTTCTTTTGTTTTTATGGAAAAGAAAGAGATACCACCAATTTTAATGGAGTATTAAAACTAATAGACGTCTCTGAGTACGACAGTTAGACCCTAAATACATTGGGACTTTTAGTAGCGATGCTAAAATCAGTTCACTGTTGACACGATGTTGCATGATGCTGGCACGATGCTGACAGTACGATTGTGTCACGATGCTGTCACGCTGCTGTCACAATGCTGACACGATGCTGTTGCCATGCTCTCACGATGCTGACACTATGTCATGCTGGCACGATGCTGACACAATTCTGTTATGTTGCTGTCACGATGTTCACACGACGCTGCCTAAGGTGTTGACACGCTGCTGTCACGATGCTGACACAATTCCGTCACGCTGCTGACAAGATACTGTCAAGATGCTGTCACGATGCTGGCACGATGTTGTCTCAAAACGCCTCTGAAAGGGTTATCCTCTCAAGTTTCATACATAATTGTTGAGAACATCTTTCCGGTAGCGTAAGCGACAGTTGACCATCTACCCCTCTACTACAAAAGAAATAGGCAGCATTTATCCCATGTGCTTAAATAATATTCAACGAAACGGAAACGATGCCTCCTTTAGGTTATGTCATTTGCGATGTCATTCATTTTGAATAAGCCGGCTTATATATATATATATATATATATATATATATATATATATTATAAATATACAACAACATCACATACATTGATCTGACTCCGTGGTAAGTAGCTTAAGCACTTGTGTTATCTCGTAGATATCAGAATCAACAGTGGTACCTATTACAAATATATAACTTAAAAAAATACATATAACACCCAGCCCAGTACAAACAGACATGTTCATGCACACAAATGTTTGTACAGTGCGGGGATCGAACCCGTGACCTCTTGGTTAAAAGTCAATGTTGGTAGCAATGTAATGGCTTGTTTTAGAATTATTATATTGGCAACACTCACTGTCATGGCCGTTTGTTTGTTGTGTGTGCGCTAAAGTCGTGTTTTAAAATTAAAATAAAGTTTTTCTGGCAAGTTTTCTATTGTTTTACTTATAATTTAACAAAGTTTTTCTGGCAAGTTTTCTATTGTTTTACTTATAATTTAACAGGTTATGGGCCCAGGCACATAATCCTGAGAATAAGTAAAACAATCATAACTGTTTCGTCAAAAAAAAATACTGCCGACGCGAGAACGTGGCGTCATCGAGGTTAGAAACCGGCGGGAAGAAAAATACTTGCGAGCGAGTGTAGCAAGGTCGGGACGAACAGGAAGATGGCAGACGACAACGCTTTCAAACTCCAGACGCACATAAAACTCGAAGGAGCATCCAATTGGAATATTTGGAAATTCCAAACCATCGTTTTATTACGGAGTCAAGGCTTACTAGAAGTGGCAGATCGAAGCAGTGTAAAACCAGAGGCGGCGGTTGAGAAGGCTGCATGGGAAAAGAAAGACGCGAAGGCTCAGTCATGGCTTGTTACAAGAATGTCAGAAAGTGTGATGATGCATATCATAACATGCACTACGTCAGCAGAAATGTGGCGAAAACTTGCGAGTGTATATGAGCAAAAATCAGAAACAAGTATCCACATTGTGCAACAACGATTCTTTCAATATAAGTACGAGGAGGGCACCGCGATGTCTACGTTCTTATCTAAAATAGAAGAATTAAGAAACCAGCTCAAACAGATGGGAGAAGACATCTCAGAAAAATTCGTCGTAACAAAAGTGCTAATGTCACTTCCAGATACTTATAAACATTTTGTGTCGGCGTGGGAATCCGCGCCGGATGAGAAACAAACGCTAGATAATCTCGTCGCGAGATTATTGATAGAAGAAGAACGTATTAACGAAAAAGAGCCTCAAAACTCGTCAGCATCGGCGTTTGTAGCTAAGAAAAACATTAAGTGTTATAAGTGCAATAAGCTGGGACATTATCAAAGCGAGTGTAACCAAAACAAAAGTTCGGGACATGACAATAGACCGGTTAAAAGGTGTTATTACTGTAAGAAAATTGGACATACTAAAAGTGAGTGTTATTTCAAGAAGAATCGGGAAAAAGACAGTAAAAGTAATGCATTTATGGTGATGAATTCTAAAGGACACGTTCAACAATCTAAGTGGTTAGTGGATTCGGGCGCTAGTCAACATATGTGCCGTGATCGTAATCTATTTACAACATATTTATCGTTGAACAATAAAACAGTAATAATCGGAAATGGCGGGGAAATTAGTGCACTCGGGTGCGGACAGGTGGCGGTACAGGTCTATGATGGCCGCGGATGGGTGAACACAACCATAGACAATGTACTTTTCGTCCCAGAATTAAAATCAAACTTGTTCTCTGTCAAATGCGCGGCAGAGAGAGGTTATGTTGTGAAAATGGACAAAAACTTGTGTGAATTTTACAAGGAAAATACTGTGTGTGCCGTAGCGAATCGTAACGGAGATATGTACTACACGGACGTGCGTTACAAATGTGAGATAGCGAACGCAACTGAAGTGAAATCTGGACTTAAAGAGTGGCACGAAAAACTTGCTCATCAAAACTTGCAATATGTGAGAATGGTACTTAAAAACAACAACATTGAAGTGAAAGACTCAGACTTTAAGTGTGAGGGTTGCTTGGAGGGCAAAATACATCGTTTGCCTTTCAGTGCCAGTGAAAATAAAACGAGTAGGCCATGTGAATTGATACATGCAGATACGTGCGGTCCCATGGAGGTGCCGTCCGTGGGAGGCTCCAGATATTTTGTTATTTTGAAGGATGACTTCTCAAACTACAGGTCAGTGTACTTTGTTAAAGGCAAAGATGAAGTGAAGAAGTGTATTGAGAACTTTCTCTGCAAGGCCGAAAATGTAACCAAAAACAAAGTACTGTATTTTAGAAGTGATAACGGATTAGAGTTCGTGAACAAAGAAGTACAAAATCTGTTCGAGAAACGTGGAATAATTCATCAAACCACGGTGCCATACACACCGGAACAAAATGGCAAAGCAGAGCGAGAGAATCGGACCCTAATAGAATCAGCACGTACAATGCTGTGTGCGGCAGGTCTGCCTAAGAAGCTGTGGGCAGAAGCTGTTCATACTGCAGCTTATGTACTAAATAGAACAAGTAAGAGCAACGAAACTGGAAAAACCCCATATGAAACATGGACAGGCAAACAGTTTGACATAACGGGTCTTAAAATCTATGGAAATCCCGTGTATGTCCATGTTCCAAAGGAGAGAAGGAGAAAATGGGATCCTAAAGGAGAGAAAGGAGTCATGGTTGGCTACAGTGAAGATGTCAAGGGCTACAGGATATTCTTCTCAGAAAAGAACAGCATTGAAGTAAAAAGAGATGTTGTATTTCTGGAAGAAGGTGAAAAACAGAAGGAGCAGTTAATCATGCTGGATACTACAATGGAGGAGAAGGAAGACACTAGTCAAGAGCATCCTAAAGACAGAGAGGAGAAGACTGTAAGTGAAGGAAAGAGGAAAGAAGAAGCACAGCCTGAAGAGGAAGAGGAAACCTTTAATGTATCTAGCGAATGTGACAGTGTCTACATACCATGTTCCAGTGATGAAGAGTCCAGCAATGATGATAATGAAGAGGTGTTGACACGGGACAAAAGTACTCGAATAAGGAAACAGACTTCTTTCTACAAGTGTAATCATGTCTATGTCGAGGGAAATGAACCGAAGACGTACCAAGATGCTATGCAACGGAACGACGCTAGTAAATGGCAAGAAGCAGTTCAGAGAGAATTGAAAACCCTAAAAGAAAATAATACTTGGACTGTTTGTAAGGAACCTGTCATTGAAAAAACTGTAAGTGGTAAGTGGGTCTTTAAAATCAAAAACTCTAATAATAATGTACAGTATAAAGCCAGATTAGTGGCTAGAGGTTTTGAGCAGTGTGATACAATGGACTTATGTGATATATATGCACCAGTAGCGAAGTTGTCAACTTTCAGGTTATTTGTTTGTATAGCAGCAAAGTTAAATTTGCCAATTAGTCAAATGGACGTTACAGGAGCATTCTTATATGGAGACATTGATGAAAAAGTGTATTTAGAATTGCCAGAAGGTGCATATTGCGGTGATAAAAAGATTGTTAAGTTAAATAAATCTCTGTATGGGTTAAAAAAATCACCGAAATACTGGAATGACAAATTTAATTCAGTAATTATGAAACAAGGTTTTGTAAAGTCAAAAAGTGATTCTTGTTTGTACACAAAATGTGAAGGCAATGCCCGAACATATGTCTTACTGTATGTCGATGACTTACTAATATTTGGAAATAATGAAAAACAAATATGTGACCTTAGGTCATTATTGAACAATGAATTTAAAATGAAAGATTTGGGCTTAGTTTCAAATTTCTTAGGCATTCATGTTAAACAAGATTTAGATACAGGAATTACTGAATTAAGTCAAAAGGAATATTTGGAAAATGTATTACAGAAATTTGATATGGAAAATTGTAAAGAAATATGTACACCAATGGATCTGAACTTTAACACTAAAATATTAGAAGAGAAAAATGATTCTGTGATTGATAAAAACATTGAAAATAAATGTAGACAAATTATAGGTAGCTTGTCTTATGCTGTATTAGGAACAAGGCCTGATTTGTGTATTGCTGTGTCAATTTTGAGCAGGTATCAAAATAATGCAAATAACGCTTTGTTAACTGCATTAAAGAGAGTGTTGAGATATGTTAAATATACTGTTAATTACAAACTTGTTTACAAATGTAATAGCAGCTTATTGTTGGGATATTGTGATGCAAATTGGGGAGGAGACTTGAAGGATGGAAGATCGACAACTGGTTACTGTTTTATGTTTGCAGATTGCTTAATTTCATGGTCCTCTAAAAAACAGGCCAGCGTTAGTCTGTCTTCTACCGAGTCAGAATACATAGCAATAAGTATGGCGGCTACTGAAGCATGTTGGTTAATTAATTTGCTTAAAGATTTCAATATTGTTAATGTGTGTCCTGTCACAATATTTTGTGACAATCAGAGTGCTATAATGGTAGCAAACACTGAAAGTGTTAAAAGATTAAAACATATTGATATAAGATTTCATTTTATAAAAGAGTTGATTAAAAGTGGAAAATTAGTTTTAAAATATATTAAAACTGAAGATCAAACCGCAGATATGTTTACTAAAGCATTAAATAAGAACTTACTGTTAAGATTTACTGAAAACTGTGGTCTGTATTAATAAGTTAACTTCTATGAATACATACCTAACTGTATGGGTTTATTACATTGAGGGGGGGTGTTGGTAGCAATGTAATGGCTTGTTTTAGAATTATTATATTGGCAACACTCACTGTCATGGCCGTTTGTTTGTTGTGTGTGCGCTAAAGTCGTGTTTTAAAATTAAAATAAAGTTTTTCTGGCAAGTTTTCTATTGTTTTACTTATAATTTAACAGTCAACTTCTTGACCATTACACCAAAGTGGTCGTCGAATATTTAAATAAGGGGTAATCACTGCGTAGTTCTTTTGCAGTAGGAGGCTAGTTAAAACTGAAGTCTCCGAAGTTTAAGAGGACAGTACTTATCACCAATGCAAATCGGATATTAATTTTAAGATTCGAACCAAGACTCGGTCAGATTGTTTTATGTAAATTCAAGATCAGTAGGTACTAAGCCCCTTCTCTGAAATACGTCTGCGTCTTGGACTCTACCCTTAACACCTTTCTCTCTCTCTCTCTCTCTCTCGCATGGCTACGATAGCATTATTCCCGCTGAGTGTCAAGATCTGTCAAAGCTCTTCTCACTCAGGTACTGAGAGGGTTTAAGAGGGTTTGTCGTGGCAAACGCTTTACACGTGACGTTTATTCTGGACCCGGCAGACGCTGTCCTGCCCGCTGTTATCGCAATTCATCAATATTTTCTCATTGTTTACACCTTCCCTGGACTTCCACAAATATTTCAAAGCTAAAATTATTGAAATCGGTTCAGTCGTTCTCGAGTTTTAGTGCGACTAACGAACAGCAATTTATTTTTATATGTAAAAAAAGCGATCGGCTTACCTGAATTTCCCCATGGGAATGCGACATTTCCCCGCGGTGAAAAGTAGCCTATGTCCTTTCTCAGGTATCAAAATATCTCCATACCAAATTTCATGCAAATTGGTCAGTAGTTTAGGCGTGATAGGAAGTAACAGACAGACAGACAGACAGAGTTACTTAAGCATTTATAATATTAGTATGGATAGTATTCATATTTATTTATTTATTTATTTATTTATTTCAAACCACTTGTAGCTTACAGTACACACCAAGTCACAAACAAGCTTAAATTTACATACTCATGCACAAAAATACAACAAAGATCATCATAGTGTGCCCTTGGTGGCAAGCTTACCTTTGCTCGCTAAAATAAAATACGACGAACGAACTGGAAAGCGAGTAGCGAGTGTTTGTCAGAAGCAGTATGAAAAATCAGCGATTGATGACAAGCATGACATGACATGACATCATATGCTATGTGAGATACACGCTTAAAGTTATATTACATATTTACACAGAATGCATATCTTTACCCCAGATCCAGACGTTGGGCGAACTGCTGACCAACAAACCTATAACCCAATGTGTGGACTTAGAAAAAATCTTTATTAATTAATTAATTTTTTTGCCCTCAACGTTGATTGTTGCATTTTTGATGTTTTTCTAATGACCAATAGCGTTAGTTTTCGGGCCAACGGTTCGCCCAACGTGTTGCCCCGGCATTACGCTAAGCCATTTGTAGCCGCTTTATCGCTGGCGATGCCGAAACATCATTTTGAGTAAAAGAGATGGCCAGATCGATTTATATCGAAGCAGCCTTGTAGAGTAGAGCCCTCGATCGCAGATCGATGTTCGCGTGCCGTGTCGGCAGTTATGTCGGAGCTGGAGCCGAATAAATTACTGAAACTTATCGAGCAGATGTTTAAATGTCAGCATTTGCATTTTCTCATCGCTCATGCAACTTATTTTAGACGGGTAAAGCGCCTGAAGAGTCGAGTAGGCCTGGAAGTATCGGAACTTTGCATTGAGCATTGAGTGTATCAGTATTTTTTTATCCCGACTAAAAAGAGGGGTGTTATGAGTTCGACCCCTAAGTCTTTTTTTGTTTGTGTTTATGTGTGTGTCTTTCTGTGGCATCGAATATCCTGAAAGGGTGGACCGATTTCGAGGTTTTTTAATTCAAAAGTAATTTAATCATGATTATTCCTCACCAGGTGTGTTCCTGGCTCATTCAGGGATTTTTTTTGACTGTAAAGTTAGTTTTCATGTACATATAAATGTCGACAAAATTCCTGTTTAAGTTTGTTTCCGCATACTACTAGAACACGAGAGTTATAACGGGTGTTCCATTTACTATACGTATAGGTTAAAGCGGTTAACTCGATTTTAATTACATTAGTTTCGCAGATGAATTTCATTACTTTTTTTCATATCTATCAAAAGAATCTATAACTCTATCTTAATTGACTCAGTTGTATGTCTCGTAGCGACAACATGCAATGCCAAAATGAATTCAAAGATTTTGTAGAACAGATCCCTATTTTTCCGGTGAGTCATCTACCCCAAACGCAATTAATATGGGTCGGGCAAAATTTTGAAGGTCCGCAAAAGTCCCTAATACTTTGAATATATCGAAGACAACTTTTTTTACTTTTTATAAATTTGTAGACAGCATTTTCTAGAATAAATTTGTTTCATAAATAAATTGTTTTGATTCTTGTTATTGAAGTTGTACAGCGATTTCGAAAAGTGGGGCATCTATCCTGGTTTTAGCCTAATTACCTATATAACAAAATTTTTTCATGACTGTTTTAAGACTAGCCATTTCGCTGTGTGATTGTTCAATTTCCTCAACACGTTTACAGTCGCAATTTCACCTGAAAATAACTCTATCGCTACATGAATATTGTTTACGGGTAACACGTTGTTTCATAACTCACTGCTAATTCTGTCACGTAAACAACGGCCTGTTGTACGTCAGCTGTGTTGTGATGTGGGCCAGTGTTGTCCGGGTGTCGATATTGATAAAGCATTTAGATTAATACCTTGCGTGTTAGAAATAATCACTATCATTACAAATAACTAAAGAAACATAAACAAAAATAAAACCAAAACAAACAAAGCATAGGGAAAAAAAGAAACATTATTGCAGTAAACAATTCACAATTAACTACTAACTACGCATCAATGGTTAAAATATTCTCCGTTTCCACATAGTCAAAGGCCAATAGTGTACCTTTTAGGTAATCTCTAAGCTGAACAAAAAAGGGCCCATATAATAATTTCGACGTATTGCGAAAACAGTGTTGAAGGTAGGAACGGGTGTCCGAATACGTCGTTTGAATTGCGGTAAGTTTGTGTGGTCCAAGTGTTTGTGATAGCGGATAACAGGATTATAAATAAATAATTTTCTTACAGTGAGGAGTTGACTTTCCTCGTACAGCTCTTTGGTTGGAAATATCCTGGGTTTCCGATACATAACTTTGATAACGGCCCTCTGTGCCCTTTCTAGTTCCAAAAGGTGGGAAGTAGCCACACTACCCCATATCGTGATACAATACGTTAACAGTGACTAACATAAGGAAAAATAAACAGTTTTTGCAGTTTTCAGATCTGCAACATCACGAATATTTCTAAAAATAAGTAAAAGTCTTCTGATTTTATTGGTAAGCATTGAAATATGTGGGCGCTAGTTGAGGTTCTTATCAACGATTACCTATTCCTAAATATGTTTGATTATCCGTTTGACTCAGTGGAATACAATCACAAACACTATCTGAGTCACAGAGTGAGGAGTGTGCCCTAATACAAAGAGAAGGTGATGGATCTGTAGCAGACGTGATTCTAAAGCAAAATTAAATATACGAGTACTTTGTTTAGGCACATTAATAGTTACTTTAGCAGATTATCATCCAACCATCTTATAACCTCTTTAAGGCCAATTTCAAAATAATAAATAAATTGTTTCAACGAACACACCAATTACCTAGACCCAAACTAAGCGTTAGCTTGTGCTATGGTGGCTAGAATAACGAATAGAAATACTTAAATACATTTATAAACACCCATGACTCAGGTACAAATGCTCGTGCTCATCACACTAACATTTGCCCCTAGCGGGATTCGAACCCGCGACAGCCGGTTTTGTAGTCTAGACCTCAGACCACTAGACGAGAGCTGCCGTCGATAAACATTTTGATTTGTTATTTGCTGTTTATTATTCATATGCATTTATTCATTAAACGCGCGTAAACACTGATTCGTTTCACGGTACGTTAGCTTTTGTTGTGATTTCGCGTGTGTATTGTTTAGTTGATCAAATACGTTAGGAAATCCGCTGATCCGCAAATGATATCTCTTGTTAGGAGAACGTTTATTTTTGAATAAAGATTTGTAAAAGATATTTAGAGAAAGTACATAACTTAGAAATTGATTTGTTTCGACGATTTCTTGTTCACTTCTGGCTTAGTAGTAGTACGATAATAATATCTTACTTTTAAACTGGTTTACACACTTGTCTCATGTGGAATATTCAAAATGGCGTGTAACTTGTTACCGCAGTCAGGCGCCAAATTGTGTCAAGTAAAAGAAAAAACCGGCTAAGTGCGTGTCGGACCACGCATAAAGTAGGGTTCCGTAGTCAATTTTGGCACCGCGCTGTTTTGCATTTCTTGCATCATCATCATCTCCCTAGCCGTCAATGTCATCATTGTAAAGTATACAGGGTGTAAAAAAAACCTTAACGAAGCCGTCAACCACGCGTTCAGTACATCAAACCAAATCGTATGAAAAAGAAATTTTGGCTGGGAAACAACTTTTATTTTTTGACATAAAAAAAAATAATTTAATTCTACCCCGCAATGTATAGCGCGCACGCGGAAAAGTCACCGCGGGGCGTGTTGCTTTACGCCGCCGCGACGCGGTTCGGTTCGAGTGTGCGCTGTTCATTGCGGAGTGTGCCATTTAGAGGCTTTTTATGAAAGAACTAGTGAAAATTTGTATCATGTTTCTTTGGAAAAAAGTTAAGTTATAATGGACAGAAGTCATTTCTGTAAAAATCATCAATTTTTTTTTCAAACTTTAACCATCAATATCTCAGTAACCGTTAACTTCCCAGGTATGGTGTAAAGGAAAAAAAAAGATCGTAACAATTGGTAGAATATGTGGTATTCGGCTTCGTTAAGGTTTTTTTTACACCCTGTATATTTTTATATTATTTATAATTTTGAAAGTATTCATCACAGGATACCCGAAACAATTTTAAATAAGAGTTTCCGTGCCTGTTTCTTTACGTGAGAGATTTGAAGTTTATAGGTCCAAAACTTTAGAAATTACAGGGGGGGGGGACATTCTGTAAACGACTTTGGCGGGCTATAACTCGCAAATGGTAAAGCTGATAAAAAAGTGTTGTATGGAAAACCTATCATATATCCTTTTCAACGATACCCCACACAAGGGGGTACAAAAAAATAATTCACCCCCCCCCTTTACATGTTAGGGAGGTACCCTTAAAAAGGGGTAATTTAAATTTTTTGTATTTTTAAAAATAAGATCTATATGTGAAGTATTTTCGAACCAAGTTACATGCAAATCAGTTCACAAACGTAGAAGATATTCTGCTGTGACAGACTAGAACGGACTGAACGATCTTATAAGGGTTCCTTGTCGGATTACGGAACCCTAAAAACGAAAAAAAAAAGAAAAACAAACGTAAGAATCGCACAATGTCACCAGATTTTGTCAAAGGAAAGCACTCGAGGTCGCACACAACCACGCTTTTAACGCATCGTGTATCCGTGGCTTGAACAACTTCATCGGAAGACAGAAATTATTATAAGTATTACTTGTATTATATGCGCCCATAACTGATGTTAAAAGACGAAACGAAACGAAAGTTCGGTGAGACGGCAATCCGACATGAGCGGAGAGAGATCAGGCGCAGTACCAACGGTTTAACGTGCTTTCCGAGGCACGGGGGTGTAACACCGCCAAATTCCCGACTCCGACCTGTTTTTGAGAAATTCATGACAGAAAATCTCAGAAACAATTTTGGCTCGACGGGATTCGAAGCCAGGACCTCTCGGATGTAAGGTAGAAACTTTGCCATTACACCAACAAGGCAGTCAGAATTTCTGTAACACAAGTGCTTAAGCTACTTACGACGGATTCCGATCAATGTATGTGATGTTGTTTAAAAAAAACGCACTTTGTCTCCAGTTTGAGTAAAATGAAAGCACTCGAGTTTGCCAACACTTCCGCATATGTCGCGGCGCGCATCCGCGTCTCACGGCTCCATCGGAAGCTCATTATCGTGTTGCTCATTCGAACGTCCATAATTTACCGTGGATTGTTTCCGTCGTGCGTCGGCCTTTGTTGTTGTAAACTCGCGAACGGGCGGTGTTGATGTTAAACTCGTATGAATTTTGTTGATTGTAAGCTAGGTGTTAAGGTAAATGAGTGTATTATTGCATCGAAAAAGTAGCTTTTGCTAGATTGTTGTATAAATGAATTAAGGTGGTAATTAATAATTCTATACCAACTGCATTTACATGCTTTCAGAAATTCTAAGATTTTTTTGGTATTGTTTTCAGCTTACTATATTATTATTATCTCATTATAGACATTGAACTTCGCCATCAAGATTATTGGTTTTAAATTACAAAGTGAATCCAATTTAATCCTATTGAAATTAGTTTTCATTTTCTAAAAAATCAACATTAATCTTGTATGTGTTAAAATTCACGATCATAACACGCCCAATTAAAAAAATGCCTAAGCTTAATTAAGCTTGAAAGCACACTCGAGCTTTCTGCGAAAAAACGCATGAAACTCATTAGATTTTGTGCCTGGGGCGTTTCTAATAACTGGCAGCGTTCTTTATTCAAAAAATTGGAATAAAATTACAATTAACAGCGCCACAGCAGAACAGTTATTAGGCCTAAACAAGATTGCAATAGGACCCCAGCTCTATCTCACGAATAAATTGGATAACTTTAATATAATCGATTCCCGAACATCACTAGAATGTTCGTAACAACACATCAATCAGCCAGCGAATGGCCATAGCCATAGGCGTGTTTACTTGCACGACAAAATTAATCTACGTTGTGAAAGTTCGGAGCCCGTAATGTTATCCTAATTTAACAGCCGATGTTCGTAACTACGAATGTAGGCTATCTTTAAAGCTGAAAAAGATAATTATTTTGCTTTAATTTTCCACTAAAAGACGCCAGCACAGAAATCCAAATACATCTAACCGTAACCACTTGAAAGACTAGAACTGGAAGTCGCAGGAGTTACAATACAACTCACACCGTAACACAGAGAATGCACCTGGAAACACAACACTGACATCAATAGAACAGTCGACGCGTTTCTTCACTACACGTGGCATCCTCAGGAGATGTTGTCTTTTTGACAGACTACAAGCGATTTCCTGCGCTGATCTGCGAGTCTTAGCACCTGACCCCGTAGGGGCTAGGGCGAAACCGTAAGGGGCAATGGCCCCTTTCGGTGGGTTCTACCCGCCCGTGAAAACGGGTGGGTCATTGGGTTGGCAGGAGTGAACTCGACTGCTGTGGTGGTGGCGCTGGCGAGCTTTGCAACTGCGAGCCAGCGTCGTTCCTGCACTCTTTTTAACTCTCTTTTTAAGATTTAATCATGGATTTCTGCAAAGTAACGATTCCATCAACTATAGGCTATCCTTGTTACTCATACAAGTTTGACCGTGCGAGGAAAAGGGATGATGATAGTCGGAAAGCGTTACGGAGTAGGATGTTTAACAAACTAAAGGAAAGGATGAAAGTTGTTCTTATCTACATTTCATTTTTAGAACTGGGTTCTTCTTGAAATTATAACCATATAAACTATTATTCCTGAAGTACTTACCAAAGTTGAAGAACTCATGAATAGATACTGAATGACTTATTTAAATGACTTTTTTTTTTTAAAAATTGTATTTATCAATTTTGTTTTTGTAAATTTCAAATGAATAATTGTATTAAAATGTTGACATGTAATTAATATTATGAATGAAATCTTATCCCTTCTTACACACTTTCTTATGCAAACCAAACACGTAATGTAGGTAATTGACCTAATATAAAGAAGTCACAAAATATATGTTTTTTTACCATACCATGATGTGATTGGGTTCTGTGACGTGGCGTCTTTACTTATGGGCCGATTATTAAATAGACAGATAGCGCTATCACTCCGATAAAATTCCAAGATGGCCGATTTGAAATGTCAAACTTGATTATTCTTATTTATCTTGCCAAAAAATGTATGTAGTCATCATGTGTTCTATAGAAATTACGAACTTTCTCTTAACTGTACCGTTTTTGACATACCCTGTAATTTGGCAAGTATAAGTAGGTGCCTAGTTAACTCCCCCCCCCCCCCTCACCTCCTGCCAGTTAAGGGTGCAATTACAGGGTCTGCTAATAACTCAAGTTTTAATGAAGTTCTTTGCGCTTCGAGAGCTTATGAAAGACTCGCAGTAATAGAGTGGGTGAATTGCGTTTGTTTAACAATGTTGTTAATGATCCAGATTAGCTCTTATCGAGACATAATATCGATTAACATCATGTATTATGTAATGTCAGTAAACTAGAGAGATAAGTCAGTAGGTTTACTGTTTACAACAAAGAATTGTATTAGTATCAAACGCAGCAGTATATCATTGTTGAGGATGGCCAAAATAAAACCCGGAGCTTACTTTTATGACCAGCTCACTATCGTATTTATTTTACACTGAATTTGACATATACATTTTGAATGGTAAAAAAGGAACAAAAACAAAAGTATATAAAAGAAAACTAGAATTTCGAAATATTGTGGCCAAAAAGGATCTTGCGGTGCAGGTCGCCAACATGGCCCCCGACGGTGAGAAGCACCTATTACTGGCCGGCGACCAGCAACGCCACTTTACGTGTGGGACGACGCAGCACGCCGCCTTTCGTTGCAACATCTACGACCCGCACTATCCCGTCTTTGCCGGGATACACTGCTGTTACTCGTCCACGTGGCCAATAGTTTCTCGGAAGGGTCCCGTCGGCTACAAATACGAGATCGCCGATCATGAGTTGTCGGCTTTGAGGAATAGGTTTACGAGGGACGAGAGTTGGCAAGTATTCCTTGACAAAGCGTTGCCAAAAGTGATCTGCTAGTCTCTGCGCCTTCCTCCAATCGGCCCGTCTATGCAGGTCTGTGTCATCAAATGTTCCAGTGGCTGGTTCGTGACTGGAGCAACCGATTAAAAAAGTAAAAGGGGTGATAGCGTGCTCCGAATCGACGTCCACTGGTACGTGCGTGAGTGGCCTCGAATTAATTATGCATTCTGCTTCGAGGAGTAGGGTGTACAAAACTTCTTCTTTGGGAGCAAGCTCCCTCAGGGTGACCGCAATAGTGGTTTTCACTGATCGAACTAACCGCTCCCAACAGCCCCCCATAAAAGGCGCTGAAGGTGGGATGAAGCGCCATTCAATTTTGCGGTCTGTGCAGAAATCAAAAAGCTCCGGCAGTATCTTCGCGGCGCCGACGAAGCAAGTTCCGTTGTCTGAGTAGATGGAACTTGGGCATCCTCTTCTAGCGATGAAGCGCCGAAGCGCCATCAGGGCGGAATCCGACGACAAATTATCAACCAATTCTAAGTGCACTGCTCTGACAGTCATGCACGTAAAAAGTGCTATCCACCTCTTTGCTTTCCTCCTGCAGATGGTGACGTAGACGGGACCGAAATAGTCCAAACCGACATTGGTGAAAGGGCGCTGGTGATGTGCCAACCTCGCATCTGGAAGATCTCCACACGGTGGGGTTACAGGTTTCGTCTTATTATTGCGGCAAAACTGGCATTTTTGTGACACTCCTCTCACCGCTGGACGTAAGCCGAGGACGTAGTATCTCTGGCGCAACTGGTTGACAACGGATTCGTTGTTTGCATGAGCGAACTTGATGTGCCAGTAGTGAATCAGGAGTTTTGTTATGTAATGTTTGCCATCCAGGATAATCGGGTGGGATTCCACGTCTTTCGTAGCACCAGTACGGCCAGAAAGCCTCAGTAGCCCGTCTTCTCCCAGAAAGATTGAGATATTTTTAAGTCTGCTGTCCTTAGAAACGGGAAGCGCTGTAAGAACGCGAATTAAATCGAGAGGAAATGAGTCTACTTGAATCTTCAGAAATAAGTGGATCTCTGCAACGTTGAGATCTTTTACGGTAAGTGAAATTAAATTTTGGTGATCTCGGAGGGAGTTTGAAGGAAATTTTGAATTTGGATGTAAAATTGACCGAAAAACTCTAATACACTGATGTACTCGAGCTGTGGCGCGAAGCAAGCGTAGCCAGCTACTAAAACGCTGGTGGTCCGCAACTACCGGTGAAGGCAGTTGTCGCGGTTCGGCAATCAAAAGTCCTACCGATTCCGAATCACGTTTTAGTTCTTCGGCCACCGGTGGGACGTTACACACTGGTTCACATGGCCAGTCAGCATCTGGTGACAAAAGGAATGAAGGGCCAGTGAACCAACGTGATGAAGTTGAGAATTTGTCACGGCTACGCGTAGCGTCGTCAGCGACATTTAAAGCCGTGGGGACGTACCGCCAATTTTGAATACTAGTTGTTTCGGATATCTCTCCTACACGAAACGAAACGAAAGCTTTAAATACGCAGGCGTCACTACGAAGCCATTTCAGTACAGTCAGTGAATCTGACCAATAAAAGGTTTGATCAGGCTTCCGCCTATGCGCGTCGGTTACGTACGTGCCAAAACGACAGGCGATAAGGGCGGCCTGCAGTTCAAGTCTTGGAATGGAGACAGGTTTAAGTGGCGCAAGCCGGCCTTTTCCCCCAATAAGACACACGCTTACCCTATCGTCGTCGCAAGTAAAGCGCCAGTAGGCTGCGCAGCCATAAGCTCGTTCGCTTGCGTCGGCGAAAACGTGAAGCTGGACGTTTTTAGGATGTTTGTTACTATTCATATAGCACCGAGGTACAGAACTATTACACAAATTTTGAATTTCGCAAAACCAACTTTTCCAGTCTTCAATCAACGGGCAAGGTATTATTTGATCCCAATCAACGCCTAACTTCCAGGTTTTTTGAAAAAGCGCACGACCTTTCATTATAACCGGGATTAAAAAACCCAGAGGATCATAAATAGACATTAACAAAGATAGAACAGACCGTTTGGTAAATTTAGTTGGTAATTTTGGAAGAGACTGTAAAAAATGCAGCCTATCCCCACTGACGTTCCACGTCAGGCCCAGTACACGAACTTGTGAAGGAGAAGTTGGACCTAAGTTTACCTCAGTAACATCTGTGGCGCGCAGGTCAGAAGGGATCAAAGCTAACGCTTCCTCATGATTTGATACCCAAGACCGCATTTCAAAGCAAGCAGCCTTGTGTATACACAGTATTTCCGATGCTAGTTTGGCAGCTTCGCTGGAACTGTCAAAACTGCCCAAAAAGTCATCCATGTAATGGTCTTCGATAATAGACCGTACATCATCAGGGTATTTAGACTGAAATTGACTTGCGTTTCTATTTTTAACCCATAGCGCAGTACAGGGGCTAGATGCAGCACCAAATATCATCGAAGACATTCGGAATTCTTGAAGTGGTAAATCAGGGCTGTCTCTCCATAAAAATCTTTGGGAGTCTCTATCTTCAGGTCTTATCTTAATCTGTGGAAACATTTCCCTGATATCCCCTGACAGAGCAACTTGACCTTCCCTAAATCGCATGGCGATGCTGAGCAGTGGCTGTAAAAGATCTGGTCCAGTCAATAACAGTGAATTAAGGCTGATACCAGCACACTTTGCTGCAGCATCATGGACTACGCGCAACTTCTTTTTGTGTGGGTGGACGACTCCAAAATGAGGGAGGTACCACGGGATATGACCAGAAGGAGGACCTGTACATAGTTCAGCATAGCCCTTGCTGATCATGCCTTGAATATTTCGTTTGTAAGCATCAGCATAAGTACTATCTTTGGCCATCTTACGTTCAAGACTCGTGAACCTAGAGAGAGCCAACTCGCGACTTTTAGGGACAGCTGTGATGTTATCACGCCACAGCAGTCCCGTTTCGTACCTACCTGAATTTTGTCGTTTGGTTGTGCCCTCGAGAATATCTAACGCGCGTTGCTCACTAGCGCTACGATGATCAATCTTTGTAATTCCTATTGAATCCAGTTTAAAATAGTCTTTAACGAGTAAATCTAACGAAAGATCGTTGTCGTCAACAGTGGTGATGTGGTTAAATGAGTCAACGTATTGAGACCTATGTGAAATGGTACCAAAGAGAACCCAACCTAACGCCGTAAGGGTAACTGCTGGCTGATTACGAGTGCCATGGCGAACTGCTTTAGGAAGCGTCATTTGCCAATTGTCTGTCCCTATGAGTAGCATAGGCTGCGCATCATCGTAGCTTAAGACGTTAACCAGGTCTGACAGATACTTATACTCGACAATGTCATCTAAAGGAACAGATTGGCTTTTAATACCTAAGTTAGGAATAGCGCGCGCCCTTATTTCAAACGTATCTGCACTGTGTCGGCCTTTCACCTTGATGTCGATGAAACTGACGTCAGCCTGTGTATTCAACCCACCAATACAGTTAATGTTTAATTTGCACTTATGCCCCTTAGCTCCCACCGAGTCCGCCACAGATTTATCCAAAAGCGTCACGGAACTCCCATCATCCAATAAGGCGTATGTATCCACACTGCCATGGGGTCCAGTGACGGTGACCGCTATCACCTTTAGAAGTGGCTTGAGAGAAGACGAGTTTGGTGGCGAAGAACTATGGGCCACGATGGCCGATTTCGGTTTGTCCTTAGAGGAACTTGCCTCAAAAATAGTACAAGGAATTTCTGTGGCTGATTGTACTACCGACGATGATGATGATTGTACTTCTACGTGAGCTGAGGTTGCTGACCGGGTTCTGTGTAGCAGTGTGTGGTGCCGTCTTTCTGTTGGGCAACCTTCAACTTCGCATCGTTTCTTACAGAACTTGTACTGATGCGAACCTTTGCGAAGACATTTACGGCAAACTTTGTTATCCATAACCCACTGCCAACGATCATCCAAGAAAAGAGATTTAAAACTTCCGCAACCGCTTACCTCATGATTGCCTTTATCACAGTATTGGCATGAATAAATACTTTTTGTAGAATCTGAAGAGGTTGCAATTGCGTAAATTTTATCTTTGTTTGTTTTGACAGGTTGACTTTTATTGACATTGATGGGTGTCGACTCTGACGTTATAAAACCGAATTTAATTTGCAAATTTGCTTCATTTTCTAAAAAGTCAGCCAAATTTTCTAATTTAAATTTGCCAGAGCCCACCCGTGCCGCCGCAAAGTCAGCCCATCTCGATCGGAGCAGCGGAGTTAACTTGCCTATTATAGTATTTGCAAGTTCGGGTGCCGCGAGATACTCGGGTTGGTTGAGAAGCCGGATGACCTCAACACAGTTGCGGACTCGACAGGCGAAGATGTTAAGCTCTCGTGGAGCCTCGTAAACAGCGAGTCTAGGAAGACCTCGAACGAGAGCAAGCTGCTGTAAAACTATACTCAGGTTGAGCGAATCTGTTCTCCAGTGCCCTGATGATCTGCTCTGGGTCATCCGCAGACACAAGTAGCATCGCGACGGCCTCCCTTGCTGCACCATGAAGAGCTGCTGCGATCCTTGTTATGTTGTCGCTCGGCGCGAAGCTTCCTTTGGACTGCTGGAAAGCCCTCTTGAACGGGAGCCAGTCCAGTGCTCGACCGTCAAATCTAGGGATATCACTCACCCTTGTTTTCTTCTGGCCGAGGTCCGCGATTGCGTTGGCGAGCAGAATAAAATTGTCTTGTGTATCATTTCTATCTTGTATTTTATTTCTGTGCAAATTACATTGGTCATAACTACAGTTGTGTGTACCTAGTTCTGGTGCATGTAAAGTAGTGTTTACTTGATCAGCGTTTTCTCGGAAGGAGGCAGTTTTGGCCTCTGGCCTGGTAGCAGGCTCGTCACCGGGTTGTAACACCGATGTAGGTAAATGGCGTGCTCCGCCAGGGCTCTCATTGTCCGTTTCCCTGTCGAGAGGACGCATTTGATTAAATTGACCTGAAACTACGGTACTATTATGAGAACGAACTAACCAATTTTCCACGTAGTCTGTTCTTGAGCTGCGCGAGGAACTACTAGCAATGACCGCAAGCTCGGCCTGCAGTTCAAGATCTGCCAATGCCTTCTCACGCGCGGCAGCAGCCCTCTCACGCTCCGCAGCTGCTTTGGCAGCAGCCCTCTCACGCTCCGCAGCTGCTTTGGCAGCAGCTCTCTCACGCTCCGCAGCAGCTTTTTCGCGATCTGCGTCTATTTTAGCCAAACGTCGTGCTTGCTCGACCTTTGCGGCTAGTTGCTGTGCTTTTACGGTGGATGTAGATCGGGAACTTGATTTTGAGTGAGATTTCGACAGTGGATGAATAATTGGGGATGAGCTTACTGCTGGCGCTTGGGCGCTTAGGTCAGGTAACTGGAGAGGCATATCTTGTGTTTCGGCGTGAGGTATGCTGGACGGCGCTGGTGCGAGGACACCACAGGAAGAAGCACTGTCTTGAATGGCAGCAATATCACGAGACACTGATGCACTTTCACGTAATTCCGGGTTACTTTTATGGACCAGCGAGCGGAATCTGGTTACCATGGGCATGGCCGTATATTTTAATAGCACAACTTCTGACACCAAAAAATGTTGAGGATGGCCAAAATAAAACCCGGAGCTTACTTTTATGACCAGCTCACTATCGTATTTATTTTACACTGAATTTGACATATACATTTTGAATGGTAAAAAAGGAACAAAAACAAAAGTATATAAAAGAAAACTAGAATTTCGAAATATTGTGGCCAAAAAGGATCTTGCGGTGCAGGTCGCCAACAATCATGTTCCTTGGTAAATATGGACTTTATTTTTGTGTTTATAAAAAAAACTTAATAAATAACTAATTTATGTAAAAACCTTATAATAATATAATACAACTAGTGTAGTGGCAAAGTTTCTGCCTTATATCCGAGAGCTCATCGGTTCGAATCGAATCGAGCCAAAATTGTTTCTGAGATTTTCTGTCATAAATTTCTCAAAAACAGCTCGGAGTCGGGAAGTTGGCGGTGTTTCACCCCCGTGCCTCGGTGCGCACGTTAAGCCGTTGGTCCTGCTCGCGTTCTTTCTTCGGTCATATCGGATTGCCGTCTCACTGAACTTTGAGAGTGATGGAACAGTGAGTGCACCTGTGCATAGCGCTCAAACTTATGCACTATAATATCTCCTGCGTAGTTGGCTGACCTCTGTTGAGATTGGCCGCCGTAGTCGAAATCGGCCAGGAGAACTATTATTTTATCTAAGAACATTCTTGAACAAATTTTTATCAAGTTCACATGAAAAAGAAATTAAAAAAAGCCCCTTTTCAACTGTGATCCCAAAAACATTACTCATCAATTTGCTTCACATTAGGGGACGTATACTTTTACAACGGCTAGCTGGTATCGGCCGCGCTTGACGGCGCATTACGATATCGTAAACTGGCCGGGATTAAGGCTATCGCTAGAGATGTAAACATTAATATCGATAGTTCTTCTTCTTCTTTCGTGTCGGCATGACGGGCTAAATTTTACTTGCCCAGAAAGCGGCTACCGTGGCAGCCCTCTGGTTACAGGCTAGTAGGTCCTCACGTGAGCAGGTGGTCGGGCACGCAGGACAGTTCATGAGGTGGACCATGGTTTGCAGGGGTTCTCCACATTCACATCTGACGTCTGCGCTGCTTAAGTACCCCCACCGACACAGGTTATCTTTACTTCGACCAACCTGTGTCCTCAGCCTATTTAGACTTCTCCAGGTTGGCCAAGGTTCTTTATAGCCCGGAGGCAGATTTTCATTGGGGGGGTACAGTGGATGTGGATTCTCACTTGCCCAAAGCCTGCACCTCATGTCAGCGGGGATTTCGTCGGTAGGCTGCGTAGATCGTAGGAAGCTTTTGCGGCTTCGCAACCGACCTGGGGCGGGGGAGAGCCCGTAGAGTGGATGTCTCGGGTCGCTTTCCTGTTTTTGTTTTTCAAGCGAACATGTCACTTCTCTACGGACTCTGGGTGGCGCTATTCCCGCAAGTGGAAACAGCATACCGACCGGGGTTGGCTTAAGACAGCCAGTAACTATGCGGCAGGTGTCGGTTAGCTCTGTGTCAACATCTCTGGTGTGTACTGACCTAGCCCACACTGGACACGCGTATTCTCCTGCTGAGAAACACAAAGCTAGTCCCGTAGTTCGCATAACCGTTGGGTTTGCTCCCCAGTTAGTGGAGGAGAGACGGCGCAGAAGGTTATTACGGGAACTAACCTTTTGTTTTGTGTTTCTGCAGTGGGTCTTATAAGTCAGTGAGCGGTCAAGTGTCACTCCCAGGTATCTAGGGAAGTTACAGTGTTGGATGGCGACGTCTTTCCATGAAATGTTCAGCTCCCTGTTTGCCTCGCGGTTACGTAGGTGGAAAGCACACGATTGGGTTTTGCTTGGATTGGGCCTTAGAGCGTTTTGCTCGTAATATTCATGAAGGTTTTCCAAGGCAAGGTTCAGTGTACTTTCCACGGTGTTGAAGGTCTTATCTTGGCAAGTTAGTGCAAGATCATCGGCATAGATAAACCGCTGAGTGTTAGGGTAGTGGGGCTGATCATTCGTGTAGATGTTGAATAAGAGTGGTGCCAGGACGCTTCCTTGGGGAAGGCCGTTTTTCTGACATCGCCATCTGCTCTTCTTTCCATGTAAATGGACGCAAAAGCGGCGGTTGCGAAGGAGCTCACTTAACAGTGACACAAAAGTGGGATCGTTTGTGGCACTCGAAACTTTAGACAGCAATTTTTTGATGTTCACTGTGTCATACGCTGCTGAGAGGTCGACAAACACAGCACCTGTGACCATGCCCCGCTCAAATCCGTCCTCAATGAACTGAGTGAGGTTAAGCACCTGACTGGTGCATGATTTTCCCGGCCGGAATCCGGCCTGTTCTGGGATGAGTATGGGGTCAATGGTAACTGTGAGTCGGTTGAGTATTAGTCGCTCGAAAAGCTTGAAGGTATGACACAGGAGAGAAATTGGTCTGTAGCTCTTAGGGTCGGAAGGGGATTTCCCAGGTTTTAGTAAGGCCACAATTTTCGACTTCCTCCACAATTTCGGAATCTTCGCTAGTGCCATGCACGCATTAAATAAACTAAGCAGCCAGGATATAGCCACTGGTCCAAGGTGTTTCAGCTGTTCGACTGTGATATCGTCCAGGCCAGCAGCTTTGCCGTTTTTCAGTGCTTTTATGCTTGTGGTGATATCAGTGAGTGTGAAAGGCATGCTGATGTTGTTGCATATCTGTTGCGTATGTTGAGCTGATCTTGGTGTTTTGGGGAGTCTTCCAGTGGGCTTTCCATTAAGTATAAGCTGGTGCGCTACTTGATTGGCTGTGGTTTGACCCGGTAATGATGGAGGGGGCGGATCATTTGTCAGCTTATGTATAGTTGACCACGCTTTCTTGCTATTATGCGTCATATTGATAGACGTGACAGTATCCATCCACCTTTCCTTCCTACTATCGCCTACCAAACTAAGAAGCTCTTCTCCGATCGAGATGGTCTGTTCAGAGAAGGGGTCCTCTGCGAAGAGTGCCTCATATTGTGTAAGTAGGGTGGAAGCTTCTGATGTCAAGCCTGGGACGTATGCTGTGCGACATCCTCTGGGTATGGTCCGTCGGGATACTGACCAGATGACTTTTACAAACTCGTCGTAGTTTTGAGGTACAGGCGGTATGTCGAGAAGCTGTTGGTCCACTTTTTCAGAGAAGCTGGTCCAGTCGGCTTTGGCAAAGTTGAACCGTCTTCTGAATGGGACCTGTAACGGTCTCACAGTAGCCACCACCTGAATCACTACAGGCCGGTGCTGAGTTTTAGGTATTGGAGAGCACAATTGTTTGGTACATTGTGGTCTTATATTCGCGCTGCAGAAAGCGAGGTCCGGATTATAGCCGCGACGCCAACGGCGACTGTAGAACGATACAGGGAGTTTGGCACTATGGATGAGTTCCAGGCCGTGCGAGTCTGACCATCGTTCCACAGCTTCTCCGTTCGGGTCAGTGGCTGCGTAGCCCCAGGTGGTACTGTGACTATTAAAGTCGCCCAGTATTAGTTTAGTGGGGTGATTATCAAAGTTTTTGGTTTTGATAAATCTAAAGTCATCATTCGGGGGCTTATAGACAGAGGTCACTGTACAGTTTCCGAGGTCGACCGTGATAAATTCTATCGAACCCTCTGATATACAGTCTGCTGAGGTAACTGTTATGGATGGTTTTGCAAAAACTGCGCTGCCATACTTTTTGTGTTCAATTTCAGCGATAAGGACCATACCTGCTATATGTGGTCTTTGTTGGTCAGAACCACGGTGTGTTTCTTGGACACACAGAATGTCGCATGAGTGCCTCTGACATAGTCTGGATAGTAAGATAGACTTGTCATCTGAAAAGCCTTCGATATTAATCGTGATGACAGTCAGGGCTGGCTCTGGAAATAGCCTTTTAGTTGGTCCTGAAAAGGTTCGTTTTGGCCCTTGATAGGACTGGTTTGTTATATCGATAGTTAAAGCTTAGGCTGTAAATGCGCGCTTTGGGTGTAATAAAAATGAAGATGTCTGCTACACTTTTTGTGTTTCAGGCGTCATTAAAAATTAATGAGAATAGCAAACATTGATTTAGTAAACACGCAAGGTTATTTCAATCACTTGTTAGGGCGTTTATGTAACAAAAAATGGGTTGAAAAGACAACACTTAAAAATTCTTTTCGGCTCCGGTCATCGGGGAGGAATCGAACCCCCGACCTTTGGAAGTCCGGTCCAATGCTCTAACCACTGAGCTACCGAGAACCTTAATGGAGTCGTTGAAATTTGTAAGTGCTTTTTAACGCTTTGAGCCAGCGTATGTTTCATCAATGATTGTGGGAGACACCCTCAAATCACCCGAGAGAAATATTTTTACAAGTATTTAACAAATAGCTAAGCACTTGTATTACAGATATCAGAATCAATAAAAAATAAACTTACAAATAAATAAATTAAATTACAAATAAACTTAAATAAATACATATAACACCCAGACCAGTACAAACAGACATGTTCATGCACACAAATGTTTATACAGTGCGGGGATCGAACCTGCGACCTCTTGGTTAATATGTAACTTCTTGACCGTTACACCAAAGTCACTTTCAGTCACTTCGTTGTCACACCCGTTTTTTCGGTAAGCAAAGAGTTATGAGTTCATAAAACTCGCTATCTCCAAAGATAATTGATTTCCAATACGTTCAATACGTCGATATCATTTTACCTCGTGTATCGCATCACTTAAGACAAGGATAAGCCATTAGGTACGCGCGATGCTTGTCTCGAAGTGTGCCGTTACTACATATCGGGTTTAGTTAAGCTGGATGTTTTTATATGCTTGTGTATATGATTATGGGTAATTTTTAGTTAGCTTAAATACGAGGCGATGCCGTGCTGATGCTAAGCCATTGAAATGTGCGACGACCTTAAGCCGGCAGGACGCCAAAAGAGGTGCAGAAACGCGTCGCTCGTGTCGTGACGTAGTCTTCAGGCCTCTCGCGTGGAAAATTGATCGGCTATTGTTTGATCACATTTCTCCTTTATATCGTGTTGACCTAGGCATAATAGTATTTTAGACTACGCGAACACGGCAGATGTTGTCCTGCTTTCTGTGGTTTTATACACACAAACCTTCCTCTTGAATCTCTCTACCTATTAAAAAAACTGCATCCAAATTTGTTGAGAAGTTTTAGAGGTCTAAGCATACATTCAGACATAGGGACAGACGCGGAAAGCGACCTTGCTTTATACGAGTATTATGTAGTGAAGACTAAAACTCAGTTACCGAAAAGCATTGTCATTGGCCTTGCAGAGGTTCTCGCGTGTACAGGTGCTAGAAAACGTAGGGCAAGGTATAAAATGTGCCAGTGTCTAGGGGAAAACACCGCACGGGTTTGATCACACTAAAGTTTATCATTACAACTTTCCATTGAACATCCCATCAATACAACTTAATGGACCTTTTTCGCTAAGTACTACCTCTTAGTTTTAACGCTAGTTTTCGATAATAAAATATAGCTTTTCAACTAATTTTCCATTAAATAGATTCAGAATCAGAAAAAAACACTTAATACGTGATGTTAGCAAGTCAATTATTAACCTAGATCAGAAACTAAAACTGCTGACGCCCTTGACTCACTGAACTGTAGAAAAATGCTGATTTAGTCATCAACGTTTACTAACCTAGTTTTATATTGATGATATTACTTAATGTGTAAATATTTTGTAGTTTCATGTTGTTGTTTACTATTTATTACTCAAAAGAAAGAAATATAAGCTCTTTCTAGTCTGAGATACAGGTTTAACCTAGTTCAGGCAAAGAAAGTCTTCTATCACGTTGTAATTTTAAGCTCTAATGTATTAACTTTTGTTTATTGAAACTGAATAAATGGTTTATTATTATTATTATTAACGTCGAATACCTTTTACAGGATGGCCGCCTCCGCAGCGGCGACATGGTGCTCCGCATCGGCGCCGTGTGCGTCGTCGGCATGTGCGCGCGACAGGCGGCTGCCGTGCTGCGGCAGTGCGGCGCGCGCGTGCGGCTGCTCGTCGCGCGGCAGGCGCACGCGCAGGACCAGGTGCGTACTAGTGCTACGATATTGCTACGAGCGTGCTCAGTGCTACGACTGAGATTGATGCTTGCTTTTAGTTGCAGCGCTCTCGGCTGCATCTCCTAGGAGTGTCTCAAACGCTACGATGATAGAGAGCGCTACAATGCTACGACAAGAAATAGTGCTACGAACTAAACTGCCACAACTCTTCTACTAGAGTCCTAAATGCTGCGACGACTGTCTTTAGTTACCTTCAAGAGTTATGTAGGCTATTTTCATTCTATGATGCAGCACTATAGTATGTCGCTCGTCCATGTAACATGATTCGGTATTGTAGTATGTCGCTTGTGTCATATGGTGATTCGCATCGGCGCCGTGTGCGTCGTCGGCATGTGTGCGCGGCAGTCGGCGGCCGTGCTGCGGCAGTGCGGCGCGCGTGTGCGGCAGGCGCACGCGCAGGACCAGGTGCGTGCTAGTGCTACGATATTGCTACGAGTGTGTTCAGTGCTACGACTGAGATCGACGCTTTTAGTTTACCGACGGCTAGTTCTCGAAACGAGTGTATCTCCTTGAAATGTCTCAAATGCTACAAAGATAGACAGCGCTTCAGTGTTACGACAGTAAATAGTGCTATTAACGAAACCGCGTGATAGTAAGCTCGGATAATTACCGCAGTACCAGGTGCGTGGTAAATTGGTGTATAGATGTTCACCAGAGACCAGAGGCACTCTTTGGTGTTATGGTGTAATGGTTAAGAAATTGACTATTAGACCAAGAGTTCGCAGGTTTGATCCCCGCACTGTGAAAAAATAACGAATAAAATAATGTTATATAATAATATTATATAAAAAAAATCCAAAATGTGCTGGTAAGCATATAACTCAAGAACGCCTAGATCAATTTGGCCGATTCTTTTTTTTATGATATTCCTTAAAGTATGGAGATAGTTCTTACGAAAAAAAAACAAGGGGCAGGACGACGACTGCGGGGTCCGCCAGTAAATAAATAAATGTCGGTGATAAAATAGTTACCAGAGGTACGGTGAGTGAAACAAGATGGTGACCAGGAACCAGGTGCATGCTAAACTAGCTCTTTCTACCTAATTATATTATATTAATAATATTATATCTAACTAACATATAATAATATATCCACAAGAAAAGTTAACGTTTCTACTACAAGTAAAGGTAGCACTCGAAAGATCTAGGAGATTTTGTCACAGGCGCAGTTGTTTAATTGTGTAAAAAGTTTAAATAGAGTTATGCTTGAAATTATGATTTAATTAAATGTTATGATACTTAAATAGAATTTAATTTTGGTTTCAAATTTCACTAAGTTGCTGTGCCCTAGCCGGGCGTCACTGTACTAGTTTACTCATAAGACTGTTACACCTTACTGTGACGTGTGACTTTGCAATAAATATTATGATTATGATGATTTACGTCCATGCTAAAAAACTTTTGTACAATGAATCTAGTGAATTTCGTAGCAATTTGTTCGTAGCAATTACTACGATGCTACGACTCACGTTGCCACTACGAAACATTTTGCTACGAAAGCGCTTTGACATAAAACAATTACACCAAAAACGTTTACTCTTACCTAAGTAACTTGTGTGTGGGGTCTGTTTAAAAATAACTTCGTACTAATAGGAGAGGCGAGTTTCCCGGTGTAATTGGGGCTCGCCCGTTTTAATTTATAGCTCTTTCAGACAAAACTTTACTAAGATTTGTGAAGGTTTGGTCGGCACAGATGTTAGGTGTAGGGAACAATGTTTTTGTTATGACGCATTTATTACTTCCAACAACAGTAAATGGTACAATGTTTAGCACTTAATAAAAATAAAAAAATAGAACATGGAAGCAATTGGATGCGGCTCAGCTATTGCTGACTTATTGCTGGCTTTTTTCTAAGGTCTATTGTGAGGGTTGGGTTTGTGAGAAGGTGTTTGTATTGCTGTATTGGGATATCTGGCCCTGTTATTTTAAAAGTGTTTGATGAATTTATTTATTTTGAGATCTTTCTTTTTTATTTAAAAATTCTTTATTTAAACATTACACATAGGATACAAGCATATTATATCATTAACGTATTAAAAACATTACCAATCCAGTAAGTTTTTAAAATTCGCCGTTATATAAAAAAAAATAACATGCTGTAAAACTTTGTAAACGCTAGCCCAAACTAACAACGAAAATCTACATATACAATACTCGTACAACAAAAGCTAAATCTTTTAAGCAAACTTTTTAAAAAGAGTTTTGAAAATAGTTTTAAACACAATGAATTTTAGTAAACAAATATTTGATACAGTTAATGTAGTTACGGTCCGTGATTTATTAATAAGAGAATTTAAATTTTTACTTTAATGCAGACACCTACCTACTCACCATCATACTAAGTCTGCGGATGTTAATTTTAATGAAATTCAGTCAAATCAGCGGCCATTAAAGCTCGCTGGGTAACTAGGTTATGGCTAGTGTGTCCACACGGCTCTAATATTTAGGATTTAAAGTCTTGATTACAAAAATCCTGTTTAGATAGATAGATATTGCACACCAAAAAAAAATAAAGAAAGATGCACAATTTACGCGTAAGGCGGTCTTGACGCTAGGAGCGATCACTTCCAAAGGGTTGAGTTGAGTGAAAAAGTCAAAGTGTTTACAGTGTTAGTACATCTAAGTACACGTATATATCTAATTATTCGAATTTTAAACGTCGCTTCCAATCGTAAAACATGTTTTTACATACTATAGCAAAATGCTTATGGCAAGGGCCCCGTTATATTTGTCCTTTTAGTATTACTGAAATCATGTGTAATTTGTAGGGTGTAAACGTCGCGAAAGTCTTATTGTTAATCTTAAGCCTTTTGTTTTATTTGATGGAAAACAAGACGATCAATCATTGTCTGATTTGAGAATTTTGATTCCAATTATTTATCTATACAGTTATGAAATTCCTTGTCACTCTAACTACTTAAAGCAAGCTGAGAGGGCGGGATATGAGGAGATAGGGCCCTTCCGGCTCTCGCTAGATACCACATTGATACTCTATCTTTATATCTATGTATCTATCTAATATTGCTTGCTAATATGTCAAGGACAGTCCAACGCCCAACACCAGATAGTGATCTATAAAAAAACGTTGTCTCATTTTCTTATACCTGATATAAATATTGGTAACAAAAAATAACAGTTTTTTTAGTTTTAAAATATTATTTTATTTTATTTATTAAGAAAACCAACTGCGTTACATATTTTACATTATAGCTAGTAGTACTTACATCTATTAGTAAGGCTAATTACAGGTTTCCCTTTTATACAAAATAAGTATAGGACGTGAAACAAAAACACTAATAAAAGTAAAAGAAATAGAAATATGCCTACATATATATACATAAATACAATACGATACATGTCATGAATAAATATATATAATATTTTCAATATTTTCATTTAACTAAATATTAACTTAACTGATTAACAGATGCCTTAATTTAACTGATTTCAATCTAATTTCCGGCTTTATTTAGAATTTCTATCGCTTTGTGCTTAACTATGTTTTTGCTGTGAGTGAACATGTCTATTTCCCAAAAGGTATTGTTATAACTTCGTGGCAATCGGGACAAGGGTGCGTTACGCGCGTAGTTAGTGCTCGTTTTGGGGACTGCGAACAAATCCAGGTTGCGACGCCGGCTGCGCCGAGATGGTACATTATACTTTATGCTTTCGACAAGTTCGGGGCAATCTAGGTTGCCGTTAACTATATCGTACAACCAACACAAATCCAGGATTTTACGCCTGTCTTCGAGTGGGGTTAAACCGTATTGAATACAACTTTCCTTGTATGTCATTGCCTCTGGTTTTGGAAAACGGTATTTAAGGTGACGAATCATGATTTTTTGGAGACGCTCCAGGCGATCTATGTAAACAGCGTATGCCGGATTCCATATAGAACTAGCGTATTCAATAACGCTTCGAACATAAGCAAAATATATAGTTTTAATTGTTTTTACGTTCCTAAAAGGTTTACAAGTCCGTATTACAAAACCAAGATTTTTGTAACCCCTATCTACAATCTTACTTATATGTTCCCTGAGAAGCATTTTATTATCAAAATATACACCCAGATCTCTAACCAAAGAAGTTCTGTGGATAGGAATGCCGTCAAAGGTGTATGAGTAAATTATGGGTTTGGGTTTACGAGTAAAACTGATGCATTCACACTTACTAATATTTACTGTGATTTTATTTCTTTTGTAATAATCTGAAAGATTATTTAGATCTGACTGTATCAATAAACAGTCTTGCTCATCTTTTATTTTCATAAATATTTTTTTGTCATCCGCATACATTAAATGTCGTGCTGATGAGAAACATGATATAATGTCTGCCACATACACATTGTAAAACAGTGGCCCCAAGTGAGATCCTTGTGGTATTCCGGTAGGTATATTAACAAAATTTGATTTATAGCCTCCTATAATAACAGCCTGCGAGCGATTGTACAAATAGGACTTAATCCACCGAAGTAAATCACCGTGTATACCCGTTCCGTATAATTTATGAATTATAATGTCATGATCCACACGGTCAAAAGCTTTTTCAAAATCCGTGTAGATAACGTCAACCTGCCCACCCCCTTCCATATTAGGCAAAACATAATTTGAAAAACAAGTTAAATTAGTAATTGTGGATCGACGCTTGAGAAAGCCGTGTTGATTTTCCGGAAGTGCCTTACATATGACGGGGTATATGACATTAAAAACAATTTTTTCTAAAACTTTGCCGACTGTACTTAATATTGAGATACCCCGATAGTTCTCAATTTTTGATTTAGCCCCCTTTTTATGAATGGGTACGATATGCGCTTTTTTCCAAATATTGGGGAATACTCCATTATTCAGAGAGATGTTGTATATAAGAGCCAACGGGAGACTGAGTGTTTCAGCACAGTTACGCCAGAAAACCGGTGGTATATCATCGCAGCCTGCCCCTTTAAATGGATCTAAAAGTTTTAAGTGTCTTTCGACTGTTAATACAGATACAGTTATTTTAGAAATGTCGTCGTTTGATACACTGTAGCATTTGCTATCGACATTTTCATGTGATGGCACCCCAAAAACACTTTGGAAGAAGTTATTGAAGGCATTGCATATTTCCACACCTCCTGTAACTTTTACGTCATTATATGTCACCGTTTTAGGATAACCTGATCCACCGCGTAATGATTTAACGTATGACCAGAGGGCCTTTGGATTCTGTGCAATAGATTCCTCAGCCAACTTTGTGTACTTCACAAAGCATTCTTCTTGAACACGTTGTTGACGTCGACGTAATAATGAGAATTCGTCATAATCTAATAAGTTACCAAATTTTTTCCATCTCTTATGTGCCTTATATTTTTCTTTTATAATTTTTATTAATGCCCGACTGTACCAAACCGGATATTTATATTTACCTTGCAGTTTTTTATATGGAACATGCTGTTCAATCGTTTTATTTATAATATCATAAAAAACTTCTGTTGCTTCATTGACTGAACAAGATTCTAGGGTAGATTGCCAGTTTATCCTACGAAATGCTTCATTAATTACGCCATAGTCACATTTTCTAAAGTTTCTCCTAGGCGTTGTGGCCTCTATCAGTGGTGAAATCGTGAGATCATGGACTTTTAATACAAAAGCTGGATGAGCACGGTCAGGTTTGATAAGGGGTGATTCGCAGTTCATGACGTTTAGGGGAAGGTTTGAGAAGACTAAATCTAGGGTGTTTCCGGCATAATTTTTAAGAGTGTTATATTGTTTTAATCCTAAAAAGCTTAATTCATCTGTTAGTTTTATACCTGCATTTTGTACTTCAGTTTTGCCGGTTTTATTATGCGTCGGGCCAATCTCACTCCACGATATGCAAGGCAAATTAAAGTCTCCGATTAACAATAAATTACTCTGCGATTGAGTACAGTGTATACGATTTTCAACAACGCTCAATACGCGATCCACGTCACACGGAATGCGATCAGGTTCCGGTGGAATATAAACTACGCTTATATACAAGTCAGCAGACGCCGAGATCGCACGAGCCGGCACACAAACCGTTAACATTTCCAATTGCGCAGGCTGATCTTTAAAAGTGCACCGCGATGCTCCTAACTCGCTACGTATTAAAACCATAACGCCACCGCCATAATTTTTACTGCTTAAGCTAACGTCCCGGTCGTATCGGAATGTATCGTACCGACAATCACAAAGCTCTCCATCAAAAATCCCAGAATGCAACCACGTTTCCGTAATTACAATTATATCATATTCATTGCACAAAATCTGCTGTTTCAAATTTAAGCATTTCGTACGCAATCCACACACATTTTGATAGAAAATATTTAAATCACGATTTTTTTGAGTGTCGAATTCTATAGCTAAAATTTAAAAACAGTATGTCAATGTAACGTAAAGATTTACAAATTAGAGTACGATCATAATAAAAAATAAGCCTGCATTGAATACTTTGTTGTAAAATAAAAATAAAAATAAATACTGCGATACAAATAAGGCCGTTTGGAATTGCGTTATTCATAAATGCTTGTGATATAGGAAATGAGTAGTTTTGTATTTGTACGAAGCATAATTTATTGCATAAAAGAACAGCAGAATCGGCGATATTTCCAACATTTCTATGATTATATCGGCGGTAGTCTGAAGCGAATGCGCGAATGTTTGTTATCAACTTGCCGTGAGAATCGAAGTTAAACATGACATGCTCACTGTACACAGGTGCGACATATGACGCGTTTGTTATAAATAGTATTTGGAAATTGTTGTTGTGATTGGTAATAGTTAAAATATATTTTTCAAGCCGACAAAAAAGATTAAGAAAAGTAGTCAGTTTCATCATGCTGTAGTAATCAACATATAATTCATATACGAATGGTTCATGAAAAACAATAAAAGATAACACAATACAATACAGATCTACAAAAAAATAAATTAATATTCTCATCAAATAACGATAATTTACTTTAATCCTACTAGACATGCTATAAAATATATTAGAGCGGTAAAAAAGAAAACAACTTACATAGTTTAGTTTACAATTAAAGTTAATGCAGCTTGCAGGGACAAATCGTCGCACATTTATTGTGTGTGTGGCGTGTAACGCATTAACCGACCCGTTCTTGCTAGCTACCATAGGCGTATGAAACAGAACAGAGGTGACAGACAACGCAACAAACGTCGATAATACAGTAGCACGTCGAGGCATCATTTGACAAGTGTAATCTGCAGTTAAGTATAAAAAGTGTAAGAGGAAAATTGAAATAGTCCATGTGGTGGTTATTACACCGGGCCAATTTTTTTTGTAAGATCCTCTTCTTCGACTATTTGGATGGGCGGACTGGTGTCGTTTTGCCGTACGTATATTCGGCCGTTTTTTACCCAGACAAACTGGTACCCCTTTTTCTTAGCTACCTCTTTACATTTCTTGAGCAGTTGCTTGTTTAGGGATGTCAGATGCTCGTTAACATAAATTGGTTTAGGGTCTCCAAAGATGCCAATGTCTTTGGTAGTTAAACGTTTTTTACGTGCGAGAGACATCATGTTGTCCTTCAGTAGCCTGGTCCTTAGCTTAGCGACAATTACCCTCGGACGCCCTTGAAGCTTTACTTTCGGAGATACTCGATTTATTTGTAGTATGTCGTTAGGTACAATATTCATTCCAACATACTTGCAAATATTCATAATATACTCACATAAGTTTTCAGTATTGTTTTCGGGTATACCAACCACTTCTATATTTAATTGTCTGTCCCTTTGATCGTTTGTGTGTATCAGTAACGAAAGCTGTTTATTTTGATCTTTCAATGTTTTTAATTCAGCTTCAAGATCATCAATTTTATTTGTTTTTTTGGAAAGGACATCTATTTTGTTCTTCTCATCATCGTGTAAGTCCGATGAAAATTGTGCTGATCGTTGAAGCTCCGCTATGTCCCTCTTCATGTCAGCATGTTGTATATTTAACTTTTCTATGCCCGACCTGAGCTCGGTGTATTCCTTCCGAATGGTTTTCACCTCTGTCCTCAGTTCTGCAGCATCTTCTTTTAGTTTAGACAAATCTTCCTTGATCACACTGTTGAGAGTCTCATTGATCTGACACAAACTAGCGTTAACTTCATGTTTCCAGCTGTTTATTTCATTCCGAATACTGTCTGTGAATGATTGAAGTGTTTCTGTGAGGTCGTGGTCGTGCCTCCGTTTGCGAGCGGTGATGTTTGACAAATCAGGGTCTGAATCATAACGCTTAGTTGAGGGCGGTGAGCGCTGCATTTTGCTTATAGATGACACTTCTTAAGTTTAATAAGTCTGTGGCGGAATAGGTGCCGTAAGAAGCGAGCCGCCCCGAGCTTGAACGAACTTCACCGACGAATACACGAGTTGCACTTAGAGGAGGTTCGAAAGATAACAAGCACACATATGCCAGAAACAGAAATTGAAATCAACGTCGTAGCTTTATGGTCGAAATTTGAATGCCAAAAATTAACAAAAAATTTATAATATTTAATAATTCTGTGACACGTCCGTCGGCGGTGCGTGCGCGCGCGGCTACCGTACCGCTACCGCTACCGCTATTCAATCAATTGACTTCGATTTATGACACTCTATCGTGACGTCACGTTAGAGTATTCCCTTGTAAAAAATATGGAGGCCGATCGTTTTGACAGATGATAAAGATTGCCAACGATTGGTGGTGTCATTTGGCCTATACTCTACCTAAAGTGACATTACATTAGAGTGTTAGAAACCTCTCTTTATTTATTATTTGTTAATTGATTGAATATTTACTGATTTTTGTGTAATTATAAATTGGTTTCTTCAACTTTTTAAAAACCAATTGGTTTTATTGACTTCGTAGAGGTTATGTTTTTGAAAGATATAGTTTTGAAAATATTTACGATGGGTGTCATCATGTCTATTGCCGAATACTTTTTACATTTCGAGGATTTTCTCATAAATTTTCATAAAATTCTCCACATTTTGACTATTTTAAAGGGGTGCGAATATCAAACAATTTTATATGTATATTACCCGCGGGAGTTTCAGCGTCAATAACAACCCGACAAGAACTCCCCAGAGACGGAGCATATAGGAAGCGGGTGTTACGGCAAAATTATGTAAAACCTATTTGTTAAAATGGAATTAGACTCTG
Organism: Pyrausta despicata; assembly: GCA_963921415.1. Taxonomy (NCBI): domain Eukaryota; kingdom Metazoa; phylum Arthropoda; class Insecta; order Lepidoptera; family Crambidae; genus Pyrausta; species Pyrausta despicata. Next base: position 12,595,868 of record OY992867.1, read on the forward strand.
GGGAAATGACTGTGTGAATATTTATACAATATCTAAACTTAGCCATGGTAAACTGTTACAACTTCAATACAAATAAAATGGACAGTGTTATTAAATGTGTTGGTAAATTTGTTGAATAAGCACACGAATAAACCACTTTAGTTCAATGAATAAAGTACCAAGAGAATAGTTGATAGAATCTGGCGTTGCTTTGCGGAAATCCATGACTAAAGCTGAAAAAGACAATTATTTTGCTTTTAATTTCCACTAAACAACGCCAGCGCGGGAATCCAAATTTTGCCTCGTTGGGCTTAGTCTTGGGTCAAACGCAAACCTATTAAAATAATAATAATAAATAACAATGAACAGTTGTCATATGAAAATTAGTCAAACTTCAAAGTAGTTTCAATGCAGCAATCGAAACATCCTTACATATATTTCGCACACAAACCTACAAGTTGTGAAGTGAAACGACAAATAGGGCCACGCTTTATTTAGAGAATAAATGATCACAAACGCTTCTAAATTAAAACAGGGCAAACATATGAATATTGCCAATTTATAGTTCCATGTTTATATTCTGTCGTTTTGATTTCCCTATGGGATGCATGGCTTTTTAGAAACATACATGAAGCTTGATTAACTGTAAACACTAGATGTGATAATTACTAAAATCTATCTAAGGTTAAAGCCTCTCTCATCCTAAAGTATTTTTTCACATTCATCATCACCATCATCATGTCAGCCGTTCTACACCCACTGCTGAGCATAGGTCTCCCCCAATGAACTCCACGCTACCCGCATCACGCGGCTTCCTGCGACCTTCGTTAAATCGTCAGTCCACCTTCTACGGGGCCTGCCTACGGAACGTCGGCCGGAACGCGGTCGCCATTTGAGAACTTTGCTCCCTGGTATTCCACCGATTTTCACAGTAGAGTTCTTAATTTTCTTATCTAGAGCAGTAGGGCGAAAAGTCCGGAATAGTGCCTTATAATTGAGAAAATCTTTGTCTAGGTATTTGCAATTTGCTTTAGTGTGCTTTTCGATTATGGTGGAAAATGGATTGGAAACTAAACTATTATTAATATTTATTTTGATGAGATTCGTAGTTTTTGTCTATTAGTTCTTTAGACTAAACAAAACATATTTTCTTCTAGTGGCCCCTGCACATAGTCTTTACCATAAGAGTGAAATTGATGTTAACCTTGTCTTGAAAGAACTTTTTTTTTCGAAAAAAAAAAAGCTTTTACACACCAATTGCTCATTGTCATAAAAAATTATCGTACCAAAGTATCAGCTCAATCAGACACCGTGAAGTGGGTGGAATTTATTAAGGTACTATACTTTTAGCATTAACAATGCAAATATCTTTACAATGTGATATTAAAACACATTTAAAAAAAAACTCGGAGACCCGCCTGTGGCAGTCTGTTTTTTTTTCTTCAAGTGTGTTTTAATTTCACATTGGGTGAAATTTAGCTTAAATGATCTGATTATAAACAAACAGATAAACATCGGGATACAGGTGAAACTAAGTTAAAGTTTAGTAATAAAATAGTTAAGCTTATTTATATGTTAAATTGTAAGGAAAATAAACTTTGATTTTAGAACTACGAAACTCATTTCCAACCACGCCAACACCTCCAAAAACCTGCTCAATAATTCAGAGCTACGCGCAATGCAAGAAAAGATCTCTTTATTATCTTAGGTTGACACAAAGGTGCGACCTCCGTGCTGCCCTGACAAGCCAATACACTGTATATCTCTAAAAGCACTTTTGAGACATTGGGTAATAAAAGTTCATTGATAGTTGGTTCTTTTTAATGGTTAAAATTCAAATTATTTTAATTAAAATAATCGTGGCTATAAATCGTATTTGTGGGCTTACAGCCTTAGAGACTATAGTGGGGTATACAGTGTTCGGCAATGTAAAATTCGTTACACATTGCACTTTTAAGCGCCATGGTTATCAAGCCAAAACACTGTTCTCACACCTCGCGAGCATTAGCTGGTTCCAACACACTGTATTATTTGATCACTTCCAAGAATGCGCTGAATAATATTTTTACAAAATACTCCAACTTATTTGAGTCTGTAACTCAAATTTGTAATTTGTTAACAAAATTTGTTTTGGAAAATTAAACACCCATTAAAGTTAATCTGTGTAATGGTAGCTTTACTCGTATCTTGTAAAATTTAAATTAAAAATCAAAATTTGAGTAAATTGAGTATTACAAAAACCAAAAGAAATCGATCGAGCATTGTTAAGCAAAAACTCTGTAAGTCGACTTACAGCCTTTTGGTTTGGCACGGCAGTGCGTGGCTCATCTCATATTCATTCGAGTCTCCACCGACCGGGTGAAGGTCGCGCTTTGTCTTCCAACTAGTAGCCTAATGATGTAGGAAAGAGAGCTTTTAAATTTTAATAAGGCTCTCTTAAGTCGGGTAAAGCTTCTCAAAAAAGGTCGTGATCGTTATGTGAAATGAAACACATAAAAATATTTCGAGGCCATTTGAGTAGTATTTTTTTATCATTCAATGCACAGATTTGCCTTCACATAAAGAGGTACCGTGCTGAGTATTACTTTACCAGAGGGGTAGTTAGTTAGTTAGTTTTGCAGGGCTTTTTCCGCACTTAGCCTCACGATTGGGCCATTGTGCGTGTTTGCCTCTATTCCAACCAACCCAAGCTCTCCCAGAAGGCTAGCAGCCTGCCTAGGCCACTAAAGATTTCCTGGAATGATGTTGGGTTTTTTAGGATGTCTGCTCGCTGTTTTTCCACGCTTGTGCACTCCATGAGTACATGCTGTGGCGTTTCCTCTTCCTCGAGGCATCCTCTGCATCGAGGGCTGTTTGTTACACCTATGTTAAATAGGTGCTTGTTTAGGGGACAATGGCCTGTTATTATCCCTATAACTCTGCGTAGATTGTCGCGCGTTAGTTTGGCGAGGTTGCGGGCAAGCTTTTTAGATGGCATCTGAACTGCATTTTTAGTTTGCCTGCAGCCTTCACTGCTTGTCCATTCTAGCAGATGGTTTTTTGCGGTGTCTTCTCGCAGCCATATTTTTATTTGGGCCTGCGGTATAGGTAGTTGCGGTTCCGGGCCAAACACTGTTGTCGCGGATCCCTTTTTCGCGAGTTCATCGGCTGCGTCGTTGCCGAGAGAGTTGCTGTGTCCCTTGATCCACTGCAAGGTTATCTTATTTTTCCTTGCAATGTGTTGGAGTGCGTTGTGGCATTCCAATATGAGGGCAGAGGTTATGGTGTTGTTTTGTAGAGTTTGAAGCACGGATGCACTGTCCGAGACAATTTTGATGTTGAGATCTTCGACGTCTCTGGCTGCAACCGCCTGTGCTGCTCTGATAATTCCGATACATTCTGCTTGGAAAATTGTGTTTAGTTTGTCCAGGGTGGTTGATGATATGTTGATGTTTAAGTCGTACGAGAACACTCCGGCTCCAGTTCCTTGTGAGGTTTTGGAGCCGTCTGTGTATATCCTAACTTCTTTGACGCCAGAGTTGTCTTTCCGTTCTTCGGTAAGTTGGATAATGTATTCTCGATCAAAGATGTAGTGGCATGGTATCCTGTCCATGGGTGCATCTAGAAGGGGTCTTTCCTTCGTGATGTCCTCCATGATTTTGGAGTGCGTTGTCATAGTGTTTTGTTTCCATAGCCCATTCTCTCTCTCTCAGTCTTAAGGCAGCTGCCTTTGCTTCTTCCTGTATGACCAGATGAAGAGGTCTAAGGTTCAATAGGAACTCTAGGGCGGCTGATGGAGTGGTTCTCATACATCCTGTAGCTGCTACGCTCGCTAGACGCTGCAAGCTTTGTAGTTTGGATTTGATAGTGGACAGTTGCGTTCTGGGTCACCATACAACTGATCCGTAGGTTAAGGAGGGTCTGATAACTGACGTGTATAGCCAAAGTGTGATTTTTGGATTGAGACCCCATTTTCTGCCAAGGAGTCTTTTGCACTGATAGAATGCTATACAGGCCTCCTCAATTTTGTTGTCAATGTGATTTCCCCAGTTCAACTTGCTATCGAGAGTGATGCCCAGATATTTTACTTGAGTTGATAGGTAGTTAGATAATTTTGGTAGTCTTAGATTTGGTAGCTTCCTTTTGTTAGTGAAAAGGATGAGCTCTGTTTTTTTGGGGTTGACTGAAACCTGGTGTTACTCACACCATTTTTCTACAATCTGAAAAGCAGCACGCATTACATCACAGAGGATGTTCTCTGCGTTCCCATTTATCAGAATTGCTAGGTCGTCTGCATAACCAATGGTAGTGTAGCCTCTTTCGTTCAGTGTCCTCAAGAGGCTGTCTACTACTATGTTTCATAGGAGTGGTGACAGAATGCCCCCTTGGGGGCACCCCCTGACCACCCTTGCACGGGTGATCGTTTTTACCGCAAATTGGACCGCCCTTTTACTGACCAGCTCATTTATCCATTCCGTTATGACTGGTTCTACTTTCAGTTTTTGTAGGGCGTGGTTGATGCTGTTGTGCATTGTTTTATCAAATGCCCCTTCTATATCAATAAAAGCGGCAAGTGTTGATGCTTTGTTGTTAATGGCCGATTCTATTTTATGCACTACCATGTGTAGTGCTGACTCTGTTGATCTGCCTTTCCTGTAGGCATGTTGCTGTGGGTGAAGAGATCTGGTTTTTAACACATCGTCTCTTAGGTGTCTATCTACTAGTTTTTCTAGTGTTTTGAGGAGAAATGAGGTTAAGCTGATAGGCCTGAAGGATTTGGCTAGGGTGTAGTCTTCTTTGCCTGGTTTGGAAATATGCCGTCCAGTCCAGCGGATTTAAATGGTTGGAAGCTTCTCAGGGCCCAGCCAATTTTATCCGTGGTTACGATTCTACTTGCAGTTTCCCATTCTTGGATAGTTGGTGCTTTTTTGTGTTCATCTTGCCATTCGGGGTCTGATGCAATCTGACTTCCGGGAAAGTGGGTCTCTAGGAGTAATTTACAGGTTTCGTGGTCTGTGTTTGTGTAAGTGCCGTTTCTCTTTTGAGAGAGCCCAGAAGATTAATATCCCCTTTGGACAGTATTTTCTTGACTCTCGCGGCTTGGTTTGTTGAGTTTATGCTGCTACAGAATTTGTGCCAGGCTTCCGTTCTCCTGAATCTGATACGTTTCTTGTAGTGCTTCTGTGCTGTTTTGTATTTGTCCCAGGCTTCAGTGGTCCTGGTATTTTTTGCCTAATTGAACAGTGTCCTGAGTGCCTTCCTGAGCCGTTCAAGCTCTGGCCCCCACCATCGACTTTTATCCGAATCTATAGGTATGACGGCGGGACAGGCTTCTTCATAACTGCTCGTTAAGGCAGCGGTCAGGAACTGTACATTGGTTTCTATGTTGTCTGTGCTGAGTGTCACGTCAGAGGGTTCAAAGTCATTTAGTTTTTTGGTTAGTGTGCGTGTGTATTTTGTTGTACGGGGGTTACGATATGGGGTGGGGTTTGGTGGTTTTATGTTTATTTGGAAGCAGATGCGTCTGTACCAGAGGGGTAACTTAGACCCTTTACCGGTTAATGACACCGTTTACCAAATGGCGTAATACTTATACGCTATTCGCTATAAAAATAAAATTGTTTGAGGTTCGAACTTTTAATATCGTTATCTTACACTCGGGGCTTATGTAATACACACAATATATACAACGCGTTCCGGGTTTTGATGGGGCTGCCGCGCTTCTGCAGCGCCTCTGCTATGGCGCGCACGGACTGCTTTGCGACTGTCATGCGCAAGCGCTGCGCTTCCATGTTACGCCGCGCATGCGACTGCCCCAACATGATCCTGAGCGCGTTGATGGACCGCTGGGACTCCCCTGTGCTGGCATGATGGATTACACTGCATGCAGTTAAGTTGTCCAGAGTGCCAGCCCAAAACTCCCCGAGGTTTTGAAATTTAGTTTTTCTCTTTTGGTTACTGACACTAGTTTTTTTAAGTTACTCTATACTGACAAAATATGGATCTTGCTCGTATTATGATTAATACGCAGACATCGCGCCGGTATTACTATCGAAAAATACTGATAAAAATTTTGAGCATGTTGTCATATACACTATTATAGCTATGTCTTGTTCAAATACAGTAACTTTTCATTATTAATAATCGATTCATACAACTTGTAGGTACAGGCAAAAAAATAAACGTTATTGATCTAAAGTCAATTACTTTGCTGCTCGGTTGAATGACCCAACGTAACCAAGAAGCTAGTGAACCGGCGTTATTTTATTAAAATAAAATACTAGGCTTTATTAAGAAATAGTTTTATGCACATAATCACGGCAAAAACCTAGATTTAAATACTGCTGTTTGCCTCGGTGACTATCAGTGTTCCAAATCAGCGAAAACCCAACCTGAATCCTTGAAACATCTTCTTTATGTGTGGTGCGCAATATTATAGGCTAGATGACACCATCAATCGTTGACATACTCTTTAGTATCAGTCAAAACGTTCTGCCTCCATAGATTTTGTATGGGAATACAAAATCGTGACGTCACGGTTGCGTATCAGAAATCGTACTCAATTGACTAAGTATTTATTGAATCTTGTGTGTTTAAAAATTGATTTCTACAACTTTTTGGAAGTAAACTGGTTGTATTAACTTCATAGCTATGTTTTTTAAACGCCATGGTCTTGAAAATATTTAAGATAGGTGTCATCATGCCATTTACTATTCTTTCTATTTCTCTTTTTAATAAACAACGTATTTGAGCTTGCAATAGTTCTTACTCCGTTTATTGTATCTTACATCAAAATACATTTTGGAGTCATGATATATTTCTTTTTAAATTGAACTTCCTTAATAAATTACTAAACTATGAATTTTACTGTCGAAAACATTCTGAAAACCTATAAATTAGAACGATCTAAAACAAAGCATCAGGTCATCACTCTTTGTTTTGTAAGCTGACATTAACTCATAAATAACCCATTTCTGATGACTGCTTCAGTGTAATTGTCGAGAAGTTGACTATTAACCAAGAGGTCGCGGGTTCGATCCCCGCACTGAACAAACATTTGTGTGTGTACGTACATGTCTTTTTGTACAAGTATGGGTGTTGTATGTGTTTATCTAAGTTTTATTGTAATACCACTGTTGATTCTGATATCTGTAACACAAGTGCTTAAGCTACTTACCACGGAGTCAGATCAATATATGTGATGTTGTTGTATATTGATTTAATTATTTATTTCCGTTTGTTGACAGTCTCTCGGCGGTTCCCAAGCGCCAGTGGTCCCGTCCCGGTTGCTGACTGACCCTGTCGAGCTGGAACGAAGGCTGGCAGATGCAGGACACGAGGGTTTCGGCTCCCTGTGCGAAGACTCCGCGCCTCCATCACCGCCGCCCACCTTCATAGAGGAACGCATGCATCATAGGGTAATCCTGCTTGCTCCATTTTAAATATACATGTTTGGCGCAACAGATTTTAGAGTTAGGAAGCTAAAGTGAAGCGCTTCCTACCAACCGGGTGTTATGGACGGCAACCAAGGTCCGATAAATATCATTTTGATTTGTCTATCTATATTATTTAGAATCAAAATCTTATATGCTGCGGTTTATGTGCGGTTCTAGGCTAACAGCGCCATCTAGCCTATGATGCCGTATCGCTCGCTGTCGTGCTTGTCATCGTTAGGCAAGCGCTTGTGATGGCGAACGATAGAGGTCGCCGCACAAGAAATCATAGCTGATTAGTGACCAGCTGACGAACAGATGTCGAAAATCTAGAGTGGGCGATATGAAATACCTTTTTCAAACACGCAGCCTACCGTGAACGTGACGTTATTATGACGCATGCATGATAGTAACGTAGCCGTCACTTTAAGGAAATGGACGTGACGAGCTCTGGCGTATTTGCTTGAAGGTTTGTCAAAATAGTGCATAGAGTGGATGAGGAGTGATTGTAGGGTGCCGTGGCTATGGCGTGACGTCACAGTGTAAGTCTGCTAGGTACCGTGTGCCCCTGGATGTGTCTTCGATATCCCGGATACACACCCTAGCCGAATACTTGGCTCTAAGACTGAATCGCCCAACGAGTGGACGCCCAACGTTGAATGGTGCATTTTTCTTAAGGTCAATGCCGTTAAATTTTGAACCAATCCGCTTTCCGCAAATTAATAGTGAGTAGCTAGTCTAGCGTTTAAAAGTCCACTGAGGTAGCTTTGAACAGCTTATCAGATCGGTAGATAAGAAACCAGCTTCACATGTTGGCGCCAACGTTGACCTAAAAACCTAACTATGCCGCTCACTAGTCTTCTAAAAAAAATAAAATAAATAAAAGCTACACCGTTGTGGAAACTTCCCATTCACAAATCCATTCGACCTTGGTATAACCTTACAATTTCATTTATCGCGTTACCCTCGATAGCTGTCCCGCTGTGTTTAAACAAGCCCCCCGCAAGTAAGACAATCGATTCTCTAATTGTCTAATCGTCCCTATTTGTATAGACTAATCGACTCTTTGATCGACTAAACATGTTGCTAGTAATTGGTTGTAGTTAGAAGCACCCTGGTTGTTATGGTATTTTTGTCATGGATGTTTGGAAATAGCATGGTGTTAGTGTTGGTGATATGAAGACTATTGTTAATCGAATTACACAATTCAAAGTGAAATTATTTGCCATAATAGTAAAAATAACCGTTTAATAACTCGTTATTTTGTCTGCTAATAGCGATTATCAGTGATATATATATGTATGTAAGTCTCACTTTAATCAACAACACTAATAGGTAATATTTTAAAATGTTTTATTTTGATTTATTTTCACTGAGTTTACTTCACTAACTTTCAAATGATTATATTTCGCCATAAGGTTTAGGGAAGGTATTCGGTAAGTGACTAACCTTATTGTCAGATTTTATTATGCCGCCCGAGGGCCTCTGACCAGGCTTACCGACTAATATCTATCGATCTATCGATATTAACCGGGACCAACAGCTTAACGTGCCATTCGAAGCACGGAGACGCTTGTAAATGGACGTCACTTGTATGGTCAGAATGGTTACCCATCCCAAACATGACCGCGATGACCGGAGCCGAAATGGAAATTCTTAAGTGTTATGTCTTTTCGAAATTAAAGATAGCGTTGTGAACGCAAAAAATACTTAACAAATAAAATAATCTTGTTGGCAATTAAAAAAAATAATTGTATTTGTAATGATTGCCATGCCAGCCAGTGGCGTCCATCGTGGCGGTGGTGCCTCGCGGTGCGCTTGCGCCGGCCCCCCGCCCCCCGCCGCTCATCATCGCTCCGGTTGAGAACAAGCCGCAGCCTATGAGGTATGTGACGTTTTGTTTTTAAAAAAAGCTCGAAAAGTGGAGTAATATAAGTTTGACTCTTATGTCTGTGTGTGTATTTGTGTTTGTGTTGGTGTGTTTTTGTATGTGAGTCCGTCTGTGGTATCGTAGCGCCCGAACGGATGGACTGATTTTAAAGATTTTTTTTTATATTCGAAAGATAATTTATTCACATTGGTTCTTAGCTATGGTTGGTCAAAATCCGGGTATTACCAGTACTACACAGTTTGGAGAGTCTTTTTTTCTACTACTGTTCTGTTTGTGGCTCCTGCCCAGTGATAAAGCTCCTGAAGCTCTTTGAAATTTACTTGATGACCATAAGTCTTGCTCAAAATGGTGTTGTTCCAGTCGTTGAAAGCGGAAATTACAGTTTTGTTCCGTGTAAGGGCACGTTCATATATAACCTGAACCTCCACGAATATTTTGAGACTAAAATAAATCAAATCGGTTTAGCCGTTCTCGAGTTTTAGCGATACTAACGAACAGTAATTCATTTTTATATTACTTCTTATTTGTCCGCATAGTGGCAGTTCGATAATGCAACATATTTCCTCTATACAGGTTACCGCTGGACATGGCGGTGCGAGGGACCGGCGAGCCAGAGACCCTCAGCTACCAGGTGGAACTCAGCAAGGATTCCGCTCTGGGCCTCGGCATCACCGTCGCTGGCTACGTATGTGAGCAAGGTACGTGGAATATTTCAGCTGTTACATACAACACGAATGATCTAGTTCAGATTATCTTACATGCAGATGTTTACAATCATAATTATATTTTTCATCATCATCATCGTCATTATCAGCCAAAGGACGTCCACTGCTGAACATAGGCCTTCCCCACAGTTTTCCACATCGACCGATCATAAGCGGTCCGCATCCAGTGTGATCCTGCGATCTTTACAAGGTCGTCTGTCCATCTTGGCGGTGGACGTCCTACGCTGCGCTTTTTTTTACATGTACAATAATATTAACCCCAAAACTTCGCCTTTCAGTGGTACTTGTAGTTCCTGTGGTGCTTAATTTTTCCATATGAGATACCTTTGTGAACTTCTGCTCTACTGGGTTTGCTTCCCTTATAGCCTTGTTAGGGGGCCTCTAGCGTCAGTCTCGGTTTTGTTCCCTTATATGTTAAAAGGAAAACTGATTGACTGACAGATCCACGTACAGCTCAAAACTGGCTTAGGAACTTGAAATTTTGTATCATGCTACCTAAAGTAGTGCAGAGGAGCACTAAGAAAGGATTTTCGGAAATCATCCCCTAAGGGGTTGAAAAAGTGGGAGAAGTTTGTATAAAACTTCTTCAGTTTTGAAGATAAATTCATACAAATTAGTATTAAGGTACTTGGTCAGAAAAAATCAATGACATGTTTCAGGATTTCTTGATATTTAAAGGAGCCAAAAGGGCTGCAAAGTTTTGGTCCATTTTTGTTTGACGTCAGATTCACTTGTCTTAGTGTTGAGGTAAAATCCTACGTTTGCGCGGACGAAGTCGTGGGCGGTCCGCTAGTCATTTTTATAAGCTTTATTGCACAACAAAACTTTGTATAAAAGGAATCAACGCCTTGGGGCATTCTCTACCAGTAATACCTTTGGGCTAAGCAGAAATAAAACGTGGGCGAAGCGAAAAAGGTAAAACTAAGTCAAAATGAATTAATTAAAGTCAAATCTTTCCATGGTTTCAGAGATTAGCAAATCTGAAAATTAACACATTACCCATCTACTTAGGACAACTTTTTCATAAAGTAACGTAGCAAGATTTTATGTTATAAAAAGGCTAGCTAAAGCTATCATGAATGTAAAAAAAAGTTATTTCTAGCCGATTCCGACCACGGTGGCCAATCTCAACAGAGATCAGCCAATTGCGCGGGAGATATTATAGGGCACAAGTGTGAGCGCAATGCACAGGTGCACTTTCTGTTCCATCACTCTCTATGTTCGGTGAGACGGCAATCCGACTGTCTTACTGACTGCCTCGTTTGTGTAGTCTAGAATTTCCTGTCTAAAATGTAGATTTCTTTCAATGCAATGGTTTCAATGGTGAGATCAAGCGTGATGAGATGACTCTGATCATCTAAATAATCCATTTTATCAAAAGGCGTATATATTTAGGGGGATAAACAGCAGAATTTTTAGCAGATAATATTTTATTAAAGCACCCTAATGTGCGGGCCGGGTCACACGGGTTGAAAACTTAAACAGTGCTGCAGCTCAAAATAATCAAACAGTTAAATATCTATCAGTTAAATAATCAAACAGAAAAAACCGTAAAATATTGAGATGGTAGGATTGTACAGTAATAAGGGTGTTTTTGTAACGAAAATGAGTAGCTTGATCTGGAGCCACAGCAGAAAAATAACAGTAAGTGTGAACTTATTAAAACTATAAGTTTTGACTCGCAAAATGTGTTGGTAAAAAAATAATTGGCCAAATTGGTCCAGGCGTTCTTGAGGATGCCTGGACCAATTTGGCCAATTTTTTTTATGATATTTCTTAGAGCACGGGAATGGTTCTTACAAAAAAATATATTTAACTTTTAACCATGAGGTCGCGGGTTCGATCCTCGCACTGTACAAACATTTCTGAGCATGAACATATATGTTTGTACTGGTCTGGGTGTTAGATGTATTTATTTAAGTTTACTTGTAATACCACTGTTGATTCTTATATCTGTAACAAGTAGGTACTTGTTACGTGGTAAGTAGCTACTTACCACGTAGTCAGATCAATGTATGTGATGTTGTTGCATATTTATATTTTGATACACAAGGGTGTCCACACAATTTTGTTAAATAAAAATAGTCTTTTTTTTTTCAAAAAAGTGGCTGTTCAAATCCAACTGTGGCAGTCCCGTGTATGTTTGATGAGTATCCCTCCCCAGAGCTTAGTCGGCGCGGAGCTGTCTCCGTCGGATTTAATTTATCTTGCTGCTTTTTATTTATAAACATAATGATGATGACTTTTGCTATTTAAATTGATAGTACGAGAGCCCACGACCAAAACCATGTCTCATAGCAATACGGCAAAAACCCTATAAAATCGTTAGATTGTATGATTCTGAACCCGACTAGGTGTGTAGTAACGGTCGAAAGTGTAGCAACTGCGTGGGAGGCCATTTCTGCTGTGTCAAAAAAAAAAGACAGTCGGTATTATAGCAATACGTCTGATAGTGAAAATGTACATAGATTTTATAATTGTATTACGAAAAAGTTTGTTTTCAGACATTTTGCGCGTAGCATATAGCCTGAGCGCATTTTTGAAAATGTCAACAAATTTAGCCGACCTGTATCATAGCAATACGGATAAAATTTTTTTTCAACTTTTCGTATTGCTGCCATGATTACCAATAACCTGTTTTCAGACACTTTAAGTGTAGCATATACTCCCAAAAACGAAAATAACGTTTCGGAGTCGCCTGGCCGACGCCTCTGTTAAATGTTTTTTTTAAAATTTACAGCCTTCATAGATATTCAAGAATCTCCCTTGTCTATTATATGTACTTTGACAGATGACAGATGTCATTACTTATTTCTTTTGTAAAAGTTACTCAAGTGTGCTTTAAATAAAACCAAAACTATCAAATCAATCAGTATTTAATTTCAACAGCCTCAGCGCTTATTACGCTCCTGCCCCTTCCCTTACCTTCATCCCAGTTTCCTTTTGTGCGATTTATTTCAGTCCTTCAACTTCAATGTTAAGGTTTCGGGTAAATTCTTTGTTAATTATCATCTAATAAATTCAGGGTCGCAACGTATTCATTGGTTTGTAACAGAAAATTCAAGATGCCTCAATACGATTTTTAAATGATATCTGAGTATGGAAAAGTTGTCTGATAGAGAAGGTGCTACACTTAATTTGTCTGATATAATTTTTTTGCACATGTGGACAACTTATTTTATCATGTCCAACAATTTTCAGACATATTGCTATGATACCGGTCGGTAAAATTTGTTAACATTTTCAAAACGGTCTCAAAATTTAATGCGTTCACATTTCCGTCTGAAAATTGTTTTGTTCGCATCAAATAACCAAAATTTACTAATAAAAAAGATTTTCAGACGTATTGCTACGAGACATTTTTTTTGTCTCATTTTTAATTTTTTTTTGGGTTTAAAGTGATTTTACGGGTTTGCGCTACACCACTAACGTCTGAAAAATATGTTTTCGGTATCTCAGAACTATCATTCAACTACAGTCTGCAAATCAGACATATTGCTATGATGCAGTTCGGTAAAATTCTTTGACAATTTTGAAAATTCGGTCAGATCAAACGCTACGCGGAAAATGTCTGATATTGGTATTTTCGAGTTCAGGATAATCGTATCTATCGATTTGATGCAGTTTTGGCCGTATTGCTATGAGACAAAAAATTTGGTCGTGGGCTCTCGTACTATGAGGTTTGCTTTAGCAATGTTTGTATTTTCGTTGTCACTTGACATAGTCGTTTTTACCTGATTTTTTAACCCCCGACGAAAAAGAGGTTTATAAGTTTGACCCCTATATCTGTGTGTGTGTGTGTGTTTGTATGTTTTTATGTGTCTGTCTGTGGCAACGTAGCTCCTGAACGGATGGACCGATTTCAAAGCGTTGTTTTTTTTTTATTCGAAAGATAATTAAATCTAGTTGGTTCTCAGCTAAGGTCACCAGCTGTCGTACTTCATCGGTATTTTATTCATTCATTCGGTTTTTTTTAACACTTAGCATTATGGAAAATCATACGAAAAGCTTTTCATCGCGTGTATTCAGCCCATTTCATAAGTTAACACAAAAAGAAAATGTTAAAAATACCTAACAAACATGTAGAAAATATTTCGCGTCATTTTCCATAAACTATAGATTCGTCTTGTATAATCGTCTTTTACAATAATATGATCCGGCTTCTCGTGGGATTGCCGAGGTTTCGCAGCGCGTCTGGCATGTTTGCCGACGCTCACGTAAACTGCTTGCACGCTTTAATGCGTAAAAACATTATCTCTATACAAAAAAGAATACTCGGTAGTCCCAACAGTATTTTAAAGGTTTTGGCAGTGAGATGCGACAGTGCCTTAACTATAAAAAATACTGGATCACTGCCCTAAACAACCTACGGTCGAAGCAAATTTATTATTTTAATTAATTATTTTTTATTCATTTTTTAATTATGTTATACTAATATTAGACGTTAGAACAATGTAACTAACAATATGGATCTAAAGATATCCGAAAATAAATAATTTAAATTAGAATAATTCATATATTCTCATAACGAATTTAGCAAGCTACATCCTGTTACATGTCTAACAACTCGAAGCACTGCTTCAAAAAAAGCTTTTGTAAAAGATATTCAGGTCTTTCAGCGTTTCAAAGAATCTTTATCTTCTCGTTTCATTGCTGTTGTGTCGTTTGTCCATAAGTGGCCTTTTTAGGAGATTAACAGTCAAGTCAATACCTATTTTATAGATTTATAAATACAATAGATTTTTTGAGGGATTGGATTTTTTTATTTTTTCTGAAATTAATTAATTTCTCAGTTTAATTTTGTGAAGGCCCGTAAAGACAGCCAATAAGAGAAAAAAAATATTCTATTCTTATTAACATACTCAATTAATGGGTCCTTGGACGTCAAGAATTCAAAGTTGAAGGTACATTATTATTGTTACGAGCTGGGGTTCGGGATAAATTAATTAGTCCAATTAACTCGAAGAAACACTATATTTAAGAAAACAATACACGCTAATTAACTACAACGATCACACACTAAATTCACAAAACAATCACTGAACAATTCACTGGTTACTTTTTATCTTCACTTGTGTCTTCACTGTATCGCTTCCAAACTTAAACTCAATTCGCGGCGCAGGCGACCCTCTATTTATATGCCGGGGCACTCGACCTAGATATATCTAGAAACTTCTAATGTTAGAGCGAGATAGGTATAGTGTTAGAAAGAGATAGATATAGTTCCAGAACATTCGAGTATTCTGTAGAAGTTTCTAGTAGCTACTAGTACGTATTAGTAGGTAGGTAGTTTACTTCCGGAACATTCTTTCTTTATGTAACCTACCGACCTACGTGACACTGCCCCCTCCTAAGACATGCTCGTCCCGAGCATCGTTACTCCCGTAATAGCGTGCCAATCGATCCACATGAACAATCTTAGGCGCAGATCGCGAATTCTTCTGTATTCGGTAGGTGACGTCGTTGATCTTGGTCACAACTCGGTATGGTCCGTCCCATTTTGCCTGTAGTTTAGGAGACTTCCCCTTGCTGCGCACTGGATTATGCAACCAGACTAGTGAGCCTTCGTCGAAGCCACTATTGTTCATCTTCCGGTCATAACGAGTTTCCATTCTCTCGGACGTCTGCTGGCCAGATTGTCTGACGTGCTCATAAACATCATGCATCTTGCTACGCAGGTCGTGTGCGTAATCCGTTATACTGCGTGGAGTATCAGGGGGAATACCGGTAATCAGGTCTGCTGGTAATCTTAACTCTCTTCCAAAGTTTGCGAAGGCTGGCGTCACAGTCGTACTCTCATGAACTGCGCTTCGGTATGACAGGAGAAACGGCGCTATATGCTTGTCCCAATCCTTTTGTCTGTTCGATACAACTTTCGCCAGGTATCTTTCTAACGTCTGATTGAACCTTTCCACCATTCCATCAGATTGTGGATGATACGACGTAGTCCTCGTTTTGTGAGTACCCATTACCCGACATGTTTCCTGGAAAACTTGAGACTCAAAATTTCTTCCTTGATCACTGTGGATTTCCAAGGGTACTCCAAACCGACAGAAGACTTCGTGGACTAATTTATCAGCAACCGTCGAAGCTTCTTGATTAGGAATGGCGAAGACTTCCGGCCATTTAGTGAAATAATCCATGACAACCATGAAGTATTTGTTCCCACTGTCACTTTCAGGAAAAGGGCCAGCAACATCTACTGCTATCCGTTCCCAGGGGGCTCCTACGTTGTATACCTTCAATGCACCCCTGCTGCGTGTTTGAGGTCCTTTTACTGCTGCACAACTTGTGCACTTGCGGCACCAATCCTCAACATCCTCTCGGCAGTGGATCCAGTAGAACCGCTCTCGAACTTTCAGCAGAGTTCTTTTCACGCCCATATGACCTCCTGAACAACCACTGTGGTAGAGCTGTAGAACATCTGGTACCTTTGCTTTCGGAACGACCATTTGCAGGTGGCAGCGATCACCTCGGGCATTCTCCCATTTACGGCACAAGACACCATCCTGGATAACCAAACTTTCCCACTGTGCCCAATAACTCTTCGTGGTTGTACTCATTGCTGCAACATCACACCACTTCGGCTTAGGAGCATTAGCTTGAATCCATTCCAGAATTGGCTTGATGTCTGTGTCACTCTGCTGAGCATGCTTCAGGGTTTCTTTCCATTCATCACTAAGATCCGTTCTGACCATCCTAACAGGGAGTTCTTCCTTAGTCTCTTGTCTAATACAATGCTTGCAGTCTCCAGGACAAGGTCTTCTTGATAAAGCGTCCGCGTTACCGTGAGACTTTCCACTGCGATGTTCAATTGTGAAGTCATACTCTTGTAGCAATTCTATCCATCTCGCTACTTGTCCTTCTGGATTCTTGAACTGCAACAGCCACTTCAATGCAGCATGGTCGGTCCGCAGGTGAAATTTACGTCCTAGCAAGTATTTACTGAAATGCTGCAATGTCTTTACAACGGCGAGAAGTTCACGTCTCGTAACGCAATAATTACGTTCTGGTTTTGATAAAGACTTGCTGAAGTAAGCTATCACAACTTCATGATCTCCTTTCCGTTGAGACAACACTCCTCCAATTCCAGTATTACTTGCGTCCGTGTCCACTATAAATTCATTTTGTGTGTCAGGGTAGCCCAATATTGGGGTATCGCACAGACGTTTCTTTAACTCCTGGAACGCAGTGTCGCAGTTTTCGCTTCGATGTTTACTCGTCGCTTTCCCAAATTAAACTCAATTCGCGGCGCAGGCGACCCTCTATTTATATGCCGGGGCACTCGACCTAGATATATCTAGAAACTTCTAATGTTAGAGCGAGATAGGTATAGTGTTAGAAAGAGATAGATATAGTTCCAGAACATTCGAGTATTCTGTAGAAGTTTCTAGTAGCTACTAGTACGTATTAGTAGGTAGGTAGTTTACTTCCGGAACATTCGTTCTTTATGTAACCTACCGACCTACGTGACACTATTATTGTACTGAGATGTGCAAAGGGGCAATGACAATAGTGACCGAGTTTGTTGCGCCGCTTCTTCTCAGCACTTGCTCAAATTGTCTCAAAGCGGTAGTAAGGTTAACTTTTATGTTGGGACGTGTAAAAGTGCTCCTTGTAAGCCGATTCACAGAAATAAATTGATTTCATTGCATACTGTCATTGTCTTGATCGCTTCAGACGCGTCTAGGGTTGCCACTTTTATTTGCAAATAAAGTACATCGGTTATTATAGGCACGAAAAAAAAGTACATAGTATCAAAATAAGGTAGGAATTTATTTATATTTTTTAATATTATATTTAAAACATATTCAACGAATAATTATACTTCCAAATTATAATTATATTAATACTCACGACTAAGCTTCAACTTCAAAATCACAAAGAAACCAAATCATGCGAAATAAAGTGTTTTCGTGTACTTTATTGTTCTCATAAAGTAAAGAGTACAATTGCCTGAAATAACGTACAATACTATATTATAAAGTACGGGTGGCTACCCTAGACGCGTCCCGCCGTCTTCGGACGTTCAGGCCCTTCCAATAATGTGCCCTGAACTTCAGTTGCGAAATGATCATTTACAGGAACACATTTATATCTTCCCAACATCCGCAAATTTAATTTTCAAGCGAGTCGCAAAGAACACTTGACATGTAACGTTTGTAGTATGTAACTCGCCAGCGCCGCCACTAGCTTTGTAGCGCTCTCTACAACAGCTTTAAGTGAGAAACGCTTTTAGTAATGACGTTGATAAGATTAGAAGTTTTCAAGGTTACAAATGTTAGGATACAATGAAATAGATGTAGAATGAAATATAAATAGATGTAATTAAATAGAAATAGATATACAAAGACTGAATTCCAACGGTACGATGTTGATTGTTGTTGTTATGATAGCGTTAGTAAAGCGTAGCGTTAGCGATAATATGCTTCAAGTAAGTTAAAGTTTATTTGCAAGAATACAGTTACAGGTATTACATAGTTCATATAGCTTTTTTTGTTTCAATTAATATTTGACGTTAAGTATAGTATTATGGTTTAAGGCAGGCCATTTCTTGTGTTCTATGGGGTATTTCATAACAATACATAAATAATAATAAATATGCAACAACATCACATACATTGATCTGACTCCGTGGTAAGTAGCTAAAGCACTTGTGTTTGAGAAACCAGAATCAACAGTGGTATAACAAGTAAACTTAAATAATTACATAATAACACCCAGACCAGTACGAACGGACACGTTCATGCACATAAATGTTTGTACAGTGCGGGGATCGAACCCGCGACCTCTTAGTTAATAGTCAAATTCTTGACCATTAGACCAAAGTGGCCGTCGAAATAAATATAAAAGCAAAATGCCTTCTTTCTGCATGACCTTGAGGTTGACTGGCAGAAAATGCTTTTAGCATTAAGTCCACCCTTTGTACATTTCTTGTGCAATAAAGTTTTAAATAAATAAATAAAATAAATAAAATGAAGTAAAATAGAAAAATATTTTAATCAACTTTCACCTGAATTTCGGTCGCACTTCACAAATCCAACTGTTATCTCTCCGTGGCTTATCTCAGAACAACTCGACAAGGGAGGATCTCTAATATAACAAGAGGTTCGGCTACGAGATCACTCGTAATCCGCTGAGTTTTTCCTTTTGTGGAGTGGTTCAAATGTTATTATTGAATTTTACTGAATTTTAGTATTACGAAAATGTTATCATAAAAAATTAAAGGAAGTCATAATAAAGTATTGCATAGCCAGTACATAAGGTTACGCAATAAATACCTGACGTGAAAAAAACTGTTAGGTTAGGTTAGGTATACGTTGTTAACAAAATAAATGGAAAATGAAGCAAAGAAATACCTGGGGTTTCCTTTTCATGACAACCATAAAATAAAGTGGAGACTCGAGATCACCAGATATTTTTCTACAAAAAATTTGGTTCACTGTTAGGTAATTATTCAAAATAAATTCGTAGTGGATAATCCGATTCTGTCAAAATGGAGACCACGACTTCATTCAGCTTGCAAACCTTTCGATTTCTCACTAAATCAAACCCTATATAGCCATCAAATACTCCGCGAAACCAGGTCACTGCTTTCGTACGGAGATCGGAATGGCTTGACTCACTATTTTTTCCTCCATCTACCCCAGACTACTGGCGACTTTGGGAAAAACACATTTAGGTAATTATTTCTATGTCTTACTCAGACACAACCTTACTTATGTCTTTTGGATTAGAAGAAATGATCGCATTTTTTTTTAACTCTGTTAAATACTAACCGCCGCTACTAGCACTAACAAACGCGTAGTGGTTTTAATATTCGGTTTCTGAGTGAATAGTACAAAGACTGAAGTGAATTAGATCTAAGTATAATAAAGATATAATAAAGATGTGTGTGTGTGTGTGTGTGTGTGTGTGTGTGTGTGTGTGTGGTGTATTGTGTGTGTGTAGTGTGTGTGTGTGTGTGTGTGATTTTTTGCTGATGATGGGGCAAGTTATTGACTATTTTTCAACTTTTATGATTCTTTCTGCTTCATCGTAACCCAATCCCAAAAGCAGCCCAGTTACCATTATTTTCATTTCATGAACAGGTTGGCTCCTAAAGTCTAACACAGCGGACAGTTTGTTGTAGATTTAGAACTTAAGAAGTGATGTTTGCGTATTCTTCTTCTCTGTTTTAAATATTGTCTTCAAATTATAATCATCATATCTATGCTGATAATTGAAAGAAAGAAAATTATCCTTCTGGCCGACTTCGACCACGGCGGCCAATTTCAACAGAGATCAGCCAACAGTTAGAGATATTATAGTGCACAGGTGTGAGCGTAATACACAGGTGCACTCACTGTTCCATCACTCTCAAAGTTCGGTGAGACGGCAATCCGACTTGACCGGAGAGAGATCAGATGCATGACTTAACGTTCTTTCCGAGGCACGGGGGTGTAACACCGCCAACTTCCAGACTCCGAGCTGTTTTTGAGAAATTTATAACAGAAATCTCAGAAACAATTTTGGCTCAACCTGGGATTCAAACCCAGGACCTGTTAGATGTAAGGCAGAAACTTTGCCACTACCACCATCGAAGCAGTCCATAATTGATTTTGGACACATACACAAGACGAAATGAAAAGTATAAATAATTAAACGAATCCCAAAAAGTAATTCACGCTAAATGAAGTCCTAGTTTCGTATAATCCAATTGACACATCTATTCCTCTCCCACACAGGCGGGTTTTATACCTCTATTTCGTGCGAGGGTTAATTTTAGACGGGGTCTATATGTCCCGCGTCAAATTAACCGACTGCGGCGGAAACACGTAGTGTGGGTCAAGTGATGAGGCTGTCTAGGAAGTTGTGTGGGTAGTGGTTTTGGTTGATATTGTTAGCTAGGACTTGGAATAAACTAGAAGGGTGAACATGTTGACTATATGATTTTGCAGTGAAGGCGGTAAAAATACTTTTTTAAGCAAGTTGAGTAAAATATTGAAGTCTATTATTTTTTAATCCGATCCAATCGACTTCTTAGAAGATATTACAGTGTGTGTTTTCTCTGGCGCTTATAATTATAAGCTTTTTGAAAAGATTCCTAATTTGGGGTATTTAGTTATAGTAAAATTAATAAAAAATATTCAACAACATCACATACATTGATCTGACTCCGTGGTAAGTACTTAAGCACTTGTGTTACAAAAATCAGAATCAACACTGGTATTACAAATAAATACATATAACTCCAGACCAGTACAAACAGACACGTACATGCACACAAATGTTTGTACAGTGCGGGAATCGAACCCGCGACCTTGCGGTTAATAGTCAACTGAAAAATGAAAAAAATGAAAAAAATGTTTATTGGCATAAGAAAAATACAAAACAGTTTTTACCGGTCCCCAAACTAGGCAAGCCTGTCCTATGGGGAACAGTGTACGATTTACATACAAATTTTCACGGCACTTGTTAACAAAACAGAAACATTTCTGCATATTACATACAAACAAATGGGAAATTAAATACAAACGGGACGAAAACAAGGTAATATATCTATTTAGAAATAAAAATTTAAGGATCTTCTATACTATGGGCAAAGCTAGTGTATGTGTGTGTATGTGTGTGTGTGTGTGTGTGTGTGTGTGTGTGTGTGTGTGTGTGTGTGTGTGTGTGTGTGTGTGTGTGTGTGTGTGTGTGTGTGTGTGTGTGTGTGTGTGTAGTGTGTGTGTGATTTTTTGCTGATAATGGGGCAAGTCATTGACTATTTTTCAACTTTTATGATTCTTTCTGCTTCATCGTAACCCAATCCCAAAAGCAGCCCAGTTACCATTGCTTTCATTTTATGAACAGGTTGGGTCCTAAAGTCTAACACAGCGGACAGTTTGTTGTAGATTAAAGGCATCAGGAACCTACAGAAACGTTGTACGAAAGCAGTCTTAGTGATGGGGACGGGTAACCTGAAAAGCCGTTTGGTGAGCATTGTCTTGAATTCGCCCGACGATATGACTCTTCTATGAGTATGGAGTACAACTTTCAGTATAAAGAGTTTTCTAACGCTCAGAACCCCCGCCTCCTCATACAAGGCTGCAGTTGGATATCTCATTGACTTGAATAATGCCACCTTTAGGACCACTCTTTGGGCTCTTTCTAGGGGCAGAAGGGAGGTTTTTGCAGCTCCGCCCCAGGCGAGGATACAATAGGTGATCAGAGATTGACACAGGGCCAGGTAGACAGTTTTGAGCATACTGCCGTCAGCTGACTCACGCAGATTTCTCATAACATGGATGATCTTTCTTACACGTCCGGACGTTAAGGAGATGTGCTGTTTAAACGAGAGTTTTTCATCTAGTATAACACCCAGGTATCTTATGTTGTCACTACGTCTGATGTTATCGCACTTGCAAGTACTATTATCGACTGGGACGCAGGTCTGTATTACCAATTTATCTAAGTTAGCGCTGGGAGCGGAAGCTGATGTTTTACTGAAGCAAATGAACTTTGTTTTTTCAGTGTTTAAAGTAAGGAGATTTTTGTCTAACCATTTTGAGACAAGTCCCATACCAATCTCGGCACGGAGCATAACAGATTCCCAGGAAGTGTCCCTAAAAAGGAGAGCTGTGTCGTCAGCGTAGCAGATTATTTCAGCGTTAGGAGCAGATATTGAGCATAAATCATTTAAATATATGATGAAGAGTGTAGGTCCCAGGATGCTGCCTTGAGGTACACCGAATGATATTGATTTCATGGTGCTATAATAGTCTCCAATCCTGACACATTGACTTCTGCCACTTAGGTAGCTGGCAAACCACTTCCATGCTATCCCTCTGATACCATAGCCTTCCAACTTCTTTAGCAGTATTGGCACGGAAACGGTGTCGAAGGCTTTTGCCAGATCCAGGAACTTCTTAACTTTACACCAAAGTGGTCGTATTTAAATGTTAAGAATTCACAAAAAATCGGTTTAATTCGAATCTATATTCAAACTATTAACTGAAATTGAATGTTAATAAACGCAGGCAACCAATAATTATGATTAAAATAACGTATGCTAAATCGGGCGGCGTGACATTCATTGATCTGACTGCGTGGTAAGTAGCTTAAGCACTAGTGTTCCAGACATTAGAATCAACAATGGTATTACAAATTAACTAAAATATATACATATAACACCCAGACCAGTACAAACAGACATGTTCATGCACACAAATGTTGGTACAGTGAGGGGATTGAACCCGCGACCACTTGGTTAATAGTCAACTTCCTGACCATTACACCAAAGTGGTCGTGGTAAAAGATATTGTCAGTAATTTCTAAAGGAGGGAAATGAACAAAACATGAGTTCGAAGAATGTGACAAATGATGCGGCCATTACTGTAAAATGTAGCACCAATATTGTCAAGTTCAACACTCAATATTTTATGGTTCTGACCTGTTAGGGTCCTATTCTAATTAAACTCTTGTCGTTTTTAATTCCCGACGCAAAAAGAGGTGTACGTTTAACCCCTCTGTCTGTGGTAACGTAGCTCCTGAATGAATGAACCGATTTGACTGCGATTTTTAAACCGAAAATCACAGTGGCTAATGAAGTATTGGCAGAGACCAGTTTTTAATTTTTTTATCTCGTCTTAGTATATGGCTGGTAGGTCTATAATAATAATAAAAATAATAATTTTAAATCGTTACTTGCTTACAACATGGAATTTGAAAGTGGTGCAGTAAAATAAGTGTACATGTTTTGCTTATGATTAACATGCAAGTTTAAATTTGAGTTGTTAACATTTTCTCAATGAATGAAAAATAATATCAAAAACAAATTAGTTATCAGTTTCACAAAGCATGTCTTAAGCTGCTAATCAGATTTTCATGAAACATAATTAAGAATTAAAAAGGGGCGTTGGGCGTCGTTTTGCGTCGGGAGCTAATTGTTTCTGTCATCCTTGCCTCTCATATTTACACCTACAGTACCAAAAACCAAAAATGTTTTGAGTGTCTCTATTTATACGACCGGTTTTAACTTACTGACCCATTTCGACACCACTTTCCCACTAACTCCCAAAGTCGGGTGTCGGGCGCATGGGTGACGATAACGGCTAATATTGAAAATTCAGGCATTGTCTTTCGCAGTAGGTCTCTTGGCACGGGATTAATCTCCGAAACCTGACATTGATGCATATCGGCGAGGCCTATCTATTTCCCGCACTAAACGAGCTAGGTGGCACCTTCTACTCTTAAGCCTACCTCAAATAAATGAGACAGAAATTGAATCTTGTCCAAATATGAGACACGTAATTTCGTTAATCACATCCCTAGTGACAGATTATGCTTTTAAAAGAAACCTTTATGAGAGAAGATAACTCTATATTGCCCACCAAAAATACCAACAGAGAATTTTTATATGTTTTTGTGTGCATGAACATGTCTGTTTGTACTGGTCTGGGTGTTATATCTATCTATCTATCACTGTTGATTCTGATATCTGTAACACAAGTGCTTAAGCTACTTACCACGGAGCCAGATCAATGTATGTGACGTTGTTGTATATTTATGTATTATTTAGACGAGTAGTAGGTAATTTACCTGCTTCTTTTGTGTAACTTAAACTAAGCCAGGTTCGTTATTCAATGCAAAATCATATTCAACACGAGGACTTTTTAATCGCCCTAAAATTCTCATTTCACTTCACAAACGTTATTAAAAATCTAATTCTATCTCGTGTGTACAGCTCTTGTTTTAATCAACGTATGTACATATGACCACACACTAGCGTACTCATTTTCATTGAAATATCAGCCCTGACTTAATGACATAAGATACTGCAGAGCTGCCCTTGTACATTGTTCATATACGACACTAGTAGGGTTGCCCCTTTTTTTTGCAAATAAAGTACATCGGTTAACATAGGTTCGAAAAAATAGGACATAGTATCATAATAAAGTGCAATGTATTTTTCTTTATTATTTTATTAAAAAACATATTCAACAAATAGTTATAGTTCCAAAGTATAATTAAATTAATTCTTACGACTAAGCTTCAACTTCAAAATCACAAAGAAACCAAATCATGCGAAATAAAGTATTTTCGTGTAATTTATTGTTCTCATAAAGCATAGAGTACAATTGCCTGAAATAACGTACAATACTTTATTATAAAGTACGGGTGGCAACCCTAGACACTAGGGGTGTGTTTATTTGTCTGTACGTTGCAATTTCGGCACTCGTGTCCGGGGTAAGATAGAACAAAACAAAATTGAAACAGTGGTTGTATTTGGCGAGAAAACACCGAAGTGCTTGCTTGGTAATTTTGGTGTGTGCTTTATTTATTTCAAGTTAGAAATAAATGCTTGCATGAAACACTGGCATGAAATTATCATAGATCTTATTAGGATATTATAAGTCTGATGTAGGAGGAAACCTACACTTGATTACTAGAAAATCGCTGAATTCTTTGAAGCAACTAAGGGCGCGTTCACATATAACGTCCGTTTTACTGGTCCGTTATAACGTTTGTGTAGTTTTATGAGCGAGTTCACACATCCAAAAAATGTACAAAAAATGTATCCAGTATGCTGGGTCGATTCAATACTTTTTATAAAAATATACAACAACATCACATACATTGATCTGACTCCGTGGTAAGTCGCTTAAGCACTTGTGTTACAGATATCAGAACCAACAGTGGTATTACAAATAAACTTAAATACTTAAATACATATAACACCCAGACTAGTACAAACAGACATGTTCGTGCACTCAAACATGTGTGTTTGTACGGTGCGGGGATAAAAACCGCGACCTCTTGGTTAATAGTCAACTTGTTGACCATTACACCAAAGTGGTCGTCGAAAATACTGTGATATGTGTATAATATAGTAGCGACGGATCCGTTGAAGCGGATCCTGTAGAACCCGGGTCATTACGCCGAGTCCGTCGCGCCCTTTATTAAGTTTTTTCCCCGAAAGTGGGGATTGCGGGAAATGGGAAGATCTCCCCGAAAGCCGATGTTGAATTAAAGATGCCCTTTTGTCATGGAGATGCGTTCTTTGATTGAGTCCGAGAAATTTATCTTGAGAAAATTGAGTACTCGCGTTTCTGTGGATTTTATACCAGCCGTACCTAAATTCAAGATCAAATAATCTTTTGAGCAAAAAAATGCACTGAAATCGGTCCATCCGTTCGGGGGCTACGATGCTACAGACAGACATGCACCAACACAAAAAAAACACGGGTTGCACTCCGGAAGTGCCGGCAGAAGTGAAAACTTGATTATTAACGTTGTGCATTTTTGATTTATTTGAATAGTTAGGGAATAATTTTGAACAAATTGCTTTTAATATCAATATAAAAGTACAATCATTTATGTGGTAGAATACAATATTTATTTTTTGCGCTATCGTACACAAACATTACAATTTATATCACACTAGCTGTGCCCGCGACTTCGTCCGCGTGGAATATTTATTTTGGGCATCATTTTATTTTTACAAATTTATTTTTTTGTTATTATTTTAGACAATTTATTTTTTAAGTTTTTAAAAGAACATAATTAGCTTAAAGTACTTCTGCGTTAATTGTTTTTCTAGTTTTATTTTCTTGTGTCAGAAGAACATATTAGTTTTGTCCGCAACGCGTTTGTAGGTCTGATTTTAACAACGCGACATATGTGTGAAAAGCAGTCTTGACGTTAATTAATTCTTATGTGCTTAAATGTTTGATTTTAAGATGTTTGATTTATTAATTGTAACGGTGAAAGATAGCTTAACAGGAAATTGAATTCTTTTAAAATTAAAAGGTAATCAATTTGAAATCATTGAGGTGCGAGGTATAAGCACTGTTTGACCAACTGCTAAACCAGTCTAAACTATTGCAACCATCACGTTTCATATTGCGAAGAAATTAGATTTGAAGAAGAACCACCGGGGTGTTTTAAAATTTCTAAGTAAAATTATTTGGGCACCTATTTTTAACTTTAGGGAATATGGGGAAAGGCCACTTGTGTTCAAATCATTATTTTATTAATTTCGTCTACGCTAACAGTTTCTCACTCCTAATATTGCACTTTGACACATCCATTGATGATCTTTTTTTTCTATTTCGCTTATTTTTGGGTGAACTTTCGATAAAAAGTCCTCAATGTAACTCACTCTTAATCCATAATCTCGTTCAATTGCAATTTTATTATCAAAGTGAGGTACTTTCCCGTCTCCTATTAAAAGTAACTTTGAAGGAAAAGTTATACTACCTCCCTACCACTGCCTCGTTGGTGTAGTGGTAAAGTTTCTGCCTAACATCCAAGAGGTCCTGGGTTCGAATCCCAGGTCAAGCCAAATTTGTTTCTGAGATTTTCTGTCATGAATCTCTCAAAAACCGCTCGGAGTCGAGAAGTTGGCGGTGTTACACCCCCGTGCCTCGCAAAGCACGTTAAGCCGTTGGTCATGCGCCTGATCTCTCTCCGGTCATGTCGGATTGCCGTCTCACCGAACTTTGAGAGTGATGGAACAGTGCAGTTTGAGAGTGCACTTGTTTATTGTGCTCACACTTGTGTACTCTAATATCTCCTGCGTAGTTGGCTGATCTCTGTTGAGATTTGCCGCCGTGGTCGAAATCGGCCTGGAGGACTATTTCTACCTCCCCCCAAATGTGCTCTCATATTTGTAGTTAATTTTAAGATGTTTACAACCTTCCATATTGGGGTATTTTCAAGGCAAGACTTAACAATGTCTGCCCTTGTTCCCCTTACTATTACTGGTATAGTTTGTCGAAAGTCCCCCGCAAACATAACAGTAATTTTATGATGATGATTTTATCACAGCTTCTTATATTTCTAAGAGTTCTATCTAGACCCTCTACATGAGCTCTAAGGATCATGAAACATTCGTCCCAGATTATTTTTATTAATTTATTTAATTTCCAAACTTTTATATTTACGCGGTTTACTTATTATACACGGTCACCTGGTCATTCATCGTATCAGCCTGTTACAGTCCACTGCTGGACATAGGCCTCCCCCAAGGACCGCCACAGCGCACGATCTCCCGCTCTTTGCATCCTACCTTGCTGCTTTCTTCAAGTCGTCTGTCCATCTAGCCGGGGGGCGTCCCACACTACGTTTACCTAAGACCACCACCATGGAGACCACCTCCATTCAAAAACCTTCCTGCTCCACCTCTCGTCGGTTCTGCGACAGACATGGCCAGCCCACTGCCTCTTTAGCTTTATTTACTTTATTTTTTGACAACATCAGTTACCTTAGTCTTATGTCGTATGACCTCGTTCCGGATCTTATCCCTTAATGAGACCCCAACATAGACCTTTCCATAGCACGCTGAGTGACGTGTAGTCGGTGAGTTGACTGTCATGTTCCACGTTTCGGCTGCGTAGGTTAATAAGACTTGTAAGACGCATTGGTTAAACAACCGGCTTTTTAAGCACTGCGGTAGGGTCGACGTGAAGATATGACGCAACTGGTCATTAATTAAATCTAATCTTGGTTCTTCATGGTAACTCGTAGAGCTACTCCCCCTCTCCGCGTCGCTCGCAACTAACGCCTCTCTTCCTTGCAGCGTCATGTTTTGCACATCATGCGGCGCGGGTGAATTTTATTTTGGTGTTATTTTAAAATTGTAATATCTTCTAAGATATTCATTGAAATTAAGTGATGTCAAGGACAATTTTGTTCACAATTAAATACTCTTAATCAACAACACATTTATTTGGATAAAGATTAATTATTACGTTGATACAACTCTTAACAAATAATGCATTAATTTCGGTCAAATTTGATTACCATAAAAACGGTTCTAGTGACTTGATCTTAAAAGATAGACATATACTGTCGCAGACATTTTTTTAGATCATTGTAAGAGGAATAATTCGTTCATACAAATATTTTTGGTATCTCGAACCGTTTTCGCAGCGTACGCAACGGAAGCCCCCAAGGATGAATAATTTTCCCCGTTTTTTTTACATTTTCCATGATTTCTTCGCTCCTAATAGTTGCAGCGTGATGTTATATAGCCTATAGCCTTCCTCGATAAATGGTCTATTCAACACAAACATAATTTTTCAATTCGAACCAGCAGTTCCTGAGATTAGCGCGTTCAAACAAACAAACAAACAAACAAACAAACAAACAAACAAACAAACAAACAAACTCTTCAGCTTTATAATATTAGTGTAGATATCACATTAAAATACATTATATTACATTAAAAAGTTTATCTCTTAGAAAAATCAACTTACATCCATAATTTCAATTACTTTTTCACCATCATTATTACCAGAACCATCATCGGCAATCTCTAAAACTGATACGATAGGTTTATGATAGCTGAAGTAAGAAACGAACAGTTTTGATTCGAACCTATTTAAATGTCTTATAAAGACAGCATCAATAGTAGTTTTATACTTCGTTGTGCTAAGATTGCGATCATTTGACATAGTTAAACCAAATTCACTGTTTAAAAATTCAATTTATAGTTGATTTTGAAATCTCCACTCAAAATCATTGGCAATTCATCAAAGCGTTTTCCAATTTTTTTTTGAAGCAATGCGAATGCGTCATGAGAATAAATGAATAAATTTTCGTACAAGAAGTCTCGAATAGCACGCAGTGACTTATTTGGAGAGATGTAAACCACAACCATAACAATGAACTGATTATCACCAGAGTGGCAACGGCTTATACAAATATCACCAATATCAGAAACAGTAGCATTAAACATGCTATTGTATTTCACATGCACATCCATGTAATTTGTGCAATAATGAACTGTGTTAACATTCTGATAAATAGCTACTCCTCCCGCTGGTTTCTTTCGCTATTTTTTCGTCACTTTTTTCATTAATAGATTCACTTTGTTCAATTTCCATATTTTAAACAGTTTATATAGACTAATTTTATGAATACACAGTAGTGTCACCACTACACAGACGATCGAGCCATCAGCTGTCACCATCGATGGATGCGTGTGGCACACTCTAACTTAAACACACACGAACATTCGCGCAAGCGCTCTGCGCCGCCTAAACGAAATAGCAGGCGCAGGCATACGTTCTCACCGCGCTGTAAAAAGAGAGGGGAATACGCCGCGCCGTCTGTCTACTCTCCATTAGTCAATTAATTGCTCTCAAACAATCGATTAATCGAAAAATAGTTTAATTGTACAAAATAAAAACAGTTTTTTGCAATTAACTTTATAGTTGTACAATTGAGATCATAATAATCGATTGTGACAATCGATTTTTTAGGTGAAAAAAAAGGTTAAAAAATACAATTTATACGCAAGAAATCAATCATGGTAAAAAAGTAAAATGTAAAAAAAAATTCAAAATTTCATTTTATAATTCTTTTCAATTTTTTTTTCATACTTTAAATATTTTTTTTAACCCATTTTTAATTAATCGAAACCCTTACAATCGATTAAAAAAATATCGATAATCGAAAAAAACTAATCGATTGTTCTATTAATCGATTTCGATGGTATAACACTACTCTCCAACCGTCTTACGGTTTTTCGATCAGCATCACGTGACCTGACGCGAGTTTCACAGTTTCTACCCATGCCACAAAAGTGCTCAACGCCGCTAAAGAAGTTTTCACTTCAAAAATAATCCTTTTTTTCAAGAAGTGGCTGTTTAAATCCAACTATGGCAGTCCAGTGTATGTTTGATGAGTATCCCTCCCCGGAGCTTAGTCGGCGCGGAGCTGTCGGTCGGATTTAATTTATCTTGTTACTTTTTATAAACATAATGATGATAACTTTTGCTATTTAAATTGAGGTTTGCTTTAGCAATGTTTGTATTTTCGTTGTCACTTGACATAGTCGTTTTTTCCTGTTTTTTTAACCCCCGACGAAAAAGAGGGTTATAAGTTTGACCCCTATGTCTGTGTGTGTATGTGTTTGTGACTGCCTCGTTGGTGTAGTGGCAAAGTTTCTGCCTTACATCTGAGAGGTCCTGGGTTCGAATCCCAGGTCGAGCCAAAATTGTTTCTGAGATTTTCTGTCCTGAATTGCTCAAAAACAGCTCAGAGTCGGGAAGTTGGCGGTGTTACACCCCCGTGCCTCGGTGCGCACATTATGCCGTTGGTCCTGCGTCTGATCTCTCTCCGGTCATGTCGCATTGCCATCTCACCGAACTTTGAGAGTGATGGAAAAGTGAGTGCACCTGTGTATTTCGCTCACACTTGTGCACTTTAATATCTCCTGCGTAGTTGGCTGACCTCTGTTGAGATTGGCCGCCGTGGTTGAAATCTGCCAGGAGGACTATTATTTTTTTTTTGAATTTTTGAATTTAAAAAAAAAAAACACGGTGGTTATTAGCTATGGTTGATCAAAATCCGCCTAGCCGTTGAAACACACCAGCTGTTGTACTGGCTCATTCAGTTCTTTTTTAAACTTAGCATTACGGGAAATTCATATCGAAAGCTTTTCATCTCCTGTGTTTAGTTTTGAGTCATAAGTTAACAATTATAGCGTCGTTTTCCATAAAATCTAGCTTCGTTTTGTATAAGTCATGAATTCTTTATAACGAATTTAGCAAGCTACACCCTGTTAGACTAACAACTGGGGCTAAGTACCTACTCGAAGCACTGCAACAAAAGCTTTTGTAAAAGATATTCAGAAAAAATTAAAACACACCCAATCAATCAAAAAAATGCCGGCTTGCAAGAGATGTGGGTTCGAAACCCGCCTGTGGCAGTCCGAATTTTTCCTTTAAGTCTGTTTTAAGTTCACATTGTAACGAAATTTGCATTGATTATGTTAAAATATAGTAACTTAGTAAGATATTCAGGTCTTTCAGCGTTTCAAAGAACCTTTCTCTTTTCGTTTCTTTGCTGTTGTATCGTTTGTTCATATGTGGCCATTTTAGGAGATTAACAGTGAAGTCAATACCTATTTTACAGATTTTTAAATTCATTAGATTTTTTGAGAGATTCAATTTTTTTAGTTTTTTTGAAATTCATTAATTTCTCAGTTTAATTTTGTAAAGCGTAAGCCCGTAAAGCGAGCCAATTAGAGACAATGCATATTCTATTGTTATTTACATACTCCATTGATGGGTCATTGGACGTCAAGAATTCAAAGTTGAAGGTACATTATTATTATTGTACTGAGATGTGCAAAGGGGCAATGACAATAGTGACTGAGTTTTTTGCGCCGCTTCTTCTCAGCACTAGCATAAATTGTTCCGAAGCGATAGTAAGGTTAACTTTTATGTTGGGACGTGTAAAAGTGCTCCTTGTAAGCCGATTCACAGAAATAAATTGATTTCATTGCATACTGTCATTGTCTTGATCGCTTCAGACGCGTCTAGGGTTGCCACTTTTATTTGCAAATAAAGTACATCGGTTATTATAGGCACGAAAAAAAAGTACATAATATAAAAATAAGGTACGATTTATTTTTCTTTTTTAATATTATATTTAAAAACATATTGAACAAATAATTATACTTCCAAATTATAATTATATTAATACTCACGACTAAGCTTCAACTTCAAAATCACAAAGAAACCAAATCATGCGAAATAAAGTATTTTCGTGTAAGTACTTTATTGTTCTCATAAAGTAAAGAGTACAATTGCCTGAAATAACGTACAATACTATATTATAAAGTACGGATGGCAACCCTAGACGCGTCCCGCCGTCTTCGGACGTTCAGGCCCTTCCAATAATGTGCCCTGAACTTCAGTTGCGAAATGATCATTTACAGGAACACATTTATATCTTCCCAACATCCGCAAGATTAATTTTCAAGCGAGTCGCAAAGAACACTTGACATGCAACGTTTGTAGTATGTAACTCGCCAGCGCCGCCACTAGCTTTGTGGCGCTCTCTACAACAGCTTTAAGTGAGAAACGCTTTTAGTAATGACGTTGATAAGATTAGAAGTTTTCAAGGTTACAAATGTTAGGATACAATGAAATAGATTTAGAATGAAATAGAAATAGATGAAATAGAAGTACGAGGTTGATTGTATTGGTGATGGATGATAGCGTTAGTATTGACTGCCTCGTTGGTGTAGTGGTAAAGTTTCTGCCTTACATCCGAGAGATCTTGGGTTCGAATCCCAGGTTGAGCCAAAAATGTTTTTGAGATTTTCTGTCATGAATTTCTCAAAAACAGCCCCCGTGCCTCCGAAAGCACGTTAAGCCGTTGGTCCTGCGCCTGATCTCTGTCCGGTCATGTCGGATTGCCGTCTCACCGACCTTGAGAGTGATGGAACAGTGAGTGCACCTGTGTGTTGCGCTCACACTTGTGAACTATAATATCTCCTGCGTAGTTGGCTGATCTCTGTTGAGATTGGCCGCCGTGGTCGAAATCGGCCAGGAGGACTATTATTATTAGCGTTAATATAGAGTAGCGTTAGCGATAATATGCTTTAAGTAAGTAAAAGTTTAAATACAGTTTTAAGTGTTAAGTTCGTAAAGCTTTTTTTTATTTTAAGAAATTTTTGACGTTAAGTATAATAAAATGGTTTAAGGCAAGCCACTTCTCTGTTATAAGGAACATTTCATAATAATAAATAAATCATAATAAATATGCAACAACATCACACACATTGATCTGACTCCGTGGTAAGTAGCTAAAGCACTTGTGTTTGAGAAACCAGAATCAACAGTGGTATAACAAGTAAACTTAAATAATTACATAATAACACCCAGACCAGTACGAACGGACACGTTCATGCACATAAATGTTTGTACAGTGCGGGGATCGAACCCGCGACCTCTTAGTTAATAGTCAAATTTTTGACCATTAGACCAAAGTGGCCGTCGAAATAAATAAAAAAGCAAAATGAAGTAAAATAGAAAAATATTTTAATCAACTTTCACCTGAATTTCGGTCGCACTTCACAAATCCAACTTGTTATCTCTCCGTGGCTTATCTCAGAACAACTCGACAACGGAGGATCTCTAAAATAACAAGAGGTTCGGCTACGAGATCACTCGTAATCCGCTGAGTTTTTCCTTTTGTGGAGTGGTTCAAATGTTATTATTGAATTTTACTGAATTTTAGTATTACGAAAATGTTATCATAAAATATTAAAGGAAGTCATAATAAAGTATTGCATAGCCAGTACATAAGGTTACGCAATAAATACCTGACGTGAAAAAAAACTGTTAGGTTTTACGTTTGTTAACAAAATAAATGGAAAATGAAGCAAAGAAATACCTGGGGTTTCCTTTTCATGACAACCATAATTATTCAAAATAAATTCGTAGTGGATAATCCGATTCTGTCAAAATGGAGACCACGACTTCATTCAGCTTGCAAACATTTCGATTTCTCACTAAATCAAACCCTATATAGCCATCAAATACTCCGCGAAACCAGGTCACTGCTTTCGTACGGAGATCGGAATGGCTTGACTCACTATTTTTTCCTCCATCTACCCCAGACTACTGGCGACTTTGGGAAAAACACATAATTATTTCTATGTCTTACGCAGCACAACCTTACTTATGTATCTTGTATAAGAAGAAATGGTAGCAATATGTTTTTTTTTTCTTTTAACTATGTTAAATACTAACCGCCGCTACTAGCACTAACAAACGCGTAGTGGTTTTAATATTCGGTTTCTGAGTGAATAGTACAAAGACTGAAGTGAATTAGATCTAAGTATAATAAAGATATCTCATAATAGGATATGGTAAGTCCTTTTTTTAGAAAGCTTTTAGAACTTAAGAAGTGATGTTTGCGTATTCTTCTTCTCTGTTTTAAATATTTTCTTCAAATTATAATCATCATATCAGTATGTAATCTATGCTGATAATTGAAAGAAAGAAAATTATCCTTCTGGCCGACTTCGACCACGGCGGCCAATCTCAACAGAGATCAGCCAAAAGTCAGAGATATTATAGTGCACAGGTGTGAGCGTAATACACAGGTGCACTCACTGTTCCATCACTCTCAAAGTTCGGTGAGACGGCAATCCGACTTGACCGGAGAGAGATCAGATGCAGGACTTAACGTGCTTTCCGAGGCACGGGAATGTAACACTGCCAACTTCCTGTTTTTGAGAAATTTATAACAGAAAATCTCAGAAACAATTTTGGCTCAACCTGGGATTCAAACCCAGGACCTTTTAGATGTAAGGCAGAAACTTTGCCACTACCACCATCGAAGCAGTCCATAATTGATTTTGGACACATACACAAGACGAAATGAAAAGTAATAATAAAACGAATCCCAAAATAATTCACGCTAAATGAAGTCCTAGTTTCGTATAATCCAATTGACACATCTATTCCTTTCCCACACAGGCTGGTTTTATACCTCTATTTCGTGCGAGGGTTAATTTTAGACGGGGTTTATATGTCCCGCGTCAAATTAACCGACTGCGGCGGAAACACGTAGTGTGGGTCAAGTGATGAGGCTGTCTAGGAAGTTGTGTCGGTAGTGGTTTTGGTTGATATTGTTAGCTATGTTTTGGAATAATCTAGAAGGGTGAACATGTTGACTATACGATTTTGCAGTGAAGGCGGTAAAAATACTTTTTTAAGCAAGTTGAGTAAAATATTGAAGTCTATTATTTTTTAATCCGATCCAATCGACTTCTTAGAAGATATTACAGTGTGTGTTTTCTCTGGCGCTTATAATTATAAGCTTTTTGAAAAGATTCCTAATTTGGGGTATTTAGTTATAGTAAAATTAATAAAAAATATTCAACAACATCACATACATTGATCTGACTCCGTGGTAAGTACGTAAGCACTTGTGTTACAAAAATCAGAATCAACAGTGGTATTACAAATAAATACATATAACTCCAGACCAGTACAAACAGACACGTTCATGCACACAAATATTTGTACAGTGCGGTAATCGAACCCGCGACCTTGCGGTTAATAGTCAACTTCTTAACTTTACACCAAAGTGGTCGTATTTAAATGTTAATAATTCACAAAAAATCGGTTTAATTCGAATCTATATTCAAACTATTAACTGAAATTGAATGTTGATAAACGCAAGCAACCAATAATTATGATTAAAATAACATATGCTAAATCGGGCGGCGTGACAAATACAATTTCAGAATTATTTCACGCTACATACTTCAGTAAATGTGCAAATTAGAATCAGTGAGTTGGCATAACATCAAACCAATTAATTATTATTTATAGTTATATGGTTGAAGAAGATAAACAAATATACAACAACATCACATTCATTGATCTGACTGCGTGGTAAGTAGCTTAAGCACTAGTGTTCCAGACATTAGAATCAACAATGGTATTACAAATTAACTAAAATATATACATACGAGTATAACACCCAGACCAGTACAAACAGACATGTTCATGCACATAAATGTTGGTACAGTGCGGGGATTGAACCCGCGACCACTTGGTTAATAGTCAACTTCCTGACTATTACACCAAAGTGGTCGTGGTAAAAGATAATTGTCAGTAATTTCTAAAGGAGGGAAATGAACAAAACATGAGTTCGAAGAATGTAACAAATGATGCGGCCATTACTGTAAAATGTAGCACCAATATTGTCAAGTTCAACACTCAATATTGTATGGTTCTGACCTGTTAGGGTCCTATTCTAAAACTCTTGTCGTTTTTAATTCCCGACGCAAAAAGAGGTGTACGTTTAACCCCTCTGTCTGTGGTAACGTAGCTCCTGAATGAATGAACCGATTTGACTGCGATTTTTAAACCGAAAATCACAGTGGCTTATAAAGTATTGGCAGAGACCAGTTTTTATTTTTTTTTATCTCGTCTTGGTATATGGCTGGTAGGTCTATAATAATAATAATAATTTTAAATCGTTATTTGCTTACAACATGGAATTTGAAGGTGGTCCAGTAAAATAAGTGTACATGTTTTGCTTATGATTAACATGCAAGTTTAAATTTGAGTTGTTAACATTTTCTGAATGAATGAAAAATAATATCAAAAACAAATTAGTTATCAGTTTCACAAAGCATATCTAAAGCTGCTAATCAGATTTTCATGAAACATAATTAAGAATTAAAAAGGGGCGTTGGGCGTCGTTTTTGCGTCGGGAGCTAATTGTTTCTGTCATCCTTGCCTCTCATATTTACACCTACAGTACCAAAAACCAAAAATGTTTTGGGTGTCTCTATTTATACGACCGGTTTTAACTTACTGACCCATTTCGACACCACTTTCCCACTAACTCCCAAAGTCGGGTGTCGGGCGCATGGGTGACGAAAACGGCTAATATTGAAAATTCAGGCATTGTTTTTCGCAGTAGGTCTCTTGGCACGGGATTAATCTCCGAAACCTGACATTGATGCATATCGGCGAGGCCCATCTATTTCCCGCACTAAACGAGCTAGGTGGCACCTTCTACTCTTAAGCCTACCTCAAATAAATGAGACAGAAATTGAATCTTGTCCAAATATGAGACACGTAATTTCGTTAATCACATCCCTAGTGACAGATTATGCTTTTAAAATAAACCTTTATGAGATTAGATAACTCTATATTGCCCACCAAAAATACCAACAGAGAATTTTTATATTTTTTTGTGTGCATGAACATGTCTGTTTGTACTGGTCTGTGTGATATATCTATCTATCTATCACTGTTGATTCTGATATCTGTAACACAAGTGCTTAAGCTACTTACCACGGAGCCAGATCAATGTATGTGACGTTGTTGTATATTTATGTATTATTTAGACGAGTAGTAGGTAATTTACCTGCTTCTTTTGTGTAACTTAAACTAAGCCAGGTTCGTTATTCAATGCCAAATCATATTCAACACTAGAACTTTTTAAATCGCCCTAAAATTCTTATTTCACTTCACAAACGTTATTAAAAATCTAATTCTATCTCGTGTGTACAGCTCTCGTTTTAATCAACGTATGTACATATGACCACACACTAGCGTACTCATTTTCATTGAAATATCAGCCCTGACTTAATGACATAAGATACTGCAGAGCTGCCCTTGTACATTGTTCATATACGACACTAGTAGGGTTGCCCCTTTTTTTTGCAAATAAAGTACATCGGTTAACATAGGTTCGAAAAAATAGGACATAGTATCATAATAAAGTGCAATGTATTTTTCTTTATTATTTTATTTAAAAACATATTCAACAAATAGTTATAGTTCCAAAGTATAATTAAATCAATTCTTACGACTAAGCTTCAACTTCAAAATCACAAAGAAACCAAATCATGCGAAATAAAGTATTTTCGTGTACTTTATTGTTCTCATAAAGTACAGAGTACAATTGCCTGAAATAACGTACAATACTTTATTATAAAGTACGGGTGGCAACGCTAGGCACTAGGGGTGTGTTTATTTGTCTGTCCGTTGCAATTTCGGCACTCGTGTCCGGGGTAAAATAGAACGAAACAAAATTGAAACAGTGGTTGTATTTGGCGAGAAAACACCGAAGTGCTTGCTTGGTAAATTTGGTGTGTGATTTATTTATTTCAAGTTAGAAATAAATGCTTGCATGAAACACTGGCATGAAATTATCATAGATCTTATTAGGATATTAAAAGTCTGATGTAGGAGGAAACCTACACTTGATTACTAGAAAATCGCTGAATTCTTTGAAGCAACTAAGGGCGCGTTCACATATAACGTGCGTTTTGCTGGTCCGTTATAACGTTTGTGTAGTTAATTGAGCGAGTTCACACATCCAAAAAAATGTACAAAAAATGTATCAAGTATACTGGGTCGATTCAATACTTTTTATAAAAATATACAACAACATCACATACATTGATCTGACTCCGTGGTAAGTCGCTTAAGCACTTGTGTTACAGATATCAGAACCAACAGTGGTATTACAAATAAACTTAAATACTTAAATACATATAACACCCAGACTAGTACAAACAGACATGTTCGTGCACTCAAACATGTGTGTTTGTACGGTGCGGGGATAAAAACCGCGACCTCTTGGTTAATAGTCAACTTGTTGACCATTACACCAAAATGGTCGTCGAAAATACTGTGATATGTGTATAATATAGTAGCGACGGATCCGTTGAAGCGGATCTTGTAGAACCCGGGTCATTACGCCGAGTCCGTCGCGCCCTTTATTAAGTTTTTTCCCCGAAAGTGGGGATTGCGGGAAATGGGAAGATCTCCCCGAAAGCCGATGTTGAATTAAAGATGCCCTTTTGTCATGGAGATGCGTTCTTTGATTGAGTCCGAGAGATTTATCTTGAGAAAATTGAGTACTCGCGTTTCTGTGGATTTTATACCAGCCGTACCTAAATTAAAGATCAAATAATCTTTTGAGCAAAATATACGGGCGAAAGTTTTACGTGACAACGACTTTGAGTGGTAAAATAATTTTAATGTGAATATTCATTCGTATAACATGAACCAGTGTGCATGCCTATCTCTCTCACTCTCTCTCTCTCGCTCTGTCTCTCTCGCTCTTAGGCGGGTTAACTGTGCTCGAGTGGAAGGGACGCGTGCCTTTCACTTTCTATGTCTGTCTCACTCGCTCTTAGGCGGGCTAACCATGCCCGAGTCGAAGGGACGCGTGCCTCTCACTCGCTCTCATTGTGAGCGCGGAACGTGAGCGGAGCGTAACGCAGTTTCTTGAAGTGGCACCCGGCAAACCAATTTATAAGACGTTGTCACGTCAAAAAATGCACTGAGATCGGTCCATCCGTTCGAGGGCTACGATGCTACAGACAGACATACACCAACACAAAAAACAGATATAGGGTAAAATATAACACCCCTCTAAATGCCCTAACCAGAGTCTTAAAGTTCAACGGTTGAATACTTCACATGCAATTTCCCATATTCAAAATTACATAAATCATCAAACAAATTTTGAGGTAAACTTGGAAACCTATGTCAGAACTCGTCTGAAACAAAAATATTTCATTAATCAACCTACAACCATATTCACCAACAACTTATAAAGGTTTAATCTTAGTTTCAAGGATTTCGCAATGAAATATCTACACTAATATATAATATTATAAAGCTGTAGAGTTTGTTTGTTTGTTTGTTTGAACGCGCTAATCTCAGGAACTGCTGGTTCGAATTGAAAAATTCTTTTTGTGTTGAATAGACCATTTATCGAGGAAGGCTATAGGCTATATAACATCACACTGTAAATATTAGGAGCGCAGAAATCATGGAAAATGTAAAAAAAACGGGCGTACGGTAAAAAAACATCCTTAAGGGCTTCCGTTGCGTACGCTGCGAAAACGGTTCAAGATATCAAAAATATTTGTATAAAATAATTATTCCTCTTAAAATAATCTAAAAAAATGTATGTATTATATATTTAAAATACTAAAGCATATTAGAATCGTATTTATTTACATAATTATCAAAGTGACAGTCAACACCAAAGCGTAGTCATGGGAACCGCCGGCACTCAGGATTTAGAAAGGAGTATATATATGACAGTTTCCTCCTCCCCAAATTTCTGACATATTGCAAAGCGGAATCACACCACTCTGGTAGCCAGCATTTGATCCACGTGTGCTCGTCTTACTACTCCGTCATCGGTGAGCACTTCATAGTGAAGGCGACCCAGCCTCTTGGTGACGGTACCAAATTGCCACTTGTGGCCTGAACTGTAATTTCGAATTTGCACCCTTTGTCCTGTATAAAATTGTTTCTCTATTTCTGGTTGGGATGTAACTGGATGTGAGGTGTGCGGTGGGGCTTCTTCAAACCTCGTATGAAGACTGGTTCTAATCGGCCTTTCAAACATTAGTTCGTACGGTGA
This sequence comes from Pyrausta despicata, assembly GCA_963921415.1. Lineage (NCBI taxonomy): Eukaryota > Metazoa > Arthropoda > Insecta > Lepidoptera > Crambidae > Pyrausta > Pyrausta despicata. Next base: position 12,636,568 of record OY992867.1, read on the forward strand.
TTTACCTTGTCCGGTTGGAGTTCGCCTGAGAAGTTCTTTAATACGTCTTGTTTTATCATGAATATCACCCCTCTCCCCTCTTAATGGGTTTAACATTCTTTTAATTGTTTGAACATACCGTTCAGCTTGGCCATTCGTGGCTGGATGGTATGGAGCTGAAGTCTTATGAATAATGGCATGCTCTTTTAGGAATGATTCAAATTCATTTGATACGAATTGTCTTCCATTGTCTGAGACTAGTATGTGCGGTAGTCCGAATATACTAAAGACTTCTTTTAGATTTTTAATGCACCAAGAGCTGGTGATGTTTTTCGTGGGGACTATCTCTACCCACTTTGTAAACGCATCAACTAATATAAATAAGTAGTATCCGTGTATGGGCCCAGCAAAGTCGATATGTATTCTTTGCCAGGGCGTACATGGTTCCTCCCAATGATGAATCTGAACTTTTGCAGGTTCATTTTGTTTAAGTCTACATTCTCTACACTCCTTTACAATGTCTTCAATATCTTTGTCCATATTTTTCCAATATACAAAACTTCTCGCAAGCAATTTCATTTTAACAATGCCCAGATGTCCTTCATGTAATTCCTTCAAGACAACTATTCGTAGTTAATCAGGTATCATTATCCTTGAACCTTTGAATAAGCACCCATCATGACAAGTCAATTCATTTTCGTTGTATCCAAGTGGTTTTACCGATTTACCTAATTGTAACGCTTCCAGTAACAATTTAAACTCTTTGTCTGATTTTGTTTCTTCTGCGATCTTTAGGCGCGTAACACGTAATGCAGAGAGCTGATTATTTTGAAATAAGCTGTGTAAGTCTAAGCAGTCTGGAGTACTCTCAATAGGAAAACGTGAAAGGTAATCAACGTTGCAATGTTCACTAGATGATCTGTATTCTATTGTATAATTGAAACCAGATAAAAAGTGTGCATAGTGAAACAGTCGCATGGTACTCATGGTAGGTAAAGTCTTGTTCGGGTGAAATATAGTTGTTAAGGGTTTATGATCCGTAACCAGAATAAATTTACGGCCATAGCAATAGTAGAAAAACTTCTTTAATCCCCAGAAAATAGAAGTGGCTTCTTTATCGATCTGACTGTACCTTTTCTCGCTTGTCGTCAGAGAACGGGATGCAAAAGCTATCGGTTTGTCAGTGCCATCGGAGAATCTGTGTGATAGAACTGCACCGAGACCAGTCGGCGATGCGTCAGTGGCCAGTACAAGTGGTTTAGTGGAATCAAAATGAACAAGAACTTTATCACTTACGATTTCTTTTTTAATTGTGATAAAACTTGTTTCACATACTTCTGTCCAGATAAAATCTGTACCCTTTTTTAATAAGTTATTCAAAGGGTTTGTAATTGTAGCCAAATTTGGGATGAATTTGTTGTAGTAATTAGCCATTCCCAAGAATGTTCGTAATTCGTTAACGTTTTTAGGTCTTTCTGTATTCATTATGGCTTTAATTTTGTCTTTATTTTTGTGGAGACCTTCAGCATCGATTGTATGTCCAAGGTAGTTAATGCTGTGTTGAAAGAAATTACATTTTTCTTTATTCAGTTTCAAGTTGTTCTCTTTGAGTTTTTGGAGTACTTGTCTCAATCTCTGTAATAACTCGTCTTCAGTAGCGCCTTGTAGAATGATGTCATCAAAGAAACATTTAACGCCTTTGATACCTTGCAAAATTTTGTCCATGAATTTCTGCCAAAGATTTGGAGCAACTTTTACACCGAACATCAAACGGTTTACTTTAAATGTTCCCAGGTGAGTACTTAGGGTTTGCATCATGCTACTTTCTTCGTCCATTTGCATGTTTAGGTAAGCTTGTGTTATATCTAAAGTGCAAAATATTTTACCGCCGTTCATTTCACTGAATATGTCTTCGATAATTGGGATTGGGTATTGTTCATCTTTGATTACCTTGTTCAGAGTAACTTTGTAATCTGCACATAGTCGTATGCTGCCATTTGGTTTGACAATAGGGACTACTGGCGTACCCCAATCAGAATAATCTACTTTTGTTATTATATTTTCTTTACATAATCTCTTGATTTCTTCGTCTACTTTATCTTTTATTGCGTAAGGTATTCGTCGTGGTTTAATAAAAATAGGTTTTGTTTTTTCTTGTAGTATAAAATGAGCTTTGTGGTTAGGTATGCATCCAAGTGTTCCGTCAAAAACCGTATTAAATTCTGCCAATAATTCGTCGAGTCTTTGTTTGTCATTTTCAACCTTAAGAGTTCTGACATCAGCTAAGTTAACGGTGATTTCACGTATCCATTCGCGACCAAAAATAGGATCAACATCTTGTTTAATTATGTAAAGTTTTCCGTGAAATCGTTGATGTTTGTATAGGCAGTCAACAAATATAAATCCTAAAGGTTTTATTATTTCGCCTGTATATGTCTTTAGTCTTAAATCTGTGTGGTGTATATTTTTGTTTAAATTCAACTTCTTATAATCCTTGTACGAAATAGACGAGAGAGCTGCACCAGTGTCAAGTTCCATTCGAATTGTTTTCGTTTCAATTTGTATAGTGATCATGAATTTTTCACATTTGTCATTACGAACCAAATTGATATCGCATAAATTATCTTCCTCAATTGTGAAATCGTCTTCTATGTGATGGTTTTGTCTATTATTGAATTGTTGTAAACAGACTCCACCTAAATGGCCTTTTCTTTGACATTTAAAGCAAACTGAATCTATGTATTTGCACGTATCGGCTTTGTGATCTGCGCTACCACAGCGGTAACATTTCCCTCGCAGTTCTTTTATGGATTGTATATGTATAGTTTTTGGTTTATTCCTTGTATTTGTCTTCTGTTGTATTTTGTTTACTGTTCTTGTTTGATCATTTTCTTTTGACATGTAGGTGTTATCCATCTTTGCTATTTCGTATGTTGAGGCCATGTGTACCAATTCAGAGAAGTTCATTAGTTTACCTTGCTGCAAAATTTTAGTGCGAATATCCCAATCTTTGATACCTCTTATAAACTGTAAGGTCAAGAAGTTTTCGTCAGTGGATTTGTGGCAGTGATTGCAAGTGAATTCACAAGTTTGTGATAATCTTTTAAGTTCTGAAGAGTATTGTAGAATAGTTTCATTTTCTGATTGAATGTGTGTAATAAACTTATGTTGTCGTGCCCACATGCTCGGCTTGGGGTCTATAAATTCATCTAACAGTTTGACCAATTCTTCATATTCTAATTCGCATGGATCTCGTGGTGAACATAGGTCGTACGTCTTCTGATGTAGATCAGGACTTAAGGATGTAAGCAACATGTACTTCTTTGTATTTAAGTCATCGCATCTATTTAATTTCAGAAATATCTCTAAGCGTTTAATGAAGTTCTTGAAAGTCTCGTCCTTGTCTAGTGGTTGGAAATTTAACTTAGGAGTCACAAAATCGGTTGTAACTGACCTTGAGTTATGACCACCTTGTATGAAACCAGCATTGTTCTGAACTGTAGGTTTTAGGTTCTGTAATTTTAATTTCAATTGCATCAAATTTTCTACAAATGCAATTTTTTCTTCAATTTCACTATCTAGTTGTTCGTCGTTAGTCAAATCTATGATTTGTGATTGTATTTCTTCAAACTTACTTTCGTAGTTTTGCAAGTTTGACACACGTAGTTGAAATTCGTAATCCGTAATTTCTTGTAAGCTGTGTATTTGGCTGCCTAATTTTGTAATACAGCCTTTAATGGATGTTCTTGAACGTTTTAACTTTGTTATTTCCTCCATCGTCGCCAAATTATTATATATTTAAAATACTAAAGCATATTAGAATCGTATTTATTTACATAATTATCAAAGTGACAGTCAACACCAAAGCGTAGTCATGGGAACCGCCGGCACTCAGGATTTAGAAAGGAGTATATATATGACAGTATGCGACAGTATATGTCTATCTTTTAAGATCAAGTCACCGGAACCGTTTTTGTGGTAATCAAATTTGGCCGAAATTTATGCATTATTTGTTAAGAGTTGTATCAACGTAATAATATTAATCTTTATCCAAATAAATGTGTTGTCGATTAAGAGTATTTAATTGTGAACAAAATTGTCTTTAACATCACTTAATTTCAATAAATATCTTAGAAGATATTACAATTTTAAAATAACACCAATATAAAATTCACCCACGCCGCATGATGTGCAAAACATGACGCTGCAAGGAAGAGAGGCGTTACTTGCGAGTGACGCGGAGAGGGGGTGTAGCTTTACGAGTTACCATGATGAACCAAAATTCGATTTCATTAATGACCAGTTGCGTCATACCTTCACGTAGACCCTGCCGCAGTGCCTAAAAAGCCGGTTGTTTAACCAATGCGTCTTACCAGCCTTAACCTACGGAGCCGAAACGTGGAACATGACAGTCAAGCTGGCTCACCAACTACTCGCCACTCAGCGTGCTATGGAAAGGTCTATGTTGGGGATCTCATTAAGGGATAAGATCCGGAACGAGTTCATACGACACAAGACTAAGGTAACTGATGTTGTCCATAAATGTAGCAAGCTAAAGTGGCAGTGGGCTGGCCATGTCTGTCGCAGAACCAACGAGAGGTGGAGCAGCAAGGTTCTTGAATGGAGACCACTCTTAGGTAAACGTAGTGTGGGACGCCCCCCAGCTGGATGGACAGACGACCTGAAGAAGGCAGCTGGTAGTGACTAGATGCAAAGAGCGGGAGATGGTGCGCTGTGGCGGTCCTTGGGGAAGGCCTATGTCCAGCAGTGGACTGTCTGTTACGATGAATGATCAGGTGTCCGCGTATAATAATCTGGGACGAATGTTCCATGATCCATAGAGCTCATGTAGAGGGTCTAGATAGGATTCTTAGAGATATAAGAAGCTGTGATAAAATCATCATCATAAAATTACTGTTATGGGGGACTTTCAACAAACTGTACCAGTAATAGTAAGGGGAACAAGGGCAGATATTTTAAAGTCTTGCCTTAAAAATACCCCAATATGGAAGTTTGTATACATCTTAAAATTAACTACAAATATGAGAGCACATTTGGGGGGAGGTAGAAATAGTCCTCCAGGCCTAAAATCGATATCGACTACTGAATCGATCCATTGGATTGATATTACACCCTCTAAAATCGTGATTTGATTATTTCTGATTATTCATCTTTGATTCGAATCGATTTAAAAATCGATGTTTTTTTGGAAGAAATTGCCATCCCTGAGCAGCACTAGCAACAACAAGCACTAAGAAGCAATACTTACACCCTCTTGCAGGAGAAACATAATGCACTTAGTTTCAAAAGGTTCTATTGTAAGGACATAGTTACATGACGATTTAATTTTTGGATTTTATCTGATTCCCAAAACATCCCAAGCGCCTACTTAGTTACTTACTTTGGGATCAGACAATGTATGTGACGTTGTCCCCAAGGCGTCACATACATTGCCACGCACATAATACACACTTACATTTTACATTACATTTGACTGCCTCGTTGGCGTAGTGGCAAAGTTTCTGCCTTACATCCGAGAGGTCCTGGGTTCGAATCCCAGGTCGAGCCAAAAATTGTTTCTGAGATTTTCTGTAATGAATTTCTCAAACAGCTCGGAGTCGGGAAGTTGGCGGTTTTACACCCCCGTGCCTCGGAAAGCACGTCTCACCGAACTTTGAGGGTGATGGAACAGTGAGTGCACCTGTGTATTGCGCTCACACTTGTGCACTATAATATCTCCTGCGTAGTTGGCTGATCTCTGTTGAGATTGGCCGCCGTGGTCGAAATCGGCCAGGAGGACTATTACTATTATTATACACTTACATACCTGTATAAAACTTACGATAACTTAATGAGATAACTCGACAAAATGTTTGTGAAAAGACTTTGTTCAATAAATGAATTCTTTATTTTATTTTACCTACCTAAATCTCTTTTTTGGAGCACTAAAAAAATATATATATGTTCGGCACTTTTACCTACCCCCCTTATGTAACAGTATGCAAGTATTGGCGTCTGTAACACAGTTTATTAATAAACTACTAAAGACTTCTATAATCCCTATCTTTCTACTGAGACTTTTTGCTCAGACATATTTTTAATGAAGATAAACTATACTTTTTTCAGGATTTTTAAAATTTATTATTATTATTATTACGAGTAAACAAATCGCAGTAATGACGACGATCAGGAGCGGAGCAGGTCCATTGGACTCAGTTTAGTACGTCCACGCGCGAGTAGCCACTATACAGGCTGTAAAAAAAACCTTAACGAAGCCGAATACCACGTCATATTCTACCAATTGTTACGACCATTTTTTTCCTTTACACCATACCTGGGAAGTTAACGGTTACTGAGATATTGATGGTTAAAGTTTGAAAAAAAAATTGATGATTTTTACAGAAATGACTTCTGTCCATTATAACTTAACTTTTTTCCAAAGAAACATGATACAAATTTTCACTAGTTCTTTCATAATAAGCCTCTAAATGGCACACTCCGCAATGAACAGCGCACACTCGAACCGAACCGCGTCGCGACGGTGTAAAGCAACACGCCGGGTTAGAATTAAATTATTTTTTTTGATGTCAAAAAATAAAAGTTGTTTCCCAGCCAAAATTTCTTTTTTATACGATTTGGTTTGATGTACTGAACGCGTGGTTGACGGCTTCGTTAAGGTTTTTTTTACACCCTGTATATCTGATTCTGCATCTTTTTGAATTGATCTAAGCTTTTTCTCTTCTCTTGAGAAGACGACTTTGAGCTTTCTTAGTTTAACTCCACTGTGTCGTCGGTATTTGCAAACTTTTCCAATATACTCGAGCGGAACGGTTTCCGTAGAAAAATGAGTTCGCAACACGTCTTTAGATTGTTTCATATAAATTGCGCGGTTTTGTGTTTGCTTGAGCCAAGTTTTAAAATTTCGCTTCGAACAACATAAATTAAATGGGGCATTTAAGTTTGGCTCTACATCATTTTTATTTCGTTTTTAATGCACTCACAGTATGATATTTTTTATTTGTTCTCACAAAGTTTTTAATTATATCTATTTTGTAATTTGGATGATGACACCTATCTTAAATATTGTCAAGAACATGGTGTTTAAAAAACATAGCCCCTATGAAGTTAATACAACCAATATATTTCAAAAAAGCTGTAGAAACCAATTTTTTAACACACAAAACGCAATAAATATTCGGTCAATTGACTCTGACATTGACATACGATTGATTTCTGACACATGACCGTGACGTCACAATCATTTATTACCATACGAAATCTAAGGAGGCAGACCGTTTTGACAGATAATAAAAAGTATGTCAACGATTGGTGGTGTCGTCTAGCCAATTATAATACTTTTTGTAGTCCGTGTACAATACCGGTACCAGTTCAGAATTTTAAAGCCACAAGTTACAACGATATGATTTATTTCGAGTTTCATAACTCAGAAGTGATTAAAAAGGCGAACTGGAATGTTCGCGCGATTCAATATACACACAGCGCCATCTGTTGGTGACGCAGAGAACTATAATAAAATGGGTGTGAGATCACAACTCTAAAAAGTCCCTTTATGCCTAAAAAATAATTTCTGTTTGTACTTTCAAGGGTAAAGCCAGCTTGGAGCTTTCTACAGAATTAATTGTGTATGTGCGATTGAAGTGGTAAAGGGGCCCATAAGTCAAATTGAAGCTGTAAGCTCAAACTGCCATCAGCACCAACAGCCCTTGTCACTATTCATAATGCTAGAAAGTAGTCAGGGGCTTAAAAGTCGGCCTTTTGTACATATTTTAATCAAAAACACCCGCACTTCGTCCATTTTTGAGGCCGGGTAACGTCTTTTCCGTATGTTTGGGTCTAGACAGTCTGTTTGCTTGCATGGTCAAGTTATTGAGAATGACAGGGTTGGCTACATCCCAACTACGCTTTGAGGGTTTATTTAACGTCGTGCAGATGTGTAACACCCGCAAATGTTCTTATTACACAAGTATTTATTCAAATGCGTGGAATACGCACGCGGGACGCGGGGCTTGAACGTGGATTCCGCGCGCGTGAGCACCTCTTTGAAAATCAGTGAGAGTTTTACTGTCATGCGGAGTGGACGCGCGGGTACAGTCATTTATATTTTACAAATATAAATAAAATGAACACAGATCGCAACCACAATGCTTGACCGCCCGCAGAAAACTAAATCGTGGGCAATCGTGTCACACGCTGCGTGAAATCTTCCGCATGCGGGCTAATCTCGTGTGCGTGATGAAACCCGCACTTATTAAACACACCCTGAGAGTAAAGCGTCTCGACAAAGGCTTTGAAGATTGAACGATCACAAGCAGCTTGGTTCACGGTAGTCGGTAGTCAAAGCCGTTTCTGCCTAAACTTCAAACTAAATATTATAAATTTTGTTTCAGAGGAGCTAAGCGGCATCTTCGTCAAGAGTATCAGCGAAGGCAGCTCCGCCGATCTCTGCGGCAAGATACAGGTCAACGATAGGATTGTTGAGGTCAGTCATAGTATAATCATCATCATCATCATTATGTTAGCCCATGTTTCATCTAGTTACGAGCTAGCCACTAACGAGCACGCCAAACCGACTAGGAGTCGAAGTGGTCGCCATGGCTAAAAACGGTCGGATAGATCATTCATTTAGTACTGAATATGGACTTTTGCCTTTCGTGGCGGTTTTTTGTCCATCTCATCCAGTCTTGACCCGCGTGTCTTCGGCTGTCGTCAACCCATCTTTGTGGTGGTCGGTCTCTGCCGCGGGTATCACTCTGGGTCTAGGCATGGGCATGAAACTTAGTAATTATCAGATTTTTGGTCGACGTAAAGACTACAAGGCAGATGGATAACAGAATCATGTCTTTTTAGAGTTCCAACATATTCAACAAAATTACAACATATTCCATATTCCATATTGCGTACAATTATTGTAAATCAAATTTGAAAAGAGGCAAACTGACAATAGTTTCTTGCGCCGCCTCTTCTCAGCACTGGCCCAAATTGTCCCGAAGCGGTGGTAGGGTTAATTTATATGTTGGGACGTGTAAAAGTGCTACTTGTTAGTCTATTTGCAAAAATAAACAGATTTTTTATTTTTGTTGATTTTATTTTAAAAAAGCAAAAAACGGAACCCTTTTAGATTCGCCTGTTTGTCTGTCCGTCCATCCGTATGATTTCGTTTTAATTTTAACCTAGTAGGCTCCGGGCTTAATATAACTTTTAGCCAATAATTCCTCAGAGATTCCTCAAAATATCTTGAGCAAGAGTTTATTTCAAAGTTTTGAAGTTCAGAGAAATTGTAATCAAAAGTTTGGATTTAAAATCAATGGCTTTTGGCATTTCGATATTGAAGATGTCAAAACTTATTAATAGCTTTCCAGCTTTACCTATATACTATAAATGAAACTTTGAGGACTCGTAACTATACATTTTTGGTGTGATATTTGAAATCAGAAATCGTACATTTATTTGTAAGAATACATACATAAAATTAGGTCTTCAAGTACAAACAAAGCAAACGTATTCAGCCTGCAAGCAGACGTCCAAATATTAACAAATAAATAATTAATTAATTGGTCTTATAACCTACAAACTCCTCAATACTATGAAACACAATGAAACATTAGCCTATCCGTTATCTTTCTTTTAAATGCCAGCCCCTCTAACACTTTTACATTTTCACGTGGATGGTAAAATATTGTTGCAAAATACCTACTTTTAACCATTACGACACCGTCAAATAATTTCTGTCTATTCCACATAATGTAGAATATGACCGCCACACAGGTTTTAGGTGAGACCTGTACGTGTGGCACTGAATGTATAATTAAAGTTATTAAATAAATGAAGTCAGGGCAACTGCTTATTGCATTTTGTATGCGGACCGGTTATACTAACGAAATTTTGATAAGATAATTTTTACAACGCGTACAGGGTCGATTATGATTCCATGTTTGATTGAACGATTGAAGGATAACGATTCGAGTTTTTGATTTACAAAGTAGATGATTGCCTATAAGAAAACACTCAAGTCAACTCAACAATAGGCTAATACACACGCTAGTGTGCTAGCTATAGCACTCAATCTAAAAAGGCTTCGTGTACACTACGCAGCAACTGCATCGGTCCCGCACCGCATGTTAGTGTAGTGTATTTTACACCAACCATTATGTATTATGTACCAACCACATAATACATAAAACTTATGCTACAGAGCTTATATAAATCGAAGTGTTTATAGGTTTTCACAACTTGTTTAAATTATGTAAACGAGCCGAAATACAAAGAGCTACCTCTTAAGCGAAAAGATAAAAAAAACAAATAACTGTAAGCTGAGCAAAGCAAACCATAATTGTATTCAAAAACATTTCATTAATTTCTGAAAGAATGTGTTTCCTCCCTATTTATATGGAATTTGTAGACGAATAAGAACCGTGCCTAAGCCGTAGTAATGGCAATTATTGCTATTTTTTGTTAATTTAATTAGCATGCTAAATTTCATAGCATAGCATGCTACGCGCTATTGCTATGCTAATATTAAATTTCATCGAAATTGAGAAATAGCGTTAGCGTATAATATTAAATTGCGAAATTGTGACTGTTGTATGCAACATACATTTTAATGTTGTGACTAAGATTAGCTTAAATTTGACTTTATTAAAATTAAAACTGCACCAAATAGATAATTTAATCAAGTCACGAAAAGACAAACAATTCCATTCAAATAAACAGTTCAATAAACCGCACGCAAAATACGACTCTAAATGCAAGGATGCCGTATTCTCTTCTCTTTCTTTGTTCGCCATTCACTCGGGTAACGCTCAAAAGCCGATCGTCGCCCGACAGCACGCGAACGCGAGTTTCAATTGGCTGCTACTGCAATTAGCAGCCTGCTAAAGCAGTGCGTGCGAATCTATGAAAGCAACGACACGTCGCTGTCCGTGAATTTTAGCAGTCACGTGAATTTTAGCATTCACACAATTTAGCATCGTCAAATAATTTAATTATTGCTAACGATGAAATAGCATGCTAATTATTAATGCTACTGCTAATTATTCCATTACTACTAAGCCGCACCGACACCGCGCCACCTTTTGTGTACACTGCGCGGCCCTAAGATTCAATGCGCTTGCGGTAATGTTTACATGTGCCTTGAAGAAATTAAATATTTTTAAAATGGAAGAGTTCGATCGATAAGTTTTACGTGCTACTCAATTTAATTTATAATTATTTTTTTATTTGACCTTGCCAAATTGTATTTGTGCTAGAGGTGGACGGTTTAAACCATAAACAGTTACTGCAACTATATATCGACACGATACCCAAAAACTATGTATTGGTGTGCACTGAAACTATTTATCGGAAATAACACGTTATTGCAATCGAATGCGTATCACTTAGTAATATTAAACCTTATTCCAATAACCATAACGTTTTAAAACCGTGTACGGTGCGAGTCCCAAGAAAGTCCTAAGCCTGGATAAAGTATGAAGGAAAGTTCATTTATATACGTGGTACTATTTATTAAAACATATTTTATAACCAAAAAGACTGTATTTTCAACCGTATCGGTATTAAAATATTTTTGAAAAATAGTATTAAACTGGTTTCGCAGTTATGATAAACATTTAGAGTAACTGTTTGTTAAGATATTCATACGTATTTACCGATAAATAGTGTCAGAAAATAAATAGTTTCAGAAACCGTTATCAAATACCAATAAATAGTTTCGGTTCGGTATGCGAAAAAGGCGTTATTACACAAGTCTAATTTGTGCCAAATAACAAAAGAGGGTGGCGATAATGGATAAGACAAGTGAAGATCATAAACCTAAGAAAAATAATGTGAAAGCGTCTATGTTATTTTAAATGAAAATTTCGAAACCTTAAGCGGAAAAGAAAAAAGTAATACGAGTATAGTAAATTATTTTTAAATGAATAGTACAAATGAAGAAGAACATGATGAAATTATACATCGTTCGATCTCAGCTGTTAGCAAGTGTGAGTTTTTTTCAATATATATATTTGACAACCGATGAAACATCAAAAACCGCCAGGGTTTACCGGGCATTTTCCGGGCCTTGTTTGCAGTTACCACAAAAAGATTTATTTTTACATATTTCAATATTTCCGGTTAGTTGATAGTCTAAAAGTAGGTCATACTTACCGGGCGCGTAAATTCGGTAGTTTTTTGGTGAAATTCCAAAGTTTCAGACTAAACAACAAACAGATGCAAGATATCAAAGATCGCCTAATCGCTTGCGTTTACCGATTGTACCTTATACCGGGCCCTGCTCGCATTAACCTAAAAGGTTTATCTCTATTTAAATGCGTTCTGAGTTAACAGACGAAAAGCAGGTCAAAGTTACCGCACGCGTAAAATCGTTCGGCAGACTACAAGTACGCAATCTGAATGCGTGATAAAGCTACTGAACTACAATGCTTAAGGGATGTGGTCGCGCAGGTTAGCGATAGCGGATAGAATCAGAATCTTTATTGCAGGTTTTTTGAAGTTTGACGACCACTTTAGTGTAATGGTTAAGAAGTTGACTGTTAACCAATAGGTCGCGGGTTCGATCCCCGCACTGTACAAACATTTGTGTGCATGAACATGTCTGTTTGTACTGGTCTAGGTGTTATATCTATTTATTTTTAAGTTAAAGTTTATTTGTAATACCACTGTTGATTCTGATATCTGTAACACAAGCGCTTAAGCTACTTACCACAGAGTCAGATCAATGTATGTGATGTTGTTGTATATTATTATTATTATAGTATCTTATTTTAATGCGTTCTGGTTAGTAAATAGTCTAAAAGCAGGTCAAAGTTTCCGCGCGCGTAAATTCGGTCGTCCTCGGCGAACTACGCGAGCTGAATGCGTGAGTGAGCCTCTGCACTACAGTGCTTACTAGACGGTGTAGGGATAGCAAGAAATGTAAATTCAATATTTGTGTTTACAATAATAAAAAAGTTTATTATTGTAAACACAAATAATTGACATCGCTATCCCAAATACGCACAATCTTCAAACAACAATTCCAGAAAAATTCAACGACTCCATTAAGGTTCTCGGTAGCTCAGTGGTCAGAGCATTGGACCGGACTTCCAAAGGTCGAGAGTTCGATTCCTCCCCGATGACCGGAGCCGAAAAGATTTTTTTAAGTGTTGTCTTTTCGAAAACAATTTCAGATAAAATCTCTAAATATCAAACCCTTGCAATAGAATTAAACTGATAGTACCCATAGTAATATCTTCCACGGGAGTCATACCAAGAACCCTAAATAGGAAGGTTCCTATTTAGGGTTCTTGGTATGTTGTATATGCTTGAAGGTAAGCATCTCAGACAGAATTATACCTCTTCTCCAGAAAGCCGTTATACTTAATACATGCCGAATCACACGCAAATTTTTGTCATCCGCTGTTTCGCTTGGCTGAAGCCCGCGTTACACGCCTTAAAAATTACCCATTGCTAACCACGATGGAGTAAATGAAAATATATAAAAATAATAATAATAACGTCTATTTCAGGCAACGAATTACACCATAAGGGACCCTTTAAGTCACTTTGTGGCGAGATTCCAACCGTTCGACCCTCAGGACGAATTTGGACTTCCTTCGTATTACGATCCAAATGTTTTTAAAGGTTAGACAGGTTGCGTTGGCCTCGATCTTGAAATTCACTATCAAACTCGTTAACAAAATATCGTGGCTTTCTCTCACTGAAAGAAAAAAACATTTCTATTTATCTATCAAACGAAGTTAATAGCGGTTGTCGTCACTATGCGACTGTGCACTGTAACTTAATCCAGGGCCCCAAATTAATATCGCCAGCGTCATGGGCACGGGAGAAGGAATTTCCTTCTCCACTTGCCTCTTCCTAGGCCCCGGACTTCAGACACGGGGGTGTCGGTCACCCGCTAAAGGGGGCCCGAGACGGCGTTGCGCGTGTTCCCGCGCGCCGTCTGCTGTTTATGCGACGGGGTCGAGTTTATTCCTCGTCACAACCGGTAGGGGCTAACATATAGCCGACGTTAAACATAGACGGAACACAAAGTCTGCAATGTGTGAACACGCGTTAGATAAACCCAACCACTTCATACGCTTTGACCAACCAAAAGTCCTTGCAAGAGAACGTCGTTTTCTTCCTCGTATGCTCCGTGAGGCTATTGAAATTAGAAGACACCCTAATTTTAATAGAGAAGATGGTTGGAAAATTCCACCAGCTTGGGATCCTGTTTTAGCCAAGACTCAAGCTCGACCCCACACTGCAAGACCTCAAGATACTGTTAGCTCATTTTGTGTGGATAGGAACGTAACTTAATATTTTTGAGTGATGGTAGTTAAAAATTTTTCAAACTATGTAATGACAACTAACACCTTAGTCTACCTGTGACCACGGACGCTGAAAAGGGTCAGGTTAAAACAAAATGTAAATAAATCGCGAAATAATCCGTAAAAAGTGTATCATTTCAATGTCTACTGTTCGCGTAAACCGAAGAAACAAATATTAAACTTAGACTTTTAATTTCAAATTGTTCTCTCTCTGCTAACCCTACAAGTCGATTTACATGTAGCGAGCGGCTCGTCGGATATTGTCTCAACGGGTACCCATTCGGCTCTCGTAATGGGGCTGCTAAATTGAAGCTTAACAGTTTTTAATATTAGGTTATTTTTTCATTTAATGAATGTCGAAGTAGCTTTTATTTGGGGTGTTAAGTTTTGCGTTAAGCGTAGGCTTGATGCATTTAAACTGGCCATTCAAAATTAATAGTGTATATTTAGTAGATCTTGGCAAACAGTTCGCTTGCAGCACAGTTAAGACAAGAACAAGAAAACATTACGCATGCTAACAATGCTACATGCTGCGAGAATAACTGTATACATAGGCGATTATCACACTGCACCGCGTTTCGTCGCGTTGCAGGCCTACTAATACAAAAAATGAAATCCGACAAAACAATACGAGATTTTTCGTTACATGACACACGTTCATTTGACAGCACGTCAAGGTAAAACTGTGGCATCTTATGCACATGTATTAAGGGCGACTTGACAATGACAAGTCGTAGCTTAACGTGCTGTTATCTGGATACGTTATCGTTTTGACGAATATCGTTTCTCGTAAGTAGAAGGGTAAGGCCTTCTGATTCCCACGAACTGCGCTCTGTCGCAAATACTGCTTGCTCATTACAAATGGATTCGCGTGGTAAGTTCTTCCTAGCCGATTTTGACCACGGCGGCCAATCTCAACAGAAATCAGCCAACTGCGCTTAAGATATCATAGTGCACAAGTATGAGTGAAAGACACAGGTGCACTCACTGTTCTTTCACTTTCAAAGTTCGGTGAGACGGCAATCTGACATGACCGGAGACAGATCAGGCGCAGGACCAACGGCTTAACGAGGCACGGGGATATAACACTCCCCGAATCCGAGATGTTTCTGAAATAAAATATCAGAAACAACTTTTGGCTCGACCTGGGATTCGAACCTACCTATTGGACCAACGAGGCAGTCAAAAAGTCATTTTTCATACAAACTTAGGTATACTAAAGATTGAAATTTAGTACATCATCATCATAGGCCTTTTCCGTCTATTACAGATGATTTAAGCAGTGTCTGCTGCAAGGCACTTTCTATTATGGCTGAATAAGCCAATCCGGCAAACTTTGCCGCATTTAAGGCAAGGGAAGGCAGCGGCAGGTGGATCATCGCCGCTCTGATGCCTTCTTTCCCTCCTGTCAGCCAGCACATTGAACCAGGCATCGTCGTGGATTTTACGTCCATCCGTCAAACGTTTACGCCACTCGTTTCTGGTATCAGCAAGCTTCTACCAGCCCTCCTGTTTGATGTTAAAGGCGTGCATGCACAGTCATTAAAACGAAGCATCGGCTTCCCAACGTATTTTTTTTATTCTCAATTTTGTACAAGTACAATGCTAATGTAAAGTGTCTATTTCCAGGTTGACGGAGTTTCGCTTCACGGTGTGACCAATCACAGAGCCGTCGCGTTGCTGCGAGATGCGAAGGGGCCTGTTGTACGACTGAAGGCTTTACGGTATGATTTCTTTAGGTGACTATATCTATTTCATTGTTGTTAATATTTGGCCTTTCTGTTAGTTATAAGGATATAAGGGTAAAGATTTGCCGTCTCAGCAGACTATGAAAGAGGCCTGCATATATGCACTCGAATATCTAATAAGTAAGCCCACAGCCTATAAGCCTGATCTTATAAGTAAGCTCTCAAGACCTACCTCTTACCCAACATCTATGGAGAAATGGGTGTGGCTGAAAAACCAGCGCTGTTCGGGGTCATATCCCAAGTCAGCACAAGCTAAGCCACTTCCAATTGCTTTGCTGTCCTTAAGTTTTATCGAATGTTACTTTTACAGTGTATAGCATCACTTATAATTTTAGAAGCAAAAATTAAGTTCAATAATATCTGTACGATTCTCCAACGAGATCATTTTGTAATATGCTATTTTTTCTGATATGATATCCGTTTATCAAAACTTCTAAATACACGTGCATACGACAAATGTCATTTTCATCTCTTTTGAACCCGTTCGATTTTAAGTTAATGTATTCCATAATGAGCTACAGCTTAGTATTCTAGTATACCCCTAACCAAAATGTTAAATAGAAGATATAGAATAGATTAATGAATGACGTGTTTCAGGATTACTTAGTATTTATTTAATGGGGTAAAAAATTCACGCCATTCCTTGGTTCTTCGAATATAACTTACTTGACACAATGTTGAGGTTAAACCCTACGTATGCGCAGACGAAGTCGCGAGCAAACCGCTAGTGTCTACTCCAAAAGTTGATCTTCGTAGCTTTGATACTAGCCATCCCTGTGACCCATTTAGCAAGCTCTTTCGAAGAGAAGAAAAAGGCAAATATTAAAGGTTTAAGAACTACTTACATTAAGGAGTAGTTTTTTGTTCATTCACTAGCCTTTTTTCGATAATCTATCTATAACATAAAACGAATCGTGCTGGTAAGTGTATAACTCAAAAACGCTAGGACGAAGTTGGCCAAATCTCTTTTAATGACATTGCTTACAGTAAGGAGATGGTTCTTACGAACAAAAAAAAATTAAAAAAAAACAACAGGCAGGACAACGTCTGCCGTGTTCTCTAGTTTGTTCATCATATAAGCCTGTTACAGTCCACTGCTGGACATAGGCCCCAAGGAGCGCCACAGCGCACGATCTCTAGTTTGTAAAAATCGTAAATACATATATCTTATACTAATATCTCAGGTATCTCCGTGGAGCGGGGTTTGAGAAACTCCAGAAGGCGCTCGCAGCGCAGGACGGGAGAAGATCCCCCCTCGCACCGCCCAGCCCCTCCGTCACTTCGCTCGCCAAGTATAGTTTTAGTGTGGTAAGTACTTTATGCCTTTACATTATGAAAAAAATACCCTTTCGTGTGTAAAATAACTTCTAGCCTTAAACGAAAGTCTTGTATTAATTTAATGCATGGAACTTGACTCTAAATCAATATCCATAGACTTGAGATCGAAATATACGCTTCCTAAATAGTACATTAAGGCCATGGATATGCGAAATTTTCTATGCACAGAACGCAGCGTGACAAAATAAATCCCTGAAAATCTTCTAACTTGGGCTTCATTACCAACAAACCTCATGGCGCATTCTCAGTTTAGCCAAGCTCTAGCATTAGTGCTTGTTCACATAGACTCGCGGGCGCGGTCGCGAAATAACGAACATATGAGGTGACATCCGACTGTTCACATACGAAACGCACGAGCGGCCTAAGTAGCGAGCACACGCCGAACAAGCACTGATAGAAACTTATTTCTTTACTTTCCAGTACGACGAATCCACAGTAATCGAAGTGGAACCCGACTCGGAGGTACAGCCCCACCTCCCCTCGCCGACTTCCCCCGCCTCCCCTTCCGAGGAAGCTGAGATCGTGATAGGGCGAGACGACGAGACGCCAGAGCGAGAGGCAAGACGCATACAGGACAAGTGGCGGGACATACTGAAGAATGAGCATGACTGGCCGGGGCATCAGCATGACTATGACATTATTGTGAGTGATAGAGCTTATTAACAGACCACTTAAAGTTACAGAGAAACCCTATATTATTATTAATCATTTACAAATCAGCCTATATACGTCCCACTGCTGGGCACAAGCCTCACCTCAACTATGAGGTGGTCCGAGCCATACTCCACCACCCAGGCTCAGTGCGGATTGGTGGAGCGGTGTTTGTAAGGTAAGTGACCTACCCTACTATCAAATGTTATTAATCCGCCCGAGGGCCTCTGACCAGGCTTATCGACTAATATCTATCGATATTAACCGGGACCAACAGCTTAACGCACCTTCCGAAGCACGGAGATGCTTGTAAATAGACGTCACTTTAATGGTCAGAATGGTCACCCATCCCATCGTATTTTATTTTACAGGACAACATCACATACTTTGATCCAACTTCGTGATAAGTAGCTTAAGCACTTGTGATACAGATAACAGAATGAACAGTGGTATTCAAAATATACTTAAATAAATACATATAACACCTAGACTAGTATAAACAGAAATGTTAATCCACACAAATGTTTGTACAGTGCGGGGATCGAACCCGCAAACTCTTGCTTAATAGTCAACTTCTTGACCATTACACCGAAGTGCGTTGTTGCAATAGTATTCCTCGTAGCACTAATAGCAATCGTAGCAGTTTCTAACATTTTAGCAGTAAGTCATTTCTTAGCCGTAGCCGTTCACCGTAGCAACAAACAGCATAATGTCGTAGAAAATGTTTATAAATTGTGCAAGGACGTGTGTCAAAAAAATATGTAAACTTTAAAAAAAAATTGCGAAATTTGTTTCAATGCCTCCCCATGTCAAATTATGAATCCAAACTAGTAACATCCTCTTCTCTCTCTCCCTGCAGGTCGGCACAATAATGAAAGAGAAGGACAGCGGTCTCGGCATCTCACTCGAGGGAACTGTAAGAGTGGTGGCGGGCAAGGAGGTGCAGGCGAGACACTACATCAGGGCCATAGCGCCTAATGGACCCGTGGCCAAGTTGGGGCTGCATAGAGTGGGCGATGAGCTGTTAGAGGTAACATTTAATGACATTGCATATAACAAACTTGTTGTATTACAACACCTAAAAGTCCTCCTGGCCGATTTCGACCACGGCGGCCAATCTCAACAGAGATCAGCCAGCTACGCAGGAGATATTATAGTGCACAAGTGTGAGCGCAATACACAGGTGCACTCACTGTACCATCACTCTCAAAATCCCTGATGAACATAGGCAAAATTTTGCTTAATATTATAAGAAAATTCTGCGCAGACGATTAGACGCCACTTAGACCTAGACTTATTAGACCACGCAGACGCATTGTTATTGACGCTTTTATCAATTGTTATTTTGGGTCTCGTCACACAATTCACGGGGTATGAAAATGTAGGCGAATATTTATGGCTGACAATTGCTTCGTGATGGCTAATTTTGACAGCAGCAACGATGCCAACGCTATCGGCACACACGCCAAACAAGAGAAGAACACGTATTACGTTGCTGATCTGGCGGCGCTATGATGACGCTATTGGTTAGCAGAATTCCGAACTGTATCACTAGCGGCTAGGCAGCCGCTATTTTTTATTTAAGCTTTATTGCAGAACAAAATTATGTACAAAAGGTGGACTTAACGCCATAGGGCCATTCTCTACCAGTCATGCTTTTGGGCTAAGTAGAAATGATTAGTACGCTATTCTACTTTCATGTTAACAGCAGAATACCATTATAGTCATTTTATGCAATTGACATGCTAACGCCGTGCAATTGAACTACATTGGATTTAGCAGAATTAAGGCTCAGTTGTTCGACGTCCACTGCTGAGCATATCCCCCCCCCCCCATGGATCGATGCGATCGGTTCTGCACTACCCGCAACCTTCACCAGATCGTCGATCCACCTTGTAGGGAACTAATTACTAAAATCTATCTGAGGTTAAAGCCGTGTCTACTCCTAAAGTATTTTTTCACAATCATCATCACTATCATCATGTCAGCCGTTTTACACCCACCGCTGAGCATAGGACTCCCCCAAAGAACTCGACGCCACGCGCATCCCGCAACTTCCCACCACCCTTCATCAGATCGTCAGTCCACCTTCTAGGGGGCCTGACACGCGGTCACCATTCGAGAACCATTCCGCCCCAATGGACATCGGTTCGCTGCGCTGTGTCCCGCCCACTGTCACTTCAGCTTCTATCTTCATTTATTTCAAATCATACAATAATAATAGTCCTCCTGGCCGATTTCGACCACGGCGGCCAATGTCAACAGAGATCAGCCAACTACGCAGGAGATATTATAGTGCACAAGCGTGAGCGAATACACAGGTGCACTCACTGTACCATCACTCTCAAAGTTCGGTGAGACGGCAATCCGACGTAACCGGAGAGAGATCAGGCGCAGGACCAACGGCTTCACGTGCTTTCCGAGGCACGGAGGTGTAACACCGCCAACTTCCCGACTCCGAGCTGTTATTGAGAATTTCATGACAGAAAATCTCAGAAACAATGATAAATCATACAATATATTCCAGGTAAATGGATGGCGAGTACTGGGCGCGCATCATGTCGAAGTTGTTACCAGGTTACGAGCCGTCATATCACCCGTGGTGCTGGTCTGTGTTAGAAAACAGCAGGAACATAGGTTGGACAAGAACGAGAGTGGAATTGCTAGGGTAAGAAATCAGTCTACCAGTTTCACTAACTTCTAGAGAGTCTATAATTAGTCTATACAAGTGGTATACAAACTCTGAGCTCTTTCTTACCCACCACTTTGGTGTAATGGTCAAGAAGTTATTATTAATCAATAGGTCGCGGGTTCGATCCCCGCACTGTACAAACATTTGTGTGCATGTACATGTCTGTTTGTACTGGTCTGGGTGTTACATGTATTCATTTAAGTTTATTTGTAATACCACTGTTGATTCTCATATCTGTAACACAAGAGCTTATGCTACTTACCACGGAGTCAGATCAATGTATGTGTTGAAAGATGTTGTTGTATATTTATAATTTTATTTAATTTAATGATAATCAAGATTGTTACTGCCCTGAACTTAATCTTGGTCTCCTTCTATTCCAGAACCAGATAATCGGTGGTAGCTTACAAGACCTGCTGGCGCCGCCACAGAGGTTGATCAAGGCGAAGTCTGAAAGTTCTGTAGCATCTCTCTGTAGCGCTACCACTGTGATGTCGGATGGGCATGATCATGATGGTAAGAGAGATAGATAGATTAACACTTTATTGTAAAACACGTAACAAAATTACAGACAAGTCTAACAAAGAAAGATGTACAATTTAGGCGAGCTGATCGCTTGTAGCGAACTCTTCCTGACAACTTTCGGGTAAAGGAACATTTCAATAATAGGAAGAGGGAATTTAAGCAAGATATATAAAGATAGTGTAAAACACGATTTTAACGAAACAAGTAAAATATATAAGACAAACTAGCTGACCCGGCGAACTTCGTACCGCCTTAGCGTTGCAATGATTGAACAATGTCATCGAATGACATTGACATTAGTTACGCGCGTTTTTTAAAATATGCAAAATATATAAGTCAACTAAAGTTTTTGTTATATTACATTATAGTAAGTGGTAATTATGCTGTTAAAATGTAGCCTATATGATACGTTCGTAGATTTACCATAGCAGCGCCATCTATTGATTAGAATTCAATTTACTCTTCAGTCTAAGTAACACGTGGCCGGCTATGCTAACACCAAAAATTTAAAAAGTGGAAATAATTGAATTATTAGGTATTTCGTTCACTGCAAAATAAATTTAATTAATTTTATAGCGTCAACAACACGTGGTAATTATGCTGTTAAAATGTAGCTTATATGACACCTTCGTAGATTTACCATAGCAGCGCCATCTAATGATTACTTACTCAACCCAGTCGAAAGGTATCGACATCTGTTAGAATCATTTGGAGTTAACAGATAATTGTGACTGTCAAATAATAATAGACAAATAATTAGCAATAAATTAAAATTGCGACTATAATTTGAGATTTAAACTATCCTATCTCTCAAGTTGGATCGAACTGCACATGGTGTGCAAATTTTATTATAATCGGTTAAGTGGTTTAGGAGTCCATTGAGGACAAACATTGTGACACGAGATTTATATATATTAAGAAGTTTAATACATTTACTAAGTTGAGGGTAATAAAATCAATAGTATAGTAATCAGCTGCAAGTCATTGCTCAGTTTAGAGTTTATTTTTTCTTCTTTCTTCACGATTAAATTCTACAATTCTCACAAGGTGGTGGTGGATGTTGTGCTTTTTAGATGAAGGCCTCCAAACTTTCAAAGTCCAAAAGCCAAAAGTATTTCGCGCTATGTTCCCTCGTCATTGCCACTTACCTTAATGTTTTGTCTTAGACCGAAATACGCGATTCCTGGTCATCCTTGGATGTGAAAAATTCCGATGACAGCAAGCTTTGACTGCAATATAATAATAAACTTGGAAAATTAAGATTTGAGAATTTAACTAAACTGCGCATGTGAAGTCTACTGACGACCGCTTGGTGCAGTGGTCCACATGTCGGACTTCTAAAACCAAGGGTCGCGGGTTCGATCCCCGCACAGTACAAGCATAAGTGTGCATGAACATGTGTGTTTGTACTGGTCTGGGTGTTTTCTATGTATAATATGTATTTATTTACAAAAAAAAAAGTATTAAATTATGTTTATCCGTTGTCTAGTACCCATAACACAAGCCTCGTAGCTTACTTTGGGACTAGAGAATTGGTGTGATTGTTGTGAAATATTTATTTATTAGTAGCTGACCCGGCAACCGTTGTTTTGCCATTTAATTTAATTTTTTAGTCACTTAGAGGTATGAAAAATAGATGTTGGCCTATTCTCAGACCTACTCAATATGCTCACAAAATTTCATGAGAATCGGTCAAGCCGTTTCGGAGGAGTATGGCAACGAAAACTGTGACACAAGAATTTTATATATTAGATTTATTTGTTTATTATTGGTCCTTACCTATGAAATTGGCGTTTTGTATGGGAGGAACAAAAAGTCGAAATTTTTTTATATAGCATATTTATTTAATCAAAGTATGAGCCATTGTAATCTATGCACTTTTGCCATCTCATAGGTAGTTCATTGATCCCTTTACTAAAAAAACCATTCGAACGGGAATCAATAAAATCTTTGAAGGCGACTTGGACTGCCCCATCTGAGTTGAACTTTTTCCCTTGCAAGAAGTTATCCAAATTTCGAAAAAAATGGTAATCTGTTGGAGCAAGGTCCGGGGAGTACGGTGGATGCCTTAGAGATTCCAATTGAAGTTCTTCTAATTTGCTAGCCGTCTGTTGTGCAGTGTGTGGTCTAGCGTTGTCGTGAAGCAGCAGTGGCGTAGAGCGATTGACCAGCCTTGGTTGTTTAGCAACTAGCTTTTCCATCATGGTTTGCAATTGCTGACAATAGATATCTGCCGTAATCGTCTGGCCAGATTTGAGAAAACTGTAATGAACGACACCGGCGCTAGTCCACCAAACGCTTACAAGTAACTTTTTATTGGTCAATTTTCGCTTGGAGCAGGCTTTGGCTGGCTTGCCAGGGTCCAGCCATTGCGATGAGCGCTTCCGATTATCGTAGAGAATCCACTTTTCATCACAGGTAATGATTCGATTTAAAATCCCTTCGTTATTGTGCCGGTCAAGTAATGTAACGCAGCAGTTGACGCGCGTTTGCCGGTTTTCTTCACTCAGTTCGTGAGGAACCCACCTTTCAAGTTTTTTAATCTTCCCAATTTGCTTCAAGTGGATTAAAACAGAACTCGGACGTGGTTTGCCTTCAATTCTTCATTATCAACTTGGGTCTCCGGCCGTCCACGGGGCTTGTTTTGCAGGTCGAAATTTCCAGAACGAAAACGTTGGAACCAAAAACGCACTGTGTTTTCTTTTGCGACACAACCGCCATACACATCATTAACCCTTCGAGCCGTTTCCGCAGCACTGGTGCCACGGTGGAACTCGTACTCGTAAATAACGCGATATTTCAAATTTTCCATTTTGTAAATTGAGCGATGCAAACAGAAAAAAGATAAGTAAAAAAACAAATGAATGACGGTTTACGAAACACAACTACATGTGGAAATAGCTGTATAAATTTGAATTTCGAATTCCTAACCAAATAGGAAAAATTTGTGATCAAAGTGGCCAGTACGACAAAACGCCAATTTCATATGTAAGGACCTAATAATATCCTCAATCCATATAAGTTTGTATTTATGGATGTGTTTTACACTGTTACGCCAAAACTACTGAACTGATTTGACTGAAATTTGAAACATACATAGATTATAACCTGAAATAAGATAAAGGATACTTTTAACTCGCATACGTAGTAGTAAGTTCTCTTTCAAATACGTTGAAAACGTGTTATATGTGGGTGAAACCGCCGGGCACAGCACGTCATTAACTAAAACTAACTATCATGTTTCAGAATTCTGCACAGATGACCTGGAGAGGAATCGATCCAGATCTCTCGAGCCTCTAAGCGGGCTGGCCATGTGGAGCGACCATGTTGAATATATACAGCTGCAGAAGGAAGATAGAGGGCTGGGCTTTTCTATCTTGGACTATTTGGTAAGTTGAGGTCCTCTTTTTATCGGTTTTACTATGTTAGTCAAATAACTAGCCATATTGATCGACCACGCTGAGTACAAAGAAAAGGGGGCTGGGCTTCGCGATATTGGATTATCTTATATATAAAAATGAATTCCTGTTCGTTAGTCTCGCTAAAACTTGAGAACGGCTGAACCGATTTAAATAATTATAGTCTAAAAATATTCGTGGAACTCCAGGGAAGGTTTAAAAGATAAAAATTTTTTTAATCGCTAAGGGCAGAACAACGTCTGCGGGGTCCACTAGTCTTATATATAAAAAATGAATTGCTGTTCGTTAGTCTCGCTTAAACTCGAGAACGGCTGAACCGATTTAAATTATTTTAGTCTTGAAATATTCGTGGAAGTCCAGGGAAGGTTTAAAAGATCAGAAAATTAAAGATAAACCAACGGGCAGGACAACGTCTGCCGTGTCTGCTAGTCTCTTATATATAAAAATTAATTGCTGTTCGTTAGTCTCGCTAAAACTCGAGAGCGGCTGATCCGATTTGACTAATTTTAGTCTCGATATATTCGTGGAAGTCCAGGTAAGTTTTAAACGACGAGAATAATTGCAAAAACAGCGGGCACGACAGCGTCTGCCGGGACCACTAGTTTAGAAATAAAAATCATATAAGCTGGAGCTTATGTTGACCTCTACGGTTCACTATTACAAGCATATTATGCGAACAATGGCACGCTCAAGAGCGAGCACTGATATTACATTAAAGGCTGGATACCGCTGTCAGCCTACTACCGTACGTGAATCGCAGTATTTGAGATTTATATTACGAACAAAAACGATAGTCAGACCAAGCGGTGACTAACGGCCTCTGGTCCCCGACTATGACATCTGGTCGGTAGGAAGTGCCTTCCATTATATTAAAATCTGTTTTGATGCGCCAAAAGCTTGTGCCAATTATATGTGTAATTTCTTAAATTTTGATTTTGCCAAGTTATATTTATTAGTTTAGCTACATAAAAAATAAATTATACTGACACAAAAACTGTTGCTTTTTTGCCTGATAAGGTTCAAAATTATCAGTCCATGAAATACAGCCTAGTTATATACAAATAGACAGTCAGACGGAAGGACGAAGTGTCAGTTAAGACAGATATGGTAGTGATTCTACGTACTCTATCGCTTGTTGTTTCGTCAAGCCGAGCCTGTTAATATTGTGTCGACCTAATAATGTCGTTCGCCATCACAAGCGGTGGCAAGCACTTCAACGAGCGTTGATACGGCTCCATAGGCTAGATGGCGCTGTAAGTAGCCTAGTAGCGCAAATGAACCGCGGTATATAAGATTTAGATCCAGAATAATATAGATACCATGACACCCGGTCGGTAGAAAGCGCTTCCCCTTGGCTTCTTAACTCTAAATCTGTTGGGGCAAAATATCGCCAAGTTTTCCAAGTGCTACGGGTACTAACTATTGGTTATCGGGTCTAAACGCGAACTATTTTAATGAGTATTTAGGTACTCACTGCTCGACGTTTCGGCTGGATTGCATACAGCCGTGGTCACGGGGTGACATCAGCGCATTTAGACCCGATAACCAATAGTTAGTGTTAAAATGCAACGCGAAAGTTTAAAATGATATATGCTACGGGCACTGAATGGCCATACTGACGACCGCTTGGTGCAGTGGTCCGCAGGTCGGACTTCTAAGCCAAGGGTCGCGGGTTTGATCCCCGCACAGTACAAGCAGAAGTGTGCAGGAACACGTGTGTTTGTACGAGTATTGGTCTGGGTGATTTCTATGTATAATATGTATTTATTTACAAAAAAAAAGTATTTAAGTATGTTTATCCGTTGTCTAGTACCCATAACACAAGCCTCGTAGCTTAATTTGGGACTAGAGAAATTGTTGTGAAATATTTATTATTTATTTATTATTTATACTTCTTTTGTTAATTCCAACCCCTGATTTCTTCCCAGGACCCATCAGAGCCGGGCAGCTCCGTCATAGTGGTTCGTTCGGTGGTGTCCGGCGGCGCGGCGGCGGCTGACGGCCGGCTGGCGCCCGGCGACCGGCTGCTGTCAGTGAATGGACAAGACGTGGCCAGGAGCCCCTTGGCTACTGCTGTGCAGGCTATCAAGAGCGCGCCCAAAGGTGAGATTGTGCTAAATTGGATAATAATAACATTAATAGTCCTCCTAGCCAATTTCGACAACGGCGGCCAGCCAGAGAGATCAGCCAACTATGCAGGAGATGTTATAGTGCACAAGTGCGAGCGCAATACATATGTGTACTCACAGTTCCATCACTCTCTAAGTTCGGTGAGACGGCAATCCGGCGAGAGATCGGGCGCAGGAACTACGGCTTAATGTGCTTTCCGAGGCACGGGGGTGTAACACCGCCAACTTCCCGACTCCGAGCTGTTTTTGAGAAATTCATGACAGAAAATCTCAGAAACAATTTTGGCTCGACCTGGGATTCGAACCCAGGACCTCTCGGATGTGAGGCAGAAACTTTGCCACTACACCAACGAGGCAGTCAACTTTGCGTGAATAGAGTACTATTCACAAATGTTAATCGTACGATTTGTTGTTATATTTGGTTTCTTAACGTTTTGTAAAGCCTCATTAACTAAGTGTAATACCGCGTGTGTCGTTGATTGATTTATTTGGAAACCCAAATTGATTTTTATTCAATGTTTCATATTTATTCAATATGGTTGTGAGCTCATTGTGCATTACCTTTTCAAATATTTTTGAGAAAATCAGTACAACAAGTGAAATCGGACAATACTTATTTACATCGCTCTTGTCACCTTTTTTATATAATGGCCTGACAATTTTTAGCCATTCCGGAGTCATTCCTCTAACGACAAGTTTATCGGGTAGGACGGAAGCTAATTCATCTTTACACATTTTTAACACCTCAATGCATATTATGTCATAACTCTTTGCGTGTTACTAAGTGACATTATAACTTTATATTGTTTGCATCAAATGGTTCAAGATAAAAAAATGGTTGCCTGTAAAGTCGGTTTTACGGGCGAAGATTTTACGTGACGCCGATCATGTTTGAGTGGGAGAGAGACGCAAGGTATTCGCCGGTCCGGCGGGCCTCTCTCTCGTTCGGTGACTCAGCGTAACAGACGTGAGCGGGCGTTACACTTTTTCATGAGTGACTCTGAGCCACAACCTAATTTAAGACGTTGTCACGTCAAAACTGTTTGTTAAGTTTGTTTTCAGTGCGTTTTGTCTAGCCTTATTGTGGTTGTTGGCATGGTTGGTCCCTGTTATAAAGAAATTACTCACACACGTGTATTTAAGCCTAGACCAAATAATCTGAACCTTGAATAGAACAGAAATGCATGTAAATGTTTGTAACGACATTCATTATCAACAACAGTCAAAAATTTACATGCGGTATCACAACTTAATCAGGTTTCCAGCCTTTGCCGTGTTTCAGACATCTACACTAAAATTAAAAAAAAGAATAGGTTTAGAAACTACTGGACCGATTTACATATTCTAATTCTAGAATTCTAAATTATCCCTGATAGACAATATAATAACATGCTTAATAATAATAAATAAAAATATAAAAAACATTTGTTTCAGGTTACTAAGACTCATAATAGTGACCATACAAAATTATACAAAATCACCAAATATGCGTAATTAAATTAAAATAAATAAAAAACAGTGATTAATAAAAAACATAACACAAAATAATTTAAAAAAATTACATTAAATTAAAATTAACTTAAAAAAATATTACAAAAAATAAAATAAAATAATGATAAAATAATAAAATTAACATACTACAAGATATTAAGGAAAGCTATAGCTGATAAAGCAATTAGATACTCTCAGATACCATCCCGAAATCTTTAAAAAATTGAGATGCTGCTTTAAAACTTTATTTACTATGCCAACTGTAATGTTTACCTACTGTCATATCGCTATCATTTCATATCACAGATCAAATAAACGTTGCTGTATTTGCAATGTTCAGTCGTATTTTTTAATTCTGTTACATTACATTTTAACTGTGTTTTGGAATAACTGACATCAAAAAACACCATTACATCGTCTTCGTTATCGTCATCGTCGGTTTTAAGTGAAACCTGAGTATATTATATTTTGGTATTGATTTATTTTACTAACTTGGTATTGTTTTAGTTACTCAAATTTTGCGCTGTGGCGCTCCTTGGGGGAGGCCTGTGTATAGCAGTGGACCGTAACAGGCTGATATGATTATTTTACTAGTCCTCTAGGGGTCCATTTGCATTTCTTTTCCTCCCGTTGTTATGTACCCAAGTGTCGTAAATTTATTTGTCTTAAAGTTATTATTCTAGAAACATTTTAGTACCACTTTAAAATGTTTAGCATTCTCCGTGTCAATCTGTTGAACTCTGACTTTTAAACAATCAACATCAATATTTATTTGTTCCACTCCCACCAACCTTTGTCGCGGTGCTAGGGACTAAAAATATGATTGAAGTACCGTTTAAAACACGTCGGGCCAAAACTTTAACAGAAAGCAGACGAAGTCACAGGCGGTTGCTAATAAACATTTATTGCATTGGTTAGAGGCCACTTTTGGGTAACTTTGTCTCTTTGACATGGTGCTAAAGTTCCAAGATATTTACGACGCTGACACTAACTCCACAAAAATAATATTTATTCTTTTGTTTCAGGAATTGTAACAATAGGCATAGCGAAACCCCTCCCCTGCAGTACGGTGGTGGGGGGTGAAAAGGCAAACGGCCATAGCATACAGAGCAGTCAGGTATGTACCTAACAACCATAGTTTTAGTATTGCAATAGGAGAACGATAGTGTTTGGATTTGACTAGACTATTAACTTTTCTTTAGTGTAAAACACTAAATACAAAGATATTGCACTAGAAATACTCATTCATTTACATTTTAGCTGTGCGTTAAATTTTTCTAGTGCAATGTTTAATCGTATAATATAATGTACTTTTTTTTCTTACAACTCCAAGTCCAAGAAAATTAATTAAAAAAATTGATCCCCTTTTTATTTGTATTTTTCGTTGATGGCCTTTGTTTCCGTGCAAACATATTGTAACCGAGAAACATTTAAAAAAATGTTGTGATACCATGAAAATATTAACTATTTTTGTTATAAAACACAAAATAAATTGAAAAAAGTTAAATTAAATTGTGTTTGCCGTTATATAAGTGTTGTGTTTATTGTACACTGAGGGGATATTCTCAAAGTAAGTTAGTTTTATATTTATAAGCTTTTCTATACGCTTAGAGCAGTACTTACAATGTAGCATGCAATTTTTAATATTTTCCTTGCTAAAACTAAATTTTTGAAATATTTTTGTACAATAAAGGGAATAAATTCGAAATTACCGCTCTAAGATAACTTAATTATTGTTTTATTTTCGTATTTTTGTGTTTTTTATTTGCAATCTCCCTTTAGTGTACAATAAAAATGCATGCTTTTGACTGTTTAGTATGTATGATAAGCTAATTGTGTCGCGTAACTTTTAATAGTTAAAATTTAAAATAAATAAATATCAATCAACAGCTAGGCAGAAAAAGTAGCTTGTTTTTCCCAATTTTCAAACTGGTTAGAGTGGTTAGACAACTAGAATTAAAACTGCGAACGAAAATTTTGACGTTCATAATTTAATAAGTACATATCTTTACAAATGACAGTTTTCTCTGTAGCTGCCATTTTGATTTAATAAGAACACAAAATGGTGGTTTGCGGCCAACCTTCAAAAGTTATTTCTTCGCAATTGTGATTTAAAGTAAAAATAGCAACAGTGACTATTGAAAGTTACGCGACATCACAAAGAACATTATCATCAACACAACCCACCCATCTAACCACCCAATTCACTTTCCAGAAACTGGAATACTTCACAAAGATCCTTCGCCTGATCATGTCTCTCCATCGAGACATTATGGAACTACAGCTGCAATGTACCCACGAGTACGAGCCCTCGCCACCCATACCTTCGCCATTCCGAGTTCCGCCAAAGATCAAAGCAGAGATCACTATGAAATGACACGAAGGATCCGTCAAATGTGCCGTGACGGTCGAGATGCCCGACAGTGGAAACAGGTCGGAAGTTATGTGTGATCAACTAAAGATTTGAGATAGTGTTGAAGTTCCATTTTTTTTAAGCAAGGCTTGCTCTTGACTCTAGCTGATTCTACAAGAGAGTAGTTTTATGTCTATATAAATTGACACTCGTTGACGGAATTGGAAATTGAAATGCCTATCTGTAGATTTAGGAATTTGAGGAATTAGAAATCTGAAAAACTGGGCATCTTAATGTCATGAAGTCGTTGAAATGATACACTTTTTATGGACTATTTTGCAATTTATGTACATTTTATTTTAACCTGACGTTTAGGACCCTTTTTAGCATCCGTGGTCACAGGTAGACATCATAAAATAACGAAATAATCTGAAAAAATCTGTACCTCATTTCAATGTCTAGTGTTCGCATAAAAGACAACAATATCGTTTTTAGATTTAATATAAAGATGAATGTAAAGCTTCTAAACAATTAAGAATGAGTAAGTAATGAAAATACCGGTTTTGTTAATGGATTTAAAATCTGGGGATGTCAATTATTTTTGACTTTGTATATGATATGGGCTTTTAAAAGTAAACATGAATCGATCGATGTGAATCAAAATGTGATGGGAAGAAATATAAGTCTATTAAATAAATAATAATTATGAATAACATATAAAATAAGGGTTGTGTTAATTATGTATAGATTGATCTCAGAAGAAATACTTATACCTCTAATTAATGCATTTTTAACTTTTTAAGAAACTTTATTCCTCTCTTGATCCGCTTAATAACAATTGTTTTGTCCATTTAATATATATTTTTTAAAGATGTTTTTAGGAATATTCCAGTGTACTGTATTAGAGGTACAGTTGAAAAAAAATTCTGGTCTAGGTCAGTGTGTTTTTGAACCATCCCTGTTTAAAGATAGTATTTATACAGGGTGTTACAAAAAACTGTAATAACTGAAGGGTGTTGTTGTGCCCGTAAATCTGAACAACTTTAGCTAAAAAACCTAGGTCAAAATCTCAAAAAAAAAATATGGCATCCCATAGGTAATCGATCAGCTGATTGGCGATTTTGTATGGAAGATCCGTTTTTTTTGAGATTTTGACCTAAGTATATTTGGGAATGTTGTGCAGTTTTCCGGGCACAATAACACCCTTCAGTTATTACGGGGTTTTTTGTAACACCTTGTAGATATCTATGAATATTCCTTATTTCCCAACATTCTTCTAGAATTTGTAAGATCCCATTTCCATAAAGTATCGTAACATTATTGATAAATAGTATATTTTAACGATAAAATATATTTAGTAGTGCAGTGCTAAAGAGTGATAAGTAAAGATGTTGATGAACTTGTTAAAACGAATGCTAATAGAAGTAAAAATATGTTGAGGAAAAAGATATGATTAAAATTAAGTAGGTATCATGGTTTGGCGCAACAGATTTAGAGTTAGGAAGCTAAAGGGAAGAGCTTCCTACCGACCAAGTGACCGGGTCGGGGACCAAGGTCCGATAGACATCATCTTGATTTGTCTTTCTATATTATTCTGGATCTAGGTCTTATCTGCCGAGATTCATATGCGGTACTAGGCTAACAGCGCCATCTAGCCATGCTAGATAGGCATGCGCTTGTGATGGCGAACGGTAGAGGCCGCCACAATGGTATAATAGAATTATTATTTAATATCCATAATTGCCATATCAGTAGCAAGTGTGGTAAATAAATATTTGTGTATTGAAGTATGAAATTCAATTATAAAGTATGCTCAAATAAACAAGGCATCTAAAATTATTCGCTTACAGGAATTGTGTAACATATCATAAATGTAAGACTGTTATAACATCAGAAGGATATATTGTTGGCAAACTGTTTAAATAAATTCAAAATTTTAATGCCAATTTTTAATACTCTATACGTACTTTGATATCTGATTTTGGACTATTTTTAGAGGGGAACAGAAACAGACTAATTGAATATTGAAAATAATGCTCCACTTACTTCTTCTTCTTCTTTACTTTTTTGGCGAGCGAACTTAAGCTTGCCACCATGGGCTAACTGTTCCGCCAGTGTCGTGTGGGTAGTGCAGCGCTTACACGGGTTTTTTTTAATCCAAAATTAATAATAATTAAAAAAATATTAATTAAACGCCTAAAACAAAAGACTACACAAAATCAGACAAAACAAAACTAGAGCTATAATACATGCTCCACTTATGTCCGATTCTATATACCCTTGACTGACAGATAGATAACTGTCAATTTTATATTAACACACTATCTGGTTCTTCTATCTACTATTGACTGTAAATGAGATAACTGTCCGTGTCATAGAAACCGCAGCAACTTCAGATAGCATTAAGTTAAAAAAAAAAATCTCAACAATCACACCAATTCTCTAGTCCCAAAGTAAGCTACGAGGCTTGTGTTATGGGTACTAGACAACGGATAAACATACTTAAATACTTTTTTTTTTGTAAATAAATACATATTATACATAGAAAACACCCAGACCAGAACAAACACACATGTTCATGCACACTTATGCTTGTACTGTGCGGGGATCGAACCCGCGACACTTGGTTTAGAAGTCCGACATGCGGAGCACTGCACCAAGCGGTCGTCAAGTATGTTTTTATTTTTTGGAAAACATACAGTTATAACATTACATAACAAAATTCATAGGTATTTAAAATAACACATAAACCAAATAAGTTTCCTCAGCTTAAATAATATATAGAGTAAACTAATTATTTTTTTAAAGCTGAAAAAGAGGAATATTTTGCTTGAAATTTCCACTTAACGACGCCAGCGCGGAAACCAAAATACATCCAACTGTAATCATCTGAAAAAGCTAGAGCTGGAAGTCGCAGGACTTACAATACCTACAACTCACAACGTGACACTGAAGATGCACCTGGAATTACAACACTGACACCAACAAAACACTCAACGCGTTTCGCCACTACACGTGGCATCCTCGGGAGATGCTGTTGCTTCGACAGACTTGAGTTGTAGTTAATTGTAAGTCCTGCAACTGCCAGCTCTAGCTGTTTCAGGTGATTACAGTTGGATGTATTTTGGTTCCTGCGCTGGCGTCGTTTGGTGGAAATTTAAAGCAAAAAAATCCTCTTTTTCAGCCTTAGTCATGGATTTCCGCAAAGTTTTTGAAAGCATTAAAATATGTGAAACTATAAAATTATATAAAGATGACATAATGGCAGAGAAACAACAATTACTTAATATTGCGGCAAGTTATGATTTTTTTTTAACTTAACAAAACTTAACTTAACCCTTAACTGGTATCGCAAATTTAAGTAACGTAACTGGTTTTGTGGGAATCACGCGGCCCCCAATAGAAAATAGCTTCTAAAATTTAAATATCTGGAGTTTATTTTAAAACTTATTTGAAAACAATACATAACACACCTGTTTGATAACTTCAACAACGTTTTATTTATATGACTCTTTTTACCTTTGTACTACAATAGATCACAAAAATTTGATATTTTTTTGGTATTTTTTCTATCGTCACAATCATCCAAAAAATAAACGATTACTTGCCAACCTATGTATGTTCTCTCATTCGTTATAATATAAACTTCGAAAAAAAACTGAAATAATCTTCTGATTAACTTCTTTAGTAAAAAAATCAACACAAATTATTTTTTTCTAAAGACTAAGGAACATTAAATGGTATATTCTGTTTTGTTGTTCTGTTATCACATAGCACATTTGTTTTCCTAAGCTCTTTTTAAATGAAATACTTGCAGTTTTTGCATTTTGTATCAAATTTTCCGTCTTTTTTTCTGTCACATAAGTGACAGCGCCCTCATTTTAGGGCGTTTTGGCTTGAGCTGGCAACTTCAGGCGTAAAGTTCGTTGCAGATGTTCCAGCTACATTGTAAGATGATACAAATGATCAATCTTTTGTCGCAATTCTCGTGATTCAAATGATGCTTTAAAAACACGAAACAATAAAATAATGTAAAAACTCTAAGCTTACGTATCTGGTATTGTGGGGGTCGCGCGGCCCCCAAAACGCACGTACCTCTGCTTTGGTAAAAGCTGTAGCACCGAACATCCGGAACCCGACATAAGTCGCGACGTAATGAGATTACTCAAAATGGCAGCCACCCACGATGCAAAGTTTTAAAGAAATTCGAAAAAATACCACGCGTGGGGTATTTTTTCGAATCGCACGGCCCCCACGAAACCAGTTAAGGGTTAAGACAAGTACGAAACTGACAGTTACTTAAATATCAGTCAAAGATAGATAGCATAATGAGAGAGGTCTTAAACTGTCAGTTGTCTAACTTTCAGTCAAAAATAGACAGAATAAGTATTGGAAGCTTTAAATTTGTATTTTTAAATTTAATTAGCAAATAATAAAATCATTTATTAATTTAAGTATTAAGTATGTGAAATGGACGCTGAATAAGACACTTAAAACTAAGCTCTAAAATTTTAAAATGGTAGTGGTCAATTAACTCACTTTAATTTAAAAAAGAAGTCATGTCAAAGAACAGTTTTTTCTACTTTAATTTTGTATAACTTTATTCATATTAATGATCTAAAATTTAAGTATATAATAAAATGTGAAAAAATTAAGAAAATTGTTACTTGTGAGAGAGAAATAAATAAATATTAATTTAAGGGTTTAGTTGCAAATAACATTTGGTAATGGTACTTTTACATTGATTAAATTTTATTTGAAATTAAATATGAAATTTAAATATACAACAACATCACATACATTGATCTGACTTCGTGGTAAGTAGCTTAAGCACTTGTATTACAGATATCAGAATCAACAGTGGTATTTTTACAAATAAACTTAAATAAATACATATAACACCTAGTGATGTACAAGGCTCGGGCTTCCGAGTCCTTTTGCCGAGAGCTCAGAGTCGTTTACAGGGCTCGCCTCATTTATATGAAGCTCGACGACTCGGAAGCCTTTTTGAGAGCTCGAGACTTTTTGAGAGCTCGAGCCTTTTCGAAAGCTAGATTGATTACTTTGCACTTTTTATTTAGATATTTTATTTATTTACAGCTTTTAACCGCGACTTATTTCAATCCCTTAGGGGGTAAATTTTAAAAAAATAATGTGGCTATTTATATTATATTTTACTTAGTTACGGAGATATTAAAGTCATATACATAAACTTGAGCTTTTATTGAAGGCTTGCGTTCATTTTGAGACTCGAGCTCTTTTCACGGGTCGAGCTCTTTTATAGCCTCGAGGCATGGCTCAGAGAGCTCGCAGCTCGGCTAAGCTCGGGGCACCGAGCCTACCGAGCTCACTTAGCCTTGCCATTCCGCCTCGAGGCTTCAAAAACAGGGCTCGATGCCTCGAGTCTTGTACATCACTAATAACACCCAGACCAGTACATACAGGCATGTTCATGCACGCGAATATTTGTACAGTGCCGGGATCGAACTCGCGACCTCTTGGTTAATAGTCAACTTCTTGACAAAGTGGACGTCAAATTGTTGTATTACTTGAATATTTAAAATTGTAGTCCAACATTGTTGGATTCATCATTCACGTGCCCCTTTCGCAGATTATCTGGGGTCGGTCTAGTACATTTTTCTCTTCGATACCATCCTGTCCTTCGTCACTGAATCATCCTCTTCTTTCTCACTCATATCTTTCTTCACACAACCTATCCATGTCTTCCTATCCTAAGTTATCCTCTCCCTCTCTATCCCTCGATTTGATTACAGATTGTTCATGAAAAGAAAAGCTTATTGTATAGGAATTGTGTTAATACGTTTATAAGTTAATATAGCAAAGACCGCCTAAATTGTACATCTTTCTTTGTTAAACTTGTTTGTAATTTTTGTTTTAAGTTGTATAAAAAGTTTTAATCTATCTATGTTCATTTTGAATATGTGGTGCATTGAAAGCTAAAGCATTGTAAAAGTCCTGATTTCTTAACAAAACTTAATATAACATAGATAAAATCGTTGTGAACCTATTGTTGTTGTTAGAAATAGTTAAGTCGATGTCCAATGCTTTAAAAGTCTGTGTTAGAGGAAATATATTTATCAAAAAATGCTTTGTTATGTGTGTTGCAGAAATAAATGTTGCCAAAGTTTTATATGTTTCTTTTATTTTTCTGAAAATATAAGATAATACTAATATACTGGCCATTAAAAAAATAATGGCTACTTAATTTTATTAGAAAACCTATCTGGACGTGTTGTTTGTATAGCATCCAAGAGAGCAATTTCTCAAAATACGATGGATCAATTTTTGTGACGGCCAATGTATTTGGTTGAAATTTTAAATTTCGTAAAGCTCTAATTTCAACTTTTGTCAGTTTGTGATATTGTAAAGTTTTGTTCTAGGAATGCATAAACTCTCTGGCATCCGATGACCACACCGGCATGGACTCATTCCACGAGTGCCTTCAAGAATACGGGGAAGGTCTAGAAGTAGTCCAGATATGCCTCGAACCGGAGGAAGCTTCGATAAAAGAAGAGGAACTATCGGCTCTGGGAGACCTTAGCTTAGAAGACTGTAAGAAAGACCACAAAAAAGGCAGCAAAGAAAAAGTAAATGGAATCGATGGGCTCAAATCTTCAAAATCTGAAGAATCGTTAGGCGACCCTGATGACGACATGACAATAACTGAAGATGATGTGCTAACTGCACCAAGAGAGCTTAACCTTAGAAGCAAATCTGCTGATAGAAAAGAAAATGGCGAAAGAAGTTTATCTAAGCAGCAGAGTAAAGATATATCCACGTCTGATGAAATGGTCTTTGCTGTCACACCAACGGGACTAGAGAGGATAAGTTTCGATAGATATTGGAAAGAAAGCGATGACAATAAAGTTGAAAAGAAAAAGCTAGAACAAGTCAAAAGCGACGAGAGTTGGAAAGAATGCATCAATACCGTCAATACCCCAAACAATGAAATCAATAGTTTTTACGATGCGACCACTAGAATATCCGTCCAGGAAGAAGCCAATTCACTTTTATACATCGATCATGACGTTGACGGTTACGAAACGTGTCTTGACGATGACTCATCTGCAAAGTGTACTGTTAAAAACGCTCGTAAAAACTCCACCGATCAGCACATCAAAGCAAAGAGTAAACACGATAAAATAGCGACTAGGAATAAAGACAACGACATTAGTGCCAAAACGTTTGAAGAGAACACAGCCGATTGCGTCGACGAAGTGTCTTACACAAGGCCTTACGTTCAAGAGCATATAATAAAGCAGATGAAATCATTGAGGATAGAGCCTTTAAACATCAACATAACGCAGAAGAAGCTAAAGAAAAAAAGCCCCACCAAACCGTCCAAGCACGAACGAAAGTGCATCGAATATTACAATGACCAAGACGCATGTCTAAAAGAGATTAGACAACAGAAACTAGAAGAAGAAGAAAAGAAATACAAAGAGGAACAGAAGAAACTGTTGGACAACAACACAGCGATCATGGAGAAGAAATTGCATCTAAAGAAGAAAGATCCCAGCGAAGAATCCACTGATCTTGAAAGCAGTTACGTGCCAGGGTGTCATAAGTGTTTCTTGGAAAATTATGCTTACGCAATAACCAAAGCCTACATGGCTGAAGCAAACGCTTGCAAGTACTGTGAAGTGATTCGTGACATGCTAGAAGTTCCTAGAGGTTTGTCTGATAGGAGAATGTCAGCGCCTGCTCTAGTGAATCTGGACAGTCCTGTGTCAGAGACAGATGACGAAGATTACTTGATGCTGCCTGTGTCGCAGCATAGAAGAAAGTCAGCTGGACCCCTCAAGTTCCTTGTGCCTTCTAGAAGAGGAAGGTAAGTGTATTTTTATTTTTATTTTGGTTTCCACCAATGCGGAAAAGAGAGGAAACAAGTGGAAATGTGTTTGAATAATCAATCAGATTTCGTTATTTCCACATCTCCTCTCCACTTAGCTTCAGTGCAAATAGATCAAGCGAAGAGAAGAGGAGAAATGAAGAAATCTGATTGGTTATTCAAATACATCTCTTCTCGTCTCCCTTCTTCTCCCGGTTGTGGGAACCGGGTCTTAGATTACCTATTAGGATATTTTTTGAATGAATAATTTGTGAGGTGCCGAAAATTCACATTTGTATTCTTTGTTACTTGAATGACATCCGTAATGGTATTGTACGAATTTTAGCGGATTTTCCACTTTAAATATCGAGTAAATAACGAGTATGATATCGGCATTGATACGAGTATATAACGACTGTGCTAGCTACTTTTATGGAACACTAGTGGACCCGCGGTCCTGCCCGCTGTTTCTGCAATTTATCAATATTTTCTCATCGTTTACACCTTCCCTGGATTTCCACAAATATTTTAAGGCTAAATTTATTGAAATCCTTTCAGCCGTTCTCGAGTTTTAGTGAGAATAACGAACAGCAATTCATTTTTATAAGTAAAAAAAGCGATCGGCTCACCTGAATTTTCCCACGGGAATGCGTCATTTTCCCGCGGTAAAAAGTAGTCATGTCCATTCTCGGATATCAAAATATATGCATACTAAATTTCATGCAAATTGGTTCAGTAGTTAAGGCGTGGTTGAGTAACAGACAGGCAGAGTTACTTTCGCATTAATAATATTACCAATTATGGATTTAAGTATTATGTGTATTTTAAATATGTAATCATATATATCTATACATATGTATATTTATATATATTTATGTATGTTGTATATTTTATATTTAATCTTATGTGTCATATTATTCTTATTTTTTGTTTGTTTTCTCTTTTATTTATTTTGTCGCACCGCCCACTAATCATTTCTGCTTAGCCCAAAGGTATGACTGGTAGAGAATGCCCTACGGCGTTAAGTCCACCTTTTGTTCAAAGTATTGTTGTGCAATAAAGCATAAATAAGTAAATAAATTTAATGACTGAAACTTTTACTTTAACAACTTGTCTGATTGATTGTGTCTTCGGCTAGTAAAATGAAGACATTTGTAGGGCACGTGTCATTCTATTAATAACATGCATAAAGTCTTTATGTTCGCTTTGGCGTCTGGACTGTGTTTGGGACGAAGTAAAACAGGTCATGGAAATGCATTTACTATGGGTTGAATGTTGGTAAAGATTATTATTTTTGTGTGCTAGAATGTTGAAGTGGGCAGGCTTAGAAGAAGTAAAATAATATATATATATTTTTTTAATAGACTCACAATAATAATTATTATTATTTTGGTTCATAAACAAAAAATCATTTGAAATAACTTGTGATTAAAGTCACCTTTTAAGCATAATGCCTGTGACAGGTGACATCGCTCTATTATAACTACTTGTACACTAATATAAATCTAAAAACAAAACCTATATGTATTTCGAATTTCTAATCTTGTACATTAAAATCTAAACCCATATTTATTTTTACTATTATGTAATAAAATGAAATGTGTGTGTGTGTGTTTTTGTGTTTGTTTGTGTTTGAGTGTGTGTGTGTGATTCTATTCCGTGTGTTTGATGAGGTCTCCCTCAAGTAGCAACTTTACACGTCCCAAAATATAAATTAACCCTACCACCGCTTCGGGACGATTTGGGCCAGTACTAAGAAGAAGCGGCGCAAGAAACTCAGTCACTTTCGTCATTGCCTCTTTTCAAATTTGATTTACAATAATTGTAATTGTTTACATTCAAACATTTCTATATATATATCTAAGTAGATAAGATAAGATAAGATATTTATTTGTATGAACATGGTACATTTTTCGTTCTTATATTTAGGTATCGTGCATACATGTTTAATCGAGCTATCGATAAACAAATGTTATTACTTGGCTCAAAACTTATTAAAAACATTGAACGCTAAATATTCGATTGATGTAAGTACATGTAGAATAATTTTATTTCAATTACATTTCAATTGGGATGATGACACCTATCTTAAATATTGTCAAGAACATGGTGTTTAAAAAATATAGCCCCTATGAAGTTAATACAACCAATATATTTTAAAAAAGCTGTAGAAACCAATTTTTAAACACACAAAACGCAATAAATATTAGATCAATTGACTCCGATTTCTGATACATGACCGTGACGTCACAATCATTTATTCCCATACGAAATCTATGGAGGCAGACCGTTTTGACAGATAATAAAAAGTATGTCAACGATTGGTGGTGTCGTCTAGCCAATTCTAAGCCGATTGTGCAGAAACAAAATGTCAGTTCATTAAATTAAAAATAAAAAACAAAAGTTGAAGTAAGTAATTTATATTATTATCAATTATATAATATCAAGTGCTTCATTCAGTCAACTTTAAAAGTATTACCGTGCGAATAATCTTGAACGCGCAGTAAAAACAAATATTTTCACATTAACTAAATTGGATGTGACAAACAGATGTACAGTGAGATTTCCGCCACGTGAACGTAGTTTATTACTTAGATAAAACTAAAAAGGTGCAGATACGGTATGAGCTGGTCCTCGACTTGTCCTACTAGGGTAAAACCGGGAATGATGCCCCACTTTTCGAAATCGGTCTATAACTTCAATCAAAACAATTATGTATGAAACACATTTATTCTTGGGAGTTTTGTCTACAAATTTATGTAAAGTAAAAAACGTTGTCTTCGATATATTCAAAGCATTAAGGACTTTTGCGGATCTCTAAATTTTTGACATCTATAGATGCCCGACCCATATAAATTGCGTTTGGGGTAGATGACTCACCGGAAAAATCTTCCCTACAAAATCTTTGAATTCATTTTAGCATTGCATGCTGTCGCAACGAGACATACAACTGAGTCAATTAAGATAGAGTTAGAGATTCTTTTGATAGATATGAAAAAAGTAATCGAATTTATCTGCGAAACTATTGTAATTGCGACGATCACATTGGTGTAGTGTTAAGAAGTTGACTATTAACCAAGAGATTGCGAGTTCGATCCCCGCACTGTACAAACATTTGAGTGCATGAACATGTCTTTGTTCTGGTGGTGTTATGTGGTGTTATATGTATTTATTTAAGATTATTTGTAATACCACTGTTGATTCTGATATCTGTAACACAAGTGCTTAAGCTACTTACCACGGAGTCAGATGTTGTTGTTGTTGTATATTTATTTATTATTATTAAAATCGGGTCATCTATTCCACTGGGGCATCTATTTCGGCTTTACCCTATACCGAGTCCAATGGCAGCTCCACTCGTAGTCGTGTGCGTGCGTGTGCGTGAGCAGGCCCATTTTTAACTCGCTTTTATTACATCGGGGTGTATGTATGTATGAATGTTTGTAACGGACTTTTTGAGCTCAATTTTCACCAACTTCCAGAAATCGGATTAATTTGAAACTTTGTACACGTATTAAGTACCGATGACAATGCAATAATTTGATAAGAGTTTTTCATTATCCTTACTAACTAAAAAAATAAAAAATAAAAATAGTTTAAGAAACTAAAAAACACGCTTTTATTGCTAACTAAAGAAGAGAAAATAATTTCTGAGTACACGGAATTTATATTACAGTAGAGTAAAAAGCGTAGGGTGCTTGGTATAGTAGTATGTGAAAATCATTCTATTATTGGCAACTATAAAAAAAGAAGTATGAAAACGTCATAAAGTGCACCCCACGCTTTTTACTCTACTGTAATATAAATTCCCTGTGCTCAGAAATTATTTTCTCTTTTTGAGCAGGCCCATTGTCGATTGTAAAGACGTACCGTATCTTCCTCTGTTTGGTTTAATCTAAGGTTTAATGCGATGAAGTCTTACAATAAGGACATTTCTAATACTTGCGAGCTCTTTATAGAGCACACACAAATGTGGACTCTTTGCTTTTCATTTTAAAATCCAATTGCTACTAGCCATACTTCTTGTTACCCAGTATCGAATACTTAACACAAAATAAACTTTAAAATTAAAGAGAAAGAGTAGATTTTTGAATGGATAGAGGATATACATATCTTGCAAATAAAAATGAAGTTAAATGAAATGCTCAAGTTCAAGTTGAAACCAATTTGTTCAATGTTGGCGATTCCTGTAGTACTAGTTATGTTCGTGAGATACGAAAATATACCTCTACTATGCATTTTCTAGTACCTCTACGGACCGATTTGTGAATGTTTACGAATTAGTTACTTTTATTTTTTTTAATGCAAATTTATTTCCAATGTGAAATTAAAACACACTAAAAGAAAAATGGACTGCCACAGGAGTGACTCGAACCCACACCTCTCGCAAGCCGGGCGATTGCTCTCCTAATAGAGCTTCCATGACACTTAGCCATGGGTCCGAATTTCTTAAGTGCTTTTTAAGCTGCAGCCAGCCATGATTCATCACTGTTGCGGTATGATTCCTACAGCATCCGAAAGAAACACCTTTTCAGCTGTTTAACAAACGGTTAAGATTAATCAGCTAATTTATTGAGTGACTTATCTTTTTTAGCAATGTGAAATTAAAACACACTTAAAGAAAAATGAACTGCCACAGGTGGGACTCAAACCCGTATCTCTCACAAGCCGGACGATTACTCTCTCGATTGGGACCCTAATGCACTGTTTGTGATTGTCATGCATGATTGATTGTCAGCTGATATAGCTGTAGAAAACTAAAAATTTTTCTAATATTAACTAATATTTTTCTTTCTTTCTTTCAAAAAATCCCCGGCCAGAGTCAAGAAAATAACTGCTGGACGGATTTTGATCAGCCGTAGCTAAAAACCACCATTCTAAAAATTTTCTTTCGAATAAAAAAAGGCATTGAAATCGGTCCATCCGTAGCGGAGCTAGGATGGCACAGACAAAAACACACAAACACAATAGAGTTCAAACTTATAACACCGCACTTTTTTGTCGCGTTTTAAAATACCTATCACCTGTCTTAGCCAGAAATCGTGCCTGGGTTCTTAGCTTCCTTACGCTGAGACTCTCTACCATCCAGAATGTAAGCCTTTAGGATAAAACGCAGTTACGACAGATTTTCTTAGTAGCTTTGTATCTCTATCACTATTTAAATTACTTACTCACACTAATTTATATACTTCAACATACCGAACTAGCCTAATCAAAACCAATAAACGATAAAAATACCCAATAGCCAACCATAAATATACCAACCACTTATCCAGTAATCTACTCAGGTAACCTGGGCATTGTAATTCAGCTAAGTAGTGTTCGCAGGGGACTACTGATGTAATTGCATGCTAAGTTGTGTACACCCGTGGGGCAATAAAAGGTAATAACGTAATGAGTTGGGAATAGAGTAGTTATTTCATAATAGTGAAACGGGAACGTTGGTGCATTTATTTTGAAGAAGAATACTGAAATTTGTAGTTAACTTAGTACTATTGGTTGATCAATGAACTTTGAATCTACAGTTATTATTATTTATTAGGCACACTAATGACAACTATAATATATCAAACAAAAGACATATTTGGCTTTGAAAGTGTCATTTACATAGACGATTTTATTATGATATTCTATCGTTAATGAACGCGAATATCGATAGTGGCTCATTTCTGCTTCGTCATAAGAAGTGACGAGGTGAATGGGCAGGCCCGTGGTCCTCTGCAGTAGCAGCATCGCAGCCAATTTCAGGGAACGGTCGTTGGGTGGCCATGGCGTACTTATTTTTAATGTGCTCGCTATAATAACTACGCGCTTGTTCATTTGGTACGTACCGTATACAATATTGTTGTGTTGGTGGCCACCGGGATCTAGCTAAGGCTGTCAATGAAGCCCAGGCATCAGTACAGCGCTTTATTTAAAATAATGCTAATTTCTAGACGACAAATTCATGATATGAAAATGAATATCAGCCATTAGTTAAAAAAGCTAATGACTCACGTAATGCTACAATGTGCCATTGGTGTGGCATTATTAAATGTCTTTGGAGTTCCCTAAGTAGACCATAGATTGGTTTTACAAATCCCGTTATGCGATGGCAACCGCGTTCTTCTAAAACATATTCGCTAAGACGATAACTTAGCGAATATGTTTTAGAAGAACGCCTCAATTACAGAAGGGCTGCGTTTATATCTATGAGTGTCGAAGTTCCTGGCCTAAACGATTTCCCGCGAATGACCG
Source organism: Pyrausta despicata (assembly GCA_963921415.1). Classification (NCBI taxonomy): domain Eukaryota; kingdom Metazoa; phylum Arthropoda; class Insecta; order Lepidoptera; family Crambidae; genus Pyrausta; species Pyrausta despicata. The sequence goes on from OY992867.1 coordinate 12,681,312, forward strand.
CGGACAAACACATAGTATATGCACTTGGCACATACCAAATTGACCAAGCTTGTAGTAACTACGGCGAGCACATAAAAAAGAAACTTATAATAATATTATACAACAAAATGAAATACATATTTAATCGAAGTTTACAAAGAACCCAATTTAGAAGAATGCCGAGAGCAAAACTTAGATTGCATTGATCCTTGGCTTTTAAGAGGGCGGAATCCAATCACGGCACACCAACAGAAAGCAATATTTTGTTTATATTCTATTGGACAAAGGCTTCCCAGGACCACAGGCGATATTGGGGCACTACTGTTTATGTGTAGTTGGAAAAAGAACGCTAGGTTGCTGTTTACATGTGATGTCAATCATATGGTTTGTGGGATGGAGCAGACAGCAAGAAAACCTTACTCCTCAAGATAATCAAGATATAGAAAATGATACAGTTCATTTTCTACGACGACGAGCCTGAAGTTGAGTGAAAATATTCAATTGTGTATAACGTTTGTAATTAACGTTTATAGTACAAACTATTTTGGTTTGGTGGTAAAAACACACTTAAAGACTGATCGTAACTGGCGTAACTGATCATCACATTATTGCACACATTGCACCAGTCTGTTGAAGTTCTGGTGCATGACAAGGCAGCGATTTATGTTCCTTTGTGTATTATTATACTTGTAAATACATTATTTTGTTACCAATCTGTGTTTGTAGTATTAATTATCAGTTTGTTAGGTACATTGGTAAAAGTGGGCACAGAAGTGCACCACATAGGAATATTACTTGTAGATTAGCACTTCTGTTCTTCTTCTATATTCCATGCTGGTCTGGGATAAATGCAAAATTAACAAAGTGGGAACTGCTTCTCGTCTCGCGTAGATCGTAGAAACCAATCTAGGGGTTGGACCGTTTTAAGGATCATGGCGATGCCACTAGCAATTATCACTATTTTGGTTCCGTTTTACACCTTCACCAATATAACACGCTAAACGTTGCCTTTGGTACTTGTGAACTTAGATTATTTCTATCCTACAAAGGTAAAAGACGTGAAACTATGTATGGCACTGATCCTGTGATGAGCTTATGTGGTTATTACTCATCAAGTGCACAATCTGTCGACCTTGTTTTGTAATTTTATACATATTACAGAAAAACTTCAAAACGCCATTAATCAGCTCCGATATTTCTTACAGCAAATCTTATTGTATAAATAGTCTTTAGGTAAGGTAACGTTAAAAGTAAGAGGCAAAAAGTCATTGGCCGCTAAAAAAAACGACGCCACTGGTCCATACAAAAGTACCCAGACCCCTTTGTCCGAAAACATTGGTGCAGGAATCGTTCGAAAGGTCTCGCTGCCGAGGAGTGCTGAAGACTCTTAGACTTGATCTATCTGAATAACTTTGTTGTGTTATTTTGAAATTCGCGACCCGCTAGTTTAGTATAATAGGCATGATGACACCTATGGTAAATATTTTCAAGAACATAGTGTTTAAAAAAAACCTCTATAAAGCTATCAAAACCAATTTATTTCCAAAAAGCTGTAGAAACCAATTTTTATTTACGTAGAATTCAATAAATATTCAGTCAATTGACTTCGATTTCTGATACTAAGTTATACTTCGATTTCTGATACTAAGTTATGACGTCAAATTGTAGTATTCCCATACAAAATCTAAGGACGCAGATCGTTTTGACCCATGATAAAGAGTATGTCAACGATTGGTGGTCAAGACGGCTTACTAAATATTTCGACCACAAAATATCCTGTATAATCTTGGTCTTTTTAAAAAAAAAATATCTTCCGTTTGTTTATTTTATTTAGTTCCAATGGCTTCTAACAGAAAACTAGTCCAAACATTTGTTGGCTATGAGTGGGGCATTAAAGAATAGGCCATCAAGTTCGAACACAGTAGGCGCGTTCACATTATTATATAATAAATATACAACAACATCACATACATTGATCTGACTTATTTTTAATACCACTGTTGATTCTGATATCTGTAACGCATTAGCTACTTACCACTTGTTGTATATTTATTTACTTATTCTAACCAGAAATGTTCTAAAAATACTTTTTTTTACACTTACCTTCGTTATCAGCATGCATGCCTTCAAATGCTTCTGAAAATATAACCTGTGTACTTAGTCTAGTCTTTATTAGTTCAAGCACATATTCAATAATGAGACATAATCATACTCATTGTAGAGGAATTATTGTTTGTTCTATCAAATAAACAAACAAAGCTAGTGATGTTCAAAATAGGTAAAAATAAAACAACAAAAGAAAATTAATAAAAACAACCCGTGCCGCCCCCGTGCTTGACTTATGAGGGATTATAGAAAACATACTGCTAGAGGTGTGGTAGTAGTTATATATCGACATCGATAAATACTTTCGATATCGATAAATAACTACTACCACACCTTAAGCAGTCTAGTCTAATCAATAATTTCTATTTAACTATTTGTATTTTAACTATTTTGAGGTCAACATGTTTTGTGTATATAAATATATTTCATTTCATTTCAGTATATTTCAACAAATTGCACCATTTAACGAGTATGGTTATAATATTAATGAAATTTGGTTTCGGTTTCGGTTTCGGTTTCGGTTCCGGTTATGTTAATATTTTTTTGATAATAAAACACTTCTTATCAGATATGAATATTTTTGTAGATGATAAACGACTACTTACAAAGTCTGAATTTCATAATAATTCTACCTTGTTTTCATGCAAGTACCAACTTATATTTAAATATCGGACACAAGCCTGCAAAGTCAATTTTCGTATTTACATTCTTAGCTAAACTAGTTCTTAACAATATTTCAATTGAAATACAGTTTTATTTTCGCACAAAAACAAACATATTTATATCGATATTGACACAGTGGCCACAACACTACGTACAAATTGCTAATACCCATAATTGAGTTACGCGTCGCGACCTCACCGCACCATTGCGGATTGACAGCGCGCGCGAAATCCACGTCCATATTTCGGTTTCACGAGAAAATACCGATACCAAAAAATTCCGGTACCAACATTTTTTGAGTGCACCTCACTAAAACGGGAATGCTAGGAGATATTTGGGTATAATTGGTGAGTTTTAACTTAATTAGTGTTTAATTCAATTAAGCAAATGGGTGGCCTGAATGGCACGGTCAGTTAGAGCTGGGGGCTTAAGTAATTGGTAAGTTTTAAATGTATTTTTAACGGATCCTTAACAAGCGTTTTCTTTGGATAACGTAAACGTAGTTTGATATTTTCTATAACATAGGCCTTGACTAATAGCATCCAACAACATCTTCAAACAATTCTTGGAGACCCTAGACTATTTGTTTATTTGATATTTAACAAATAACAAAACAAATGTTTCAAATAAACTTATTTTCTTTCTTTTTAATAGAAAAGTATATCTACCCATACTAAGTTACCTTACCCAAAGGTTGTCCGGAAAAGATCGCTTTTAACATTGTTCATCTATCTTTGTGAAATTACACTTTTTTTTTTTGTGTGCAATAAAGTCATCGCAAGAAAACTTCGTTTTCTTCCTTGCTCCGAGAAGCTATTGAAATTAAAAGACACCCTAATTTTAAAATAGAAGGTGGTCAGAAAATTCCACCAGCTTGGGATCCTGTTTTAGCCAAGACTCAAGCTCAACCCCGCACTGCAAGACCTAAAGATACTATTAACTCATTTTTTGTAGATAGGAACGTAGCTTAGTATTTTTGAGTGATGGTTGTATACAATTATTTTCATAACTATGTAATGACAACTAACACCTTAGTCTACCTGTGACCACGGACGTGGAAATTGGTCCGAAACGTAAGGTTAAAATACAATGTAAATAAATCGCGAAGTAATATGTAAAAGGTGTCTCATTTCACTGTCTACTGTTCGCGTAAACCGACTGAAGAACAAACAAATATGTGCAATGAAGAGCTAATCTATGTTTGCTCATCAAACTCGTTCTTAATCCTCGTTAAATCTATATCAACCGTTTTCTTGACGCATTGATCTGCCAAATTACGTTCACTTCATAGTTATCTGATTTTAAATTATTAAGTATTATTATTTATATCTTCCGACCGACTTCGCTTCGGGTCTTCGCTTCTTCTTCTTCTTAGCGTGTCGATGGAACACGAGGAATTACACCGCGACAGCCCAGAATTCAGCCGCTTGTATTGCGGATCGGCTACAGTTCATTAAATCCGCTGGCGTGCAGGTGTTGGGCACGCCGGGCACGATGTAAGGTGTGCCACAGTTTGATCTTCGCTGATGCGCACGAAGATGACAAAGCCTACCTTCGCGGAAAACTCTCGTGCACAATATGGACACGTTTGTAGGACGTGTCTTTAGTTCATCATCATAGATTTAAAATTATTACCATCCATATATATATAATACCCCGTTTTACCATCGGACCACCGGACGTACCACGGGATACCATCCGTACCGTGTCGATGTTTCACTGATACGAACCAAGCGCTTCTCATCTACATTCCGATGCGCACTGCAAAAGAGTGGAACTCACTACCTGAGTCAGTGTTTCCCTGCAATTACAACCTAGGAATCTTCAAAGCTAGAGTGAACAGGCATCTTCTTGGTGAGCTCGCTCCATTGTAGACTCAGTCTTTGCCTTGTTGGGCTTAATTCTTGGGCCAAGAGCAGACCTATACCAAATCAATAAAAAATAAATAAAAAAATATTAGGTAATTAATATGCTATGGAACAGAAAAACATATTGCGCCGACCCCAGATACCCTTAAAAAGGCTGAATGATAAAGTGCTTATACATCCCCTTTTATATGTTACCTTTCTCTAATCGCCTCAACATTGAAGATGCAGCGTAAAAGATATCGAACCCGGAGCACTGGCCCGTAAGTTCCGGTCCGGCGGGCACTTCACCAATATTTTCTGTCTAGCTACCGTATATACGTTATGCATATAAGTAAGTGATGATGTGCTAAGTAGAATAGATAGCTAAAGATGTGTGAAATTTGAAAAGAGGCAATGACAATAGTGACTAAATTTCTTGCGCCGCTTCTTCTCAGCACTGGCCCAAATTGTTCCGAAGCGGTAGTAGGGTTAATTTATATGTTGGGACGTGTAAAAGTGCTACTTGTTAGCTTACTTACAAAAAATAAATTGATTTTATTTATGATTTTTATGGGAAGGAAATGTAAACGTAAAATTAATTTGTTTCACTTTATACTGTACTAGTGGCCGCCCGCGGCTTCGTCCGCGTGTAAAACCTTTTTCTTCACAATTCTTTATGAATTGTAGCCTATGTGTGTGTATTCTGATGTATAAGTTTCTGGTAAAAGTTCAATTAAATCCAAACAGTAGTTTTTAGGTGAAAGAGTTACAAAGATCCAAACATACTTACGAACTCTCGCGTTTATGCTAGCATCATAATACTAGCTGAGCCCTGCGGTTTCACCCGCATAGAACCCGATTTCTACGTATCCCACAGGAACCGTGAAGTTTTACGGGATAAGAAATACTCGATGTGTTATTCTAGTAGTTTTGGCGTGAAAGAGTAAGAAACATCCATACGGACAAACTTTCACGTTTAGAATATAAGAAGGAATATAAGTAGAAGTAAGGAAGTAGAGGTGCCTGTGGTTGGTAGTGGTTGCAGCACTATGGTAGTGATACAAAAAGTTAAGCAACCTACGGCGCGGTCATGTTTGGGATGGGTGACCATTCAGACCATTTAAGTGACGTCCATTTACAAGCATCTCCGTGCTTCGGAAGGCACGTTAAGCGGTTGGTCCCGGTTGATATCAATAGATTTTTAGTCGTTAAGCCTAGTCAGAGGCCCTCGGGCGGCTTGATAACATCTGACAGTAAGGTTGGTCACTTACCTTACACACACCCCTCCACCAATCCGCACTGAGCCCGCGTGGTGGAGTATGGCTCGGACCACCTCATAGTTGAGGTGAGGCCTGTACCCAGCAGTGGGACTTATATAAGCTGATGAGAGGAATATAAGAGTCCCATCGAAGGAAACTCTTTTTAAAACCTCGGTGGTCGAGTAGGTGTTCATGATGTTGTGGTGTGGTGACATCTCTTAGGTCTCGGGTTCGATCCTCGGAATGTGCAGTGTGATTTCCATATTACAAGTGCTGTCATTACAATTTTGGGGTGATGCCTCTTCTATCTTCACTTCCATCTTCTATCTTATACTTAAAAGTATTATCCTACTCTCGGACGTTAGAGCCACTGAAAAGATTGGTCTTCAATATATCAAGCATAAAGGCGGAATTCCAAGTCAGACAGCAAGACGTAATCACAGGTGACACTGCAGTCTCTGCACCACATATTTCTTTGAATCACTATGATATTGATTCCAATTGGGTTTTGCGGTCTGCAGTCAATCTCGAATTGCCTATCTCTCCATAATAGTCCTCCTAGCCGATTTCGACCACGGCGGCCAATCTCAACAGAAATCAGCCAACTACGCAGGAGATATTATAGTGCACAAGTGTGAGCGCAATGCACAGGTGCACTCACTGTTCCATCACTCTCAAAGTTCGGTGAGACGGCAATCCGACATGACCGGAGACAGATCAGGCGCAGGACCAACGGCTTAACGTGCTTTCTGAGGCACGGGGGTGTGACTCCAAGCTGTTTTTGAGAAATTCATGACAGAAAATCTTAGAAACCATTTTGTTTCGACCTGGGATTCGAAACCAGGACCTCTCCGATGTAAGGCAGAAACTTTGCCACTACACCAACAAGGCAGTCACCACTGTCTTTCCATACCACATATTTGATAATATTGTTTTGTCGCCGGTCAGGCCGAAGCAAAATAAATCTAAATAGATTTTAACACTGAAACATTTTAACGGATTTGTAATGGATCCGATGTTTTCCGATTAATAAAGATGCCGTCAGGTGCATCGGGCCATTCCTAACGCGATTTTCCGCTCCGCGAAGCGAGATAACAAATGCTGTGCAAACTGATTCGTTGGGCTTCTGAGAATCACCCTGGTGAATTGATCCTGAAAGAATTGCAGTAACTTTTAATTTGGTTTTGTCCTCTTCTGTTGTAAGAAATTTCTTAGATTAAATAGTTTGTGTTCGTTGCTTTCTAGTTTTTAATCTCTGACAAAAAAGAGGAGTGTTATAACTTTGACACCTATGACTGTTTGTGTTTTTGTGACCACTCGAGCAAACGGGATGGCTAAAGACGAAAATATTTTTTTTTTAAACTTTCAATTTTAAAACAACGACTTTGAGTGCTAAAATAATTTTAATGTGAATATTCATTCGTATAACATGAACCGGTGTGTATGCCTATCTCTCTCACTCTCTCTCTCGCTCTGTCTCTCTCGCTCTTAGGCGGGCTAACTGTGCTCGAGTCGAAGGGACGCGTGCCTTTCACTTTTTATGTCTGTCTCACTCGCTCTTAGACGGGCTAACCATGCCCGAGTCGAAGGGACGCGTGCCTCTCACTCGCTCTCATTGTGAGTGCGGAACGTGAGCGGAGCGTAACGCAGTTTCTTGAAGTGTCACCCGGCAAACCAATTTATAAGACGTTGTCACGTCAAAATTAAAACAGGAAAACTATTGGTGAGCTCAAACGGCTCGACGAATTTTGACCAGCTATAGCTTAGAACCACCGCGATTAAAATATCTTACGAACTAATAAAACCGCATTGAAATCGGTCCATCCGTTCGGGAGATACGATGCCACAGACAGACACACACAAAATCACAAATTGTACATCTTTAAATTGTACATCTTTTTTTTTAACTTGTCTGTAATTTTTGTTTTGTGTTGTACAATAAAGTGGTAATCTATCTATCTAATAAATTTAAAATCAATAAATAATTGATTAAAAATCTAAAAGATATATAATACTTATTTTAAAAATCACGTTATCTTAATAAATAAATAAATTTCATTCATTCATTCATTCTTATTCGTCGGGGCTTAAAAATAAGAATAAAATTGTAACGACAAACTAGGGTTCCTGGTCCAAATTGGTTACTTGCAACTGTATTGTATTCAATCACGAAACGCATGAGTGGACCGAGTTCAGTATTGTTGCCTGATCAGACCCAGGGGATAATGGTTAGCAGAAATAGGGCATGCAGGTCGATAGGTTAATGTCTGAAAAAGTAAGCGAAATAACGAATTCAGTTTCAATAGACCATTGAACTCACAGCTCGTGACCACGGCTGTGTGCAATCCAGCCGAAACGTCGAGCAGTAAATACCTAATACGTTCATTAAAATAGATCGCGTTTAGACCAGAGAACCTGTAGTTAGTGTTAAAATGCAACGCGAAAGTTCAAAATCATATGTGAACAGAGGCGGAAAATAAATTCCACTAAACGACGGCAGCGCAGGAACCAAAATACATCCAACTGTAATCACCTGAAAAAGTTAGAGCTGAAAATCGCAGGACTTACAATACCTACAACTCACATCGTGACACAGAAGATGCACCTGGAATCACAACACTGACACCAACAAAACACTCGACGCGTTTCGCCACTACACGTGGCATCCTCAGGAGATGTTGTCGCTTCGACAGACTACGAGCCATCGTAGGTGATTACAGTTGGATGTATTTTGGTTCCTGCGATGGCGCCGTTTAGTGGAAATTTAAAGCAAAATAATCCTTTTTTTCTGATGTAGTCAAGGATTGCCGCAAAGTAACGCCTGATTCCATCAACTATAATAAATTGTCTTTTGAATAAAAAATACACTTTGTACTCCGTTCATCCGTTAGGGAGTTACGATGTCAGAGAGGCACATGAAGAAACACAAATATACACACACCAACAGATACAGAGATCAATCTTATAACACCTCTATTTTTCGTCGGGGGTTACTGTTTTCATACCGCTCCAGTAGATAGTTATGTCATCACATCTGCCATCCCACTCTATCACCATTCCCAATAAATAAACTTACTGCAATGTAAGCAGTTACTACAAAGTAACTGCCATACTTCTTAAGAATTGTTTTGATGAGTCTTCTAAAGCTCTCAGATATGTCACATCAATCATTTTGCAACATAAACAGTTACTACAATGTAACTGGCTAATTTCTTGAGAACTGTTATGCTGAGTCTCTTCAAGCCTCAGACATAAACATCCTGCGCTACATTGTAGAGCCTAAATTTCATGGGAAATGTTTTGTTTAATTCAACCTAAACATTTCCGTTAGCAACTTATTCGTGGTAGACGCTTCCCGTCCCCACTCTAGACATGACTGTCCTCAGGACATCTATATATAGGCCTGCGGGCATCCCATACGGCAGTCGTAACTCGTCCCACATCACGTGTACTTCTCCGCTCCTAGCGAGTGTTAGCTTAAGTACTGATCATCGAGATCACTAGTTCGTAGTTGTGATCATCCAGATCAATAGTTTAGTAAACCAGTGTAAAAGTGTTAACTCTAACAATACAGTGTTTTTAACATCAAAACTTTTGTTTTATTTTTAAAGTCTGCGAGCCGTCAAAACTTGACTGGCGCAGCCGGTAGGATCTCGCGTCGCGTTCACGAATTATAAAGTTCCAGATAACTGTTTTCGCGCTTCGCGGCTGTACTATCAAGTGCACAACGGCGGGATCCTCGAACCAAACAAATAAGTCACCGGGCGGCAGCAGCAGCAACAGAGCAACACTTCTACACCAGCCTAGAAGACATGGTTTGGAGCGGCCTGTGAGTAAACCTCTTCGCTACCGTTTTACCAGTCTTTCCTTGGCACCCTTTAATGTTATTTCACCCTAAATCGTGAGAAACGTTATTTGCTCGTAGTTCCTTAACCTCAGGATTACGCCAGCGTTAGTTTATAAGATTATTTAAATGTTAAATTTGATGAGATTAATTAATTGGTAATTCCAACACTCTTTAACTTAATACTCATACAAATTATATTGATATTGATTAATTGGTAATTCCAACACTCTTTAATTAATTATCCAAATAAAGTTAATTGTAAATTGATATTAATTAATTGGTAATTCCAACACTCTTTAATTAATTATCCAAATAAAGTAAATTGTAAATTGATATTAATTAATTGGTTATCCATAACTCTTAAATTAATATCCTAATAAATTGTAAATTATTCAAAGCTTATTATCTTATTGTACTATTTTATTTTTGTGTGTATTTTAAATTGTGTGTATTATTTTGTGTGTGTTAACTAAAAGATTTAAATAGTGATTTTAAAAGTAAATTGTAAAGATGGTTAATATTAACGCCATCCCCACTGAAATTCTTAATTTAATACCCAAGTTCGAAGGCGAACCAAAACTTTTAAATCTTTTTGTTAAAAAATGTGAATATGTAATAAATATTTATAGATCATCAGATGAAAATGTATTACAAAACACATATGTTTTCCATGCCGTAACGAGTAGGCTCAGCGGTCGTGCCGCAGCGTTATTAAGTGAGCGTTACGATATCGATACATGGCAAACTTTAAAATCTGTATTAACCCAGCATTTTGGAGATCCGCGTTCAGAAGCTTGCATAGCCATAGAGCTAGAACAAATTAAAATCAAAACAGGAGAATCCTACATCGATCTGTGTCATAGAATTCAAGCCGTACGCAGCACATTATTATCCAAAGTAAATTTAATTGAAGACACAGGCGTAAAAGCAGCGAAAGTTATCATTTACGATAACTTAGCACTTAATACATTTTTATTTAATCTCTCCGAAGACATGATACGAATTATTAGATTAAAAGGTTGCACCTCTCTGGAACAGGCCTTAGCCATTGTAACAGAGGAGGAAAACTTCAAATTCCAATATGATAGTAAAAACAAAAACAAAAGTGCTCCAGCACCTAAACCAAACTTTTTACAAAATTCAACAGCTTTTAAACCTAACTTCATAACGCCAACGCAAATGCCTGCATTTAAATTCGGAATTCCCCAAAATAACTTCAAACCTAACTTTACCCCAAACTTTAACCAAAATAATTATAAATTACCTAGCCAAACAAATTTTAAATTCGGTTTACAACCCAATCAAACGAGACCCATTTACAGTCCTCAAAATAACAACATGTTTAATCCTAGGCCAATGCCTTACCGCATACCTTCAAATTATAATAAATATAATAGATTTGGTTACTTCAACCAACCCCCGAACAACCAATTTAAATTCGGCGTAAGCAACCCTCCGTTAGCTCAGCGCCCTTCTAATAATTTAAACACAGACGTTTCAATGCGTACTGCAGCTCCAGTACGACATAACCTCATGAACAACTTAGAAAACCCCGAAGAACTATTTTATTACGATGACGGAATAGACGAAATAGATTATTACGATTATTGTAACAATTTCCAAGATTTCGAAAATCAGGAAATCGAACAACAACAACAGGAAATCGTAGACCCGGATTGCCCGGTTGGCAATGATGAAAATTTTTGTACCGAAGCCTCTACGGACAACGATCAGAGATAATCAATCTTAACTATGACGGAATCTTAAGATTACCCCATATTATAATTCCGGAAATAGGTTCTAAATTCATGATAGATACAGGAAGCACGCGCTCGTTCATTAGTCCTTATTTAGCTAATTCATACTTCAACGCGTACAAATATGAAGAGCCGTTCGAAGTAATAAGCACTCATGCACGAAGCAGCCACAATGAAGTAATTCACATTCCCCTTTTTAAATCTTTTATGACTCCAGGAAATCATAAATATTACGTATACAGTGTAGACGATCGTTTTGATGGTCTAATAGGCAGTGATCTTTTGAAACAGTTAGGAGCAACAATCGATATGGACAGGCAGGTTCTCAGAATTCGCAATACCGAGATTCCTATAATATATAGCCCACCATACGAAGTGCGTATAGCCCCGAGATCGGAGACACGCGTTAAGCTACCTACTGAATTATCAAACGGTGACGCAATCATCGATTACCGAGACTTTGGTCAAGGTGTTCGTATGCCTAGTGCATTAATAAGATGCAATAAAGGATACGCCCACACAATAGTTCAAAATATTTCCGATAACTATGTAACCATAACAATTTCAAAACCTTTTAAAGTAGAGCCATTCAAAGAAACATCAATTCCCGTTAACAACATTAATAACTTGCCAAATAACTTAGAAATAGATGAAATTTTAACAGAAAACTTAAATAAACTAAGATTAGATCATATGAATCAGGAAGAACGTCATGCCATCAAAAAACTTTGTTACGAATATAGAGACATCTTTTATTGTGACAAACTCCCCTTAACTTTCACAAATCAGGTAAAGCACCAAATCCGTACAAAGAACGAAGACCCTATTTATGTTAGACCATATAGGTTGCCTCCAATCCAAACCCAAGAAATAAATAGTCAGGTCGAAAAACTTCTAGCCGACAACGTAATTCAGGAATCACATTCCCCGTGGAATGCCCCTGTTCACTTAGTTCCAAAAAAATTAGACGCATCGGGCGAACAAAAATTTAGAATGGTCATTGATTACCGTCGACTCAACGACATAACCACTGACGATAAATACCCTTTACCCAACATAGCAGATCTTTTTGACAAATTAGGTAAATCAGTTTATTTCTCTACCCTTGATTTAGCGAGTGGCTACCATCAAATTGAAATAGAAAAACAAGACAGACAGAAAACAGCCTTCAGTACACAAGCAGGACATTACGAATTCTTACGTATGCCCTTTGGCTTGAAGACAGCCCCTGCTACATTCCAACGCGCAATGGACAATGTCCTTCGCGGCCTTCAAGGTTTGCATTGTCTCGTTTACTTAGACGACATCATAATTTTCAGTTCAAGTTTACAGGAACACATTTCTAAACTTAGAAAAATCTTTGACAGACTTAGGGAAACAAATTTAAAAGTCCAATTAGACAAATCCGAATTTATTAGGAAGGAAGTCCTCTACCTTGGTCATACCATCACAAAGGAAGGTCTAAAACCTAATAATGACAAAATCAAAGCCATACTTAACTTTCCAATTCCAAAAACAACCACCGAAATTAAAAGCTTTTTAGGATTGATCGGTTATTACCGCAAATTTATTAAAGACTTCGCGAAAATAACCCAACCTCTAACTAATTGCCTCAAAAAGAAAAACAAAATTATAATTGACGAAAAATACAGAAAAGCATTTGAAACGTGTAAAGAGCTATTAACAAATGCACCTTTACTCCAATATCCAGATTTTCAAAAACCGTTTATTTTAACTACTGACGCATCTAACTTCGCGATAGGCGCCGTACTATCCCAAGGAACCGTGGGAAGCGATAAACCAGTCGCATACGCAAGTCGCACCTTAAACGAATCCGAGACACGTTATAGCACTATCGAAAAAGAGCTTTTAGCTATAATTTGGGCAGTAAAACATTTCAGGCCGTATCTCTACGGAAGGAAATTCACCATTTACACAGACCATCGTCCTCTTGCATGGTTAAATTCAATCAAAGAACCAAACAGTAAACTCACCCGTTGGAAATTAAGATTATCAGAATTTGATTATAACATTGTTTACAAAAATGGTAAACAAAACACAAACGCTGACGCTTTGTCACGCGTCCGTATCAATGCTTTAGTAAAAAATGACAATAGTTCTATGAAAGTTAACGTAAACACAGATAGACCCCCAACTCCAATTAGTATTAATTCTTCAGATTCTGCTAAGTCAGACAAATCCAATTTCTCTCGTAAAGATAAAGGTTTCTACGGATATGCCCGTTCAGAATCAAGTACCAGCACTCTTTCGGCACCGGAATCAAATCCCGGAACCGCAACCGCGCATTCCGCTAAAGATATCGATACCGAAGGTATTCCCATACTAAATGAAGCCATTGATAACAAACCCAATCAAATGATTATAGCATCTTGGACATTAAATAAATTATCAGTTTTAGACAATTCAAATTCAAAACAACGTATTTTAGAAGTAACTTTACCCGTAAACCGACCAGATTTAATTACCAAATTTTTAAAAGAATACACTAAACCTAAAGTCAAACAATTTATTTATTTCTTCGACGAAGAACTTCGAAAAAACTTCGTTGCGGAAGTTATTCGACTTTTCAAAAAGGACACAGTTAAATTCTTTGAATGTACCGAACGCATAATTAACCTCACAGACGAAAACGAACAACGCGAAATAGTTTTACTAACGCATAATGGTAAAACATGCCATCGCGGAATTAGGGAAACATTAATTAGATTAAAACGTAAATATTACTGGCCAAAAATGGAAGAAACCGTTTCTAGTGTAATCAATGCATGCGAAGTATGCAAACGCATGAAATATGACCGGAAACCCTTTAAACCCGAACTTCAATTAACGCAAACACAATCGAAACCTTTTCAAGAATTGTTCATGGATTTGTTTACCATTGAAGGAAAGTACTATCTTACGATTGTAGACGCTTTCAGCAAATTGGGACAAGCAATTGAAATACCCAATCGATCTACACCGGAAGTAGTTAGAGCCCTTCTCAAATATTTTTCATTTTACGGAACCCCAACTAAACTTAACTCTGACCCAGGAACGGAATTTAATAATGCCCTCTTAAAGGAAATGCTATCTTTTCACAAAATTGATTTACATATCGGTACTCCACATAATCCTAATTCGATGGGAATCGTCGAACGTTTCCACTCTACAATTATCGAAATTTACAGACTAGCCAAATTCGAACAAAAACTTTCCGACGCATCATCAGTGATGACGTATGCAATTTCAGCTTACAATCAAACAATACATTCAACAACCGGATTAACACCTTTTGAAATAACTTTCGGACATACCGACTCTTCAAGTCCATTTAGTGTCGATTTTAATAGGCAATATACGCAACAATTAGTAAAAGAGCATGTACGAAAAACCAAACACCTTTATAAATACTTAACTCAGAAAATCATCGAAACCAAAGAGGAAATTAAAAAGAAACGTGGCGGTGAAGCCCAATTCCCAGTGGAAGTAGGTGACACAGTTTTTATAAAAGGCGTAAATACAAGACGTAGCAAAGATAAACCGCGTTACGAAAAAGCTGAAATTTCAGGAGAACTTAGTAGAAACATAGCCCAAGTAAAATCCAAAAATAGGCAAACTAAAGTACCAATTAAAGACATAAAACGTCCTCCGCAGGTACCTCCTGCTCGTGGCAACCCTGACGATCCGCGTCCAGGCCCTTCAAGTAGACAAGATTGAAAAGAATCCTGGGCTACTCCCTATTAAAGAAGGCCAAGCCATCATTAGCGATGACAAATGGACAGTTTTTAAAATACTTAATTTATCCGATATACAAATAGATTTAGAATATAACACTTTTAGATATAACGAATTTAAGAAACATGTAATCAATAATTTTAAGATAGGAAACTCACTAGAGTTTAATAATGTAAGAACACAAACCGACAACTTAATGCTTATCACCAATCAAAAATTTAAACAAATTGTACCAATTAGCCGCATAAAGCGAGGATTAATTAACCCATTAGGATCTATAATTAAAGCAATATCCGGGAATTTGGATAATGATGATGCAGTTAAATACGATAACATTATAATGGAATTAAATTCTAAACAAGACGCTATCTCTAATAAAATTACTATTTTATCCAAAATGGCGGGAGTAATTACCTACAATACAAATGTAACAAAAAGCAATTTCATCCAAATAAATCAAGAACTTTTAAACTTAAGAAAACAGGTAAATGAAACAAACCTTATTAGAATTGAATATAAAATTTTAACAACTTTTAACTTATTTTTACATAATTTTCAGACTATACTTTTACATTTGGATGAAGTTGAAACAGCAATAGCTTTTAGTAGATTAAGGATTCTACATCAATCTATAATTGATAATAAGGAACTATTAGAGGTTTTACAACAAATAGAGCAAAGTAATAAATTAGTTTTTCCAGCTACACTTGCCAATCTCGTCAA
Source organism: Pyrausta despicata (assembly GCA_963921415.1). Classification (NCBI taxonomy): domain Eukaryota; kingdom Metazoa; phylum Arthropoda; class Insecta; order Lepidoptera; family Crambidae; genus Pyrausta; species Pyrausta despicata. Next base: position 12,697,228 of record OY992867.1, read on the forward strand.
GATAGAGCAAACAATAGAGTTAAAAGCTTATTTTAAAGAAAATCAAATAACGTTTATCATGAGTATTCCCCTTACAAATTTTGAAATGTATAACTACTACAGAATCCTTCCTTTACCCGTCCTTAACTCCCATAATGTTACCACTATAATTGCACCTAAATTCCCTTATTTACTGGTAAAAGAGGCGAAAACTTGGTCGCTCCCCGAACCGTGTCAGGAGATCGACGAGAACCTCTACCTATGTCGCGATGAAAACATCGCTACCCATGATAAAGATCTGTGTACTTCCAGTTTACTTAAATCTGAAAATAACATAACTACATGCCATCCCGTTTCAGTGCAGATAAGCGACTTATACATCAAATCGTTCTATGAAAACTGGTGGATTGTGTATTCCAGAAAACCAGTAATTATGAAGGAAACATGCAAAGGCGAAATCACCCGTCGTGAGTTGCATGGCACTTACCTCATTGGCATGGATGGATTTTGTGAAATTAAGATCCAGGAAACTGCACTCAGAAGACATCACTCTGGTGCAAGAAAAATCAGATATGAGAAGACACCTAAGATCAATTTACCTGAATTACCAAATTCTGCAGGTAGCGATGACAAGCCTATCAACATAGATGACATCAACCTGGAAAACCTTCAGCTACTTACGTATGCTTTGAAGAAATCCGAGAAAATGGAAACCAGTGTAGTGAATCTGAAAAGTGTCAGTGTCGGAACAGTGATTTTATATGTTTTATTATGTACCACTATTGTAATAATTTTAAGTTTTAAATTAAAGAAAATGTATCCAAATTTTTGTGCTCGAAATCCTCGGGTTCCCGTAAGAACCGATGATTTCGAACTTAAGGAGGGAGGAGTTATGTCATCACATCTGCCATCCCACTCTATCACCATTCCCAATAAATAAACTTACTGCAATGTAAGCAGTTACTACAAAGTAACTGCCATACTTCTTAAGAATTGTTTTGATGAGTCTTCTAAAGCTCTCAGATATGTCACATCAATCATTTTGCAACATAAACAGTTACTACAATGTAACTGGCTAATTTCTTGAGAACTGTTATGCTGAGTCTCTTCAAGCCTCAGACATAAACATCCTGCGCTACATTGTAGAGCCTAAATTTCATGGGAAATGTTTTGTTTAATTCAACCTAAACATTTCCGTTAGCAACTTATTCGTGGTAGACGCTTCCCGTCCCCACTCTAGACATGACTGTCCTCAGGACATCTATATATAGGCCTGCGGGCATCCCATACGGCAGTCGTAACTCGTCCCACATCACGTGTACTTCTCCGCTCCTAGCGAGTGTTAGCTTAAGTACTGATCATCGAGATCACTAGTTCGTAGTTGTGATCATCCAGATCAATAGTTTAGTAAACCAGTGTAAAAGTGTTAACTCTAACAATACAGTGTTTTTAACATCAAAACTTTTGTTTTATTTTTAAAGTCTGCGAGCCGTCAAAACTTGACTAGATATTGCATTCATTGTTTATTGTGTTCATCCCAAGAATATAACAACTGTAGTTTACTTTTTTTGAGTTAGTGTTGTGAAAGAGGACACATACTTACAATCAGGCTGCCCAAAAAGATCTTGGAGGCAACGGGACTCGGACCGAACGGTGAAGACCAGATACGACCGGAAGTCTAACCAGACGAGGTTTGAGGAAGGATCATTCGTGTGGCTACATAACCCTATGCATCGAAAAGGAAAGTCACCGAAATTGTCGCCGAGTTGGGAAGGGCCGTACAAAGTAGTCACAAGGATCAACGACGTCACTTATCGGATACAGCGCAACGCACGTAGCCCCTGTAAGATTGTTCATATTGATCGGTTGGCCAAGTACCATGGAACGAATGATGCTCGGGACGAGCATGTCTAAGGAGGGGGTAGTGTTACGCCGGTGGGCTAGTGCTAAAACTTTGATCGTGTTTTTCCGTGCCTTGGAGGCGTTTTCAGCAGGCTGAAATACCATTTCAGGCCGTTTCAGAGAGTGCTCTAACACATACTAGTTTATCGAAATTTCACCCAAGTTGCCGTTGTTTTCAGGCGCCTGAAACATGTTTTCAGTCCGTTTCAGGCCACCCTCTATCAGATGACGCTATAACCTGAAAACCCGTGTCGAAGCGACAGACTACGAGCCATCGTAGGTGATTACAGTTGGATGTATTTTGGTTCCTGCAATGGCGCCGTTTAGTGGAAATTTAAAGCAAAATAATCCTTTTTTTCTGCTTTAGTCATGGATTTCCGCAAAGTAACGCCTGATTCCATCAACTATAATAAATTGTCTTTCGAATAAAAAAATACACTTTGTACTCCGTTCATCCGTTAGGGAGTTACGATGTCAGAGAGGCACATGAAGAAACACAAATATACACACACCAACAGACACAGAGATCAATCTTATAACACCTCTATTTTTCGTCGGGGGTTACTAACAATCTGAACGCATACCATTTATAAAAATAAGTAGCTAACAAATTGCTGAATCTAGCTAACCGAGTTGGGCGGTCAGAGCCCTCTCCATTCCATTTCACTGATAGAATTAAGTTTTCATACCGCTCCAGTAGATATTGCATTCATTGTTTATTGTGTTCATCCCAAGAATATAACAACTGTAGTTTACTTTCTTTGAGTTAGTGTTATTGTTCGAATAACACGTTATTTCAACAGCAATTTATTTTTCGTGGAAAATTCCAGTTCGAAAAGAAACATCGAAAAAGGGGCTAAGACTCTCTTTAAACATGCTTATGAAGAGGATAAAACTCAATACCTACTTACTAAAAAAATAAGAACACAAATTATCTGTTATTTTGTTTTCTTCTAAGAAGCATTAATAGGTACCTATCGAAAGAATACGCGTAGCTACTTACCAAATCTTAGATGATTCAATTTTGTGAAAAAAAAACATATATATATATATATATGTAAGAGCGGATTACACCCAAAATATATGTATCTTTGTCTTAAAGCATTCTACTTTGTCTGTACCTATTTGACTTACTATAACTAGAAAGATTGGTTTAATTCAAAGAAATAATTTAAATTGACAAATATTTCCATTACCCATATGGGCAGATAGAACCAATTAGGGTAACTATCCGTGTTCCCAGCTTTCTGTGCTTACGCTGCGCTCTCAACCAATATTTCATTTTTTTTATCGAGCTTTTATTATCCCACTGCTGGGCAAAGGCCTCCCCCAAATCTCTCCACCTGTCCCTGTTCATTGCCAACATTTCCCAGTCCCGTGTTGTATTGACCAAGTCGTCACACCATCGTTTCTTGGTTCTGCCTCTTCGGCGATAGCCGTCTGTAGGCACCCATTTGGTGACGACTCGGGCCCACCTCTCTGGATGCATCCTGCAGATGTGACCCGCCCATTCCCACTTCAATTTCGCGGTTTTGTTGCCCACATCACTTCACATCAGCGATACCGGTCCTGGAGCGGATGGTAGTATTTCGGATCCTATCACTCCGCTTTATACTTAATTTAATAAAAAAATAAATATTTTACAACAATCACACCAATTCTCTAGTCCCAAATTAAGCTACGAGGCTTGTGTTATGGGTACTAGACAACGGATAAACATACTTAAATGCTTTTTTTTGTAAATAAAGAAATATTATACATAGAAAACACCAACCAACAAAATATACTTATTTCATATCTAAAAATATTTGGCTCGTTATTTTCTTTAGTAAGCTAGGTAAATGTAAAATTGTAGTACATTATTTAAACGTTATACCAGCTGTTCGCGTGACTGCAATTTGTTCACTTAACCACTTAAAGTGATCGCCTCACGCCACTTACGCGTTTTGTGGTTGAAATAGAGACGACACGTTTTTGTGTTGTTAACTATGCGTTAAGTGATTGTTTGGAGCTATTCTAAAACACCGACGAAAAAAAGGGGTGTTATAAGTTTGACCCCTGTGTGTGCCATAGTAGCTCCCGAACGGATGGACCGATTTCGATGCGGTGTTTTTTTATTCAAAAGCTATTCGATACCAGAAGTATGAATTAAGGTAAGGGACAATTTGGCCAAAATGAGTTATATATACCGTTGGATTCGGAATTTTGCGCTTTATCAACTGGCGTACTTAGAATTTCAATATCGAGCAAAAAATGTCCCTTACAGTACATATTTTTTGATAGTCTAGACTGATACTTCACTAAAAAAATGCTTTAAGGGGCTTGAAATTGTTACCCCTTTACGAACAAATAGAGTAACTAACCTTATAAAAATTTGTCGAACTTTACCTTATACTCATATTTATAAATTCATAAATCATGACCATTACGCCTTTTTGCAAAATGGAGTTTTTATATTGCAATTCCCTTACATTAAAATGTCTTACAAAAACATTCACAGAATGGACTTACGCTAATATGTTTAAAGTTTATTATCGTCTCTTGTGTCCTTTACATTACGCTGGCGTCTGCAAATTTGGTGCTTACATTATTTGACCATATTAAAACGTATTCCTGATATCTTGAATGACCTAAAGACTAAGGAAACTGCAGAAGTCTTCAAAAATTACAAATTAGTTAACGGTCGGGTTTATAGAATACTTGATGACTCTAGCGTACATTGGTTAGTTCCTCGTGGTGCGCGGTGGCAATTATTAAAAGCAAACCATGATGACATAGGCCACTTTGGCTATGACAAAACGTTGGGACGTATTAAGGCTCATTACTGGTTCCCAAAAATGAGGCGGTTCGTTAAGAAGTATGTAGCTGCATGTTTAGAATGTGCCCATCATAAATTGCCTAGTGGGAAAAAGGCAGGTGAGTTACACCCAAATCCTAAAGTGGAAATTCTATCTGACACTGTTCATGCAGGTTGAGCGGTACAATCGCACCATCTTGGCAGCTCTTGGAGCCATGAATTATGATAAACCAAACGGAATTTGGGATAATCATTTACCGGACATACAATTAGGAATTAATACGACTGTTCACTCTACAACAAAAAAGACACCAACCGAACTTTTTTTTGGAAGAACGGTTACAAACCCATCTCAAAGTATTTTTAATGATGTTATTACGGCAACTGCCTCCTCTACACCAGTATCGCTTCCAGAAATAAGATCCAAAGCTAGCGAATTAATCAAATCTCAACAAATTAAAGACAAATCCTCGTATGATGCCCGACGAAATCAAGATGTTAGATTCAAAGGAGGCGATTTAGTTAGGGTTATACGCGCACCTACTGGAATAGAGGGTCAGTCAAAGAAACTTGAACCTAAATGTCGAGGGCCATATCGCATTAAAAAGGTTCTTCCTAATGATCGGTATGTTTTTGAGGACACCCCAATCACTCGAAAGGGCAAACGGTATGAAGCTATTATAGCAGTAGACAAAATCTTCCCATGGCTCTCAGTCACTCAATCACCTTCTTCCCATGATGAATCCTCTGATACCAATAGTTCTGATCATGAATGATTGCTCCCTCATGATCCTTAAAACACTTTTGATTTTGCCCTCAATAATCACTGTCTCTCCTCGATTTACTAGTTCAGTAATTCCTTGCAAAAAGCTATATTTCACAATATAAAATGATTGATGTTTCCAATTACTTAATTATTGATATGATTTTAATAATTAAGTAACATATTATATGTGTTACTTAATTATGATAATACATGTTGTAATAGGAAGTTATGATCATTAAAGTCATGGTTGTGTTAGTTAAAGTCATGAACTAGCACAGCTACATTAAGGTAATTGCCGGTAACGGTCAGCGTCATGGACCGGGATGACCACATCATGGACATCACCAGTGATCGCCTTCCGGCCCTCCCAGGCATCATTCGCCAATACGCAAGGGCAGGGAAAGAGCTTACCTTTCTTTTAGACAAGAAGGAGCCAGTTATGGTTCCTCTTAACAGATCCGCAGCTGCCGGCGTGATATTAGCTTTCTTCAATGGAAGAAAAGATCCCCTGGACAGAATTCGGGATCTCTTCCAGGTTCAGTCCGATACCCTTGACGGTTCAATAGGTAGAGTCCTTATTACATATTACTTAAGTTGCATAAAATATGTTACGGACATTAACTTCATTGACCAGATTTGCGAAGATAAAGGTATGACAATTCTCACCGACGACTTGTCTCTAATACCCCGGGAGCACCGAACCGTTTATGGGGAGATGAAGAGGGAAGAGAAAGAGATCCCCACAGCATGTAAGCCTTCCAGGCTGTTTATGGTGCTTACAGTATATGTCATCCCGTTGCAAACAAACGAGACTTCCGGACGTGGATCATGAAACGGTATGCAGCCTTTATGGCATCTGTTCTGCAAACCGCTGAGATCAATACATATCTAGAGTATCAGAGGGGAGGAACTGTAGTTAACGAGACAGTTGTCTCTCGCACTCCAGTCCGTCGGTTGGTTTACAACGTAATTGCATCCACCACTGACGACATCGTTCCTGCTGCCGTTAAGGTCCATATAAAGATGTTAACAGCACTCTCGGAAATGACAACCTACTCATTAATCCAGCAAGTGATCAGCCGGGGCAGTTGTGTCATAACTGGAGCCCCTTCCCAAACAACTAAACGACTACGTTCAGGAGAGACAATAAGTATTGGACAAGTTAAAAGCCGAAAAGTACCCGTCCGACCATATTCAATATCTTTATCTCATAATGCCTCATACCCAAGCCTTTACGGCTTTTAAGTATGCTGATCTTGTGGTTACAGCACAGGTTATGGAGGAGGTGGAGACACACAAAGACTACCTTAGAGCAATACAAAGCCAAAATATCAACTGCTACAATCAACAAAAGACAACTGAAGCAATTCCTCCTCACCCAGTCGCAGCAAGTCGGTCTTAATATCGACGAGTAGTCAGGGCAGAGTCTGCCCTGACTACTCGTCGATACTAGGGTTTGGAGGGTCTGCCCGGCAGACCCTCCAAACCCTAGTCGGCGGCAGAGCCACTGACCTCTACAAAGAAGCAAAGAGGATCCTGAACCTCATCAGCACCCAGAGGAGGATCGCCTAAGCTTTCTCATCCCTATTAGTATAGAAAAACCCGAATTGGACTGTAATCAAAACAAACGACAAAAGACATTGTTTTTAACTACTTTCTCAAATTAGCATTTCAATCAGAAGTTGAGAAAAACACTAGTAAGAGAACCCAGTAGAGATGTCAAAACAGAAGGAAAAGGCCACCAAACTTGCTTCTCTTGCCCGGAACGAGATTCGAGATTTAGAAGAGCAGATATTAAGAACTGCCCCCTTGGAGGATCCCATACATGCAGTTTTTGAGCTTACAGATTTCGTGGAGATAATCCTGCCAGACGAAGAGTTCATTCTTAAACTCCTCGACTCCCAAGAAGACATGCAGAAAAGAGCCATTGCAGAATACGTAGATTCAAAGGTTGAGAAGCAGAGAGAGAAACTTCGAGTAGAGAGACGGCAAAAAAGTTTTGACGTCTACCGAGATCTCCAGGCTGATAACATAGCTTCCGATTCCAGCAGCAGGACCGCATCTCACGACTCAATGGAAGAGGGGTACATGGAGTCTGAAGCAGCAATCGTCAATGTAGGAACTGACCCCGTGATTACGGGGTTATTTTATTTCTTACTTTTTGTTTTAACTCTAGAAATTAGAGATTATAATTCTTTGGAAAATACGAAAGTTGATTATGATTATATTTGTTTTTTTTTTGTTGATTATGACAATTTTAAAAACAAATTTGTAATTTATGGCACTTTTTAAAAATAAACACATCACCCTGTCTACAGAAAACACTTCTTTTGAAATTAAGCTTTATTAAATAACCCAATATAAGCTGTATTGCTATACAGTTAAGGTCCTGCTATAAAGTGCAATCTTTATGTTATACATTTGTACTTACATAGATTTTTTTTTAGTAGAAGTTATTTACCTTATTTTATTATGCAAGTTCTCGTATCTTTGTGTTACTTACATTATTTTGACTTTGCCTTGAACTCAAATTCGACTAACGTAATGGATAAGTGATTCACATTTTTTAAGGTAAGGGACAGGCTATTTTCTAAACTATAAGATTTTATTGTATTTAGCTTTTATAGCATAAAAGAACATTAAATTCTAAGAAACTTTGCCATAGACCTCATCTAAATCGGCCTGTAAACAAAAAAGTTATACACAGATTACAAAAAGCAAAAACGTTTTTTCGCTCTCCTGTAAAGTCATGTTTTGTCCCTTACCTTAATTCATACTTCTGGTATCGTATTTATTAATCACGGTGGTTCCTTACTCATTTTCATAAACTCATGTTGTCATTCCTGAACGTTTTCCTGGCTCATGTCGCGGGTTGTTTAATTATTTTTTTTGCTTTCAATTGATAGGTACTTTTACGTGCAATAATTGGTATATGAGGACACCTCAATATAAATTACTTGAAAATGATCATAAATTAGGCATTATAGTAAATTGCGATTTTTACTGCCTTTAAAAAATAATAAAAATAAATTCAAGGTTGTATGTAATTGAATCTCAAAGTTTATTTCTTGTTATTTGCTTTGTGTTGATGCCACTGACATCTATTTAAGGTTAGTCAACTTTTAACAAAACTTAAAACCTTAAACCTTTACCCTACGCTATGAGTCATATTATTGAAAATAAAATAATTGAGACAAAGAAGAGCCATCCTAGCATCTTCACTTAACTATCACTATAACATTATAAAGTGGAAAGATTTATTTGTTTGTTTGAATTGAATAGACTCCGAAACTACTAGACTGATTTGATCTGTTTACATTAGAATCCTACATTTAAAAGATATCCCTGAAAAAGATAGGCTATATTGTGTGGGGACACGCCAATATAGCCTATATACATATAGTAAAATAACAATATTCCTGAAATGAGGCCGTTAATTGTAAGAAATTGAACCCGTTGACAATGTTCTGGTTTTTTGTAATATCACTAGTGAAATTATAAAAGCACAGATTTTACAATATACTTGTGGCATATATGTAAAAGATGTGGGAAGCCGGGGAGGGCCGCTAGTGTTACCGACATAAATGCGTTATCTACTTACTTTCTACCACCATCACCCTTTTTTAATAGATCAACCCTTCCACAGCTACGTCCCACAAGCAGCGATGACGGTGACGGCGTCCCCCGAGCGGGGGCCGCTGGCGGCGCAGCAGTGGGGGCCACCGCGCAGGGTCACGCTCGCGAGGGCCCCCGGGGCCCCGCTCGGCGTCAGCATTGTTGGGGGCAAGGTAAGTAGTACAGTCATTTGAACAAAGGTCTAACAATTTTTTGCATTGGGGGTAAAAAAAAAACACAAAACTAAGCAGCAATGACAGTTACGGCGTCCCTCGAGCGGAAGTCGCTTGCGGCGCAGCAGTGGGAGCCCCCGCACGGGGTCACGCTCGCGATGGCCCCCGGGGCTCTGCTCGGTGTTAGCATTGTTGGTTGCAAAGTAAAGAAGACAGTCATTTGAACAAGCCCTTTGGCGGCGCAGCGGTGGGGGTCTCACGCGTAGGGTCACGCTCGCGAGGGCCCCTGGGGCCCCGCTCGGCGTTAGCATTGTTGGGGGCAAGGTAAGTTGTACAGTCATTTGAACAAAGGTCTAACAAATTTTTGCATTGGGGGTAATAAAAACACAAAACTAAGTAGCGATATGCGTGTAATCTTTCTTTGGGTAAGTTGCGCATAATAGGTTGAACGGTTCTTCCTAGTGAATCTACAACAGTTAATACAAGCATGACTCATGAGTGTCATTTCTAGTAAGAGTACGACCATTTAAGATCCAGTATTTATGGCGCAGTGCAGCTAATAACAACTGTGGTCCCGCGTGTAGGAACACCCTGTGATAATGTTTAACTATCATTTTAGTGTTGCATGTATCAGTATCGGATGTTTTGTAATAGTCATAGTTTGAACTAGACATATTGCAAATAGCAATTTTTCGATTTTAATATTTTCATTATTAATTTGCAAATTCTGAAAATCTTTAGTAGGTTTTTTTACCATTCCGATATTTTAATTTTCGTTTACTTAAAACTCACACAAGTTGACCTGTAGGAGCTCGGGTCGGCTAGACCGCGCTAAAAAAATTTTTTTTCTCCCACCACAAACTTCGAATATTTTTTTTGCATTTGGCAATCAGCTCTACAGAAGTCACTTTTACTCGTGAAACTAGAAATTATTCACTAATTAATTGAGTCATTTATTTCACAAATTAAATGCGTTACGTATTTGAAGAGGAAACTGTTCAAAGGTGGACATCATCTCGAACCGGGATGGAGAGGATGGCGAGGAAAAGGCAATCTTCGGCATCTTCATCAAGAATGTGGTGCCCGACAGCCCGGCCGGGAACTGTGGAGAGCTACAGGTATTTTACCTTCACAGTTACTATTTATATTAATGTTTCGTTGGTGTAGTGGCAAAGTTTCTGCCTTACATTCGTGAGGTCCTGGGTTCGAATCCCAGGTCGAGCCAAAATTGTTTCTGAGATTTTCTATCATGAATTTCTCAATAACAGCTCGGAGTCGGGAAGTTGGCGGTGTTACACCCCCGTGCCTCAGTGCGCACGTTAAGCCGTTGGTCCTGCGCCTGATCTCACTTCGGACATGTCGGATTGTCGTCTCACCGAACTTTGAGAGTGATGGAACAGTGAGTGCACCTGTGTATTGCGCTCACACTTGTGCACTATAATATCTCCTGCGTAGTTGGCTGATCTCTGTTGAGATTGTCCGCCGTGGTCGAAATCGGCCAGGAGGACTATTATTATTTTGAATATCATGCAACAAGGATAACAGCAAGGCTGTTCCTTTCAATGTGAGTTCACGCGAACGTAGCGCGGTAGCAACTGCGGGCGCGGTAGTATTAATTATATGTAACGCCACAGATTACTAAATAGTTACTGTAACGCGTTAAGGCCAACGCATAAGGCCTCGCATTGTGAACCCACACTAAAAGTAAATAATAAAAACTAGCAGTGAATCGTTCTGAACTATTTTTTTTAACCTTCTTCCCTGGACGGTACCAAGGCTCTTTCTGGAACATCTTTTCTAAAACTGGCTTATATAGCTCTAGGGTATTTTGTAGGATTATCTGTAAGCAATCTCTGATTTGAACTAACCCCAAAAGGCTATAAATTGTATTTATTTATCTTAAAAAAACATACAGCCTTATAATAGCATATAGTCTTAAATACAAAAGTACTTGTACACTGACAAACTTCCCAATTGCCTGTGGTATCAAGACGCGGAAACATCATTACGTGTGATTTAGTATTGTCAATCCGAATATCCGACTTTACTAGCTTTTACCGTCGACTTCGTCCGCATTGGGTTGTTTTTTTAGAATGTTCTGTTTTCCCGTAATACCAATTTTATCCAAATATAATTTAAATATCAGGTAATTTAGGAGTGAAAGCGATTATATTCCCTGAAAAGTAATTTTTCCCATGGGAATGCGTTGTTTTCCCGCGGGCAAAAGTGACTCATGTCCTTTCTTAAGTCTCAAACTATCTCCTTACAAAATTTCATTTTATTTCACTTGAATTTTCCAATGGGAATGTGTCATTTTCCCGCGGTAAAAAGTAGACAATGTCCTTTCTCAGGTATTAAAATATTTCCATACCAAATTACATGCAAATCGTATCACTAGTTTATGCGTGATTGAGTAACACACATACAGACAGTGTTACTTTCGCATTTATAATGTAATGTAATTAGTATGGAAGTCGGGAAGTTGGCAGTGTTACACCCCCGTGCTTCGGAAAGCACGTTAAGCCGTTGGTCCTGCGCCTGATCTCTCTCCGGTCATGTCGAATTGCCGTCTCACCGAACTTTAAGAGTTATGGAACAGTGAGTGCACCTGTGTATTGCGCTCACACTTGTGCACTATAATATCTCCTGCGTAGTTGGCTGATCTCTGTTGAGATTGGCCGCCGTGGTCGAAATCGGCCAAGAGGACTATTATTACTATTACTATGGAAGTATGGATTTGTTAGCTAGTGCTATAGTTTCCTACAAGGTAGACCAACGATCTGGTGATGGTAGCGGGAAGCCTCTACATACGGAGAGCTCAGGACCGATCGCGGTGGAAATCCTTGTAGAAGGCCTATGCTCAGCAGTAGACGTCGATGATGATAGTTCTTAAGGACATATTTTTTTTCGTAGACCGGCGACAGAATACTAGAAGTGGATGGCGTATGCGTCAGATCAGCTCAGCATGAGCGAGCAGTGCAGCTTATTAAAGCTGCTGGGGATACCGTCACGCTCACCGTCCAGAGTCTTGTGGCGTGGGTAAGTAGACAATTCCAACATTCCTCATCTTAGCGTTTTGGTAAAATTTTACCAGCAATCCTTCCATCCTGGACTGATATGGTGGTGTTGATGGAACCGGGCATTACTTTGCGGAAATCCATGACTAAAGCTGAAAAAGAGGATAATTTTGCTTTAAATTTTCACTAAACGACGCCAGCGCAGAAACCAAAATACATCCAACTGTAATCACCTTTGATATGGTGTTGCATATAAAGACTGTATTTGGCGTCGTGTCTAACTTGATACAGTTGATAGACAGGTAAAATTTTAAATACCCTCGACATGAGCCAAAAGCAGATGGTGAGCTTCAACAGCTGGACGAATGTTGACTAGCTATAGCTCAAAACCATCTCTTAAATAAATAAAATGTAAATATTTCACAACAATCACACCAATTCTCTAGTCCCAAATTAAGCTACGAGGCTTGTGTTATGGGTACTAGACAACGGATAAACATACTTAAATACTTTTTTTGTAAATAAATACATTTTATACAAAGAAAACACCCAGACCAGTACAAACACACATGTTCATGCACACTTATGCTTGTATGGTGCGGGGATCGAACCCGCGACCCTTGGTTTTGGAAGTCCGACCTATGGACAACTGCACCAAGGGGTCGTCAAACGTATGTTATTTGTGTAAGATTATTCCTTTTAAACCAGCCTGTGTCGCGGTGCTAGGGCTAAAGAATATGATTAAGGTACCGTTTTAAAGATCTCAGCGAGTAGACTGGGCTAAAACTCTAACATTTGTTCGAAATTGAACAGTTCAATTGTTCTAATTCCACGGGGGCGTAGCTACTGGCGGGTAGCAAGTCGTTATTAAATTATCTTTACGAATCGCAAAAAAGAAGATTTTACTTATTTTTTTTTCTTTACCATCCAGAACACAGACTCGTCAGACGCGTCACCACCAGCCGTGTCGCCGGCGAGATCCGTGAAGAAGTCACCCTGCCCCACGCCGGTCGCAGATAAAACGCCGAGACACGAAATTAAGGTAATAAAGAAGGAAGTAACAACAGCACTGGCTGTTGTTACTTCCTTCTTTGCTGAGGTGCTTCTACTTAAGCAGAAGTTCTTACCAGACAGAAAGACAATCATTGTGGTATAGCTAGAAGGTATGTTGTATGATTGTTTTTAAACAATCAATGATTGAGACCAACCTCAAACAGCCATTATTTGTCAAGTATCCGACTTGTGGTACATATCTGTATCAAGACACTAGAAGTATTACGATTGATTTACCAGTGTCAATCGCATAATCCATCCTCCCTCAGGCTTTTAGGACTGTATGTTATTTGTAATATTGTGCTATTATATACAAACATTTCGAAGTACTTATCAAAACGCGGAAAGTATCTCGAGTGATTTACTAGTTTATGAAGTATATATGATGTACTAATTGTTTTTCTAATTTTGGTAGACTGAATTTTCGTTTCAATATTTTAAAAAATGCTGATTCTTCAAGATTAAGTTTTAAAAAAATCTTAAAAAAGAACCAACTTCTGAAAGGTCAGACATATTGATGTCAGTCTGAGTTTACAGTGAAACAGAGTGTAAAATTGGTTTATTTTTCTATAGTGTTTAAAGATTTTGGAGTCTTACAAGGCACCATACTAAGTCCCCTTCTTTTCCTTATAGATAACCGTCTCCGAGCCAGACCTAGAAAACGAGAAAGAGATAGACTCCACCTCGGAGAAGGAGTCGGAAAGAGACGCAGCATCCGACGAGCCGCCTGCGCCGAAGCAGGTGTACTCGGACTCCGAGAGCAGCGATGAAGAGGATGAGAGAGAAATGCAGGGGAGGACTTACTCGGATAAAGGTGTTGAGGTGAGATTTAAGTCGTCTTAAAATCCTTGCATTCGGGAAGCTTCCAGCGTATAATCAGGTGCAATATACCTCAGTGTCTGAAGATGAAAGTCTTTGACCATTGGCGACAGCGTGCCCGATGACGCTCCGTGGGCAGGCCTCCTACAAGGTGGACCGATGATCTGATGAAGGTCTCGGTAATAGCTCTGGATGGGGGAAGCACAGGACCGCTCGCGGTGGAGATCTGCGGGTGAGGCCTATGCTCAGCAGTGGGCATAAATTAAAAACCTATTTATTTCTAAAAATAGATCCACAAGATGCAATTTTACATCGTCGAGGCTGATATGATGATGAAGTTTCTTGCATCATCCATACCTACGTGATAGTACATGATTATAGAAGACACCGGGGTCATATTTAAGTTAAAGTACACATTGCCGTACACTTATTTAGATTTTTCTTCCCTAAAATGCATATCTGCTTATTCACATGACATGTCAAATTAGGTGTTTAAAAAAAAAAAGATTTTTTTAAAAAGCTTTTATATACGCCTTGCTTCTAACTTAATTACAAACAGACAAACATCGGGACAAGTCCTTCTTTTGTACATAGTTTTGTTGTACAAAAAAGCTCATATAAATAAAAATAAGTTAAATTAAATTAAACTTGACTTTCTATAGTTGACGTCATATCAATAGCATAAAACCAGGCAATACCATCAAAAGGGCTGTCTTATTCAGATGAAAACTATCGCTAGTCAAACGATTTATATACAGGGTCACTGTTAACTCGACGTATTCCTTAAAGAAGAGGTAATCAGCAACTAAAAAGGATCCATCGACTAGGGGTTAGAAGCAATTGATTAAGATTGCAAAATTTCTTGTTTTGTATTTTGTAATTTTTCGACCCCTACACTACCCTTCGTTGATGGGACCTTTTTTAACGCCTTTACTATAACTCTTTAAAAGGAATATGTCGAGTTATCAGTAAGCCTGTGTAGTTCGGCAATACTATCAAAGACTAAACTCTTCCGCAGATCGACCGCGCGTCCGCCGGCGCGATCAAGCGCAGCAAAGAGGAGAAGGAAGCGGACCCAGAGGAAGAAGACGACTTCGGCTACACGACCAGTGAGTGGAAAGATACATTGTTCACGCTGATCAACTTCGCTTTTTACATTCTACACGTGTACTTTTATGCGTGTCTCATTGAACATAATAGGTGAAAATATTTTTTTGTTTCTTCGTTTTTGCGCGAACTTTTTTACTTATTATTTCGCGATACATTTTCAATAAAATAAAACAGTCTTTTTACCGACGGTTAACAAAGTTAAAAAAAAAACTTGTACGTATGTCTCATTGAACACAAATTATTATTATTTTTGTTTAAAGAAAGTTTTATCTTCTTCGGAACTTACTTTTAAAATCTACAAAGCAAGATACTTTTACGTGTCTCTCTTGAAAAAAACAGGTGATAAGATTTTTATGTATTCTACAGGTGTTATTTTACACGTTTACATAATGAGCACTGCTATCCTGTCATACACTGTGATAAACTGAACATATTACGTGAAAACAACTTTTTATTAATTAACCTACACGTCCACTTCTTCGTCTTCCTTTATGCTTAGTAAATATTTTTTTAATGACGGAAATAATAAGTGTTAAGAGCCATATCACTAAATTTAGACAGCTGAGCAGTTTTTTGCCGAAAACTTGGTTTCCAAAGGATTGTCAATCTACAGAACGTTAGCCAACGTGAAAAATCTGATAAGTGCATCGATCGTCGTTTTTACACAATAAATTGCTTAATATTTATGTAATTACAAGACTCATACTAATTTAGTCTCCAATTTTCGATTCATCTTTTGAAAACCAAGTTCTCGGCAAAAAACTGCTAAGCTGTAAAAAAAAACATTTTTTTTGTGTGCCTCAGTATACAAATCTCTATTTAACGATGCATAAAATAGAAAATAGTCTTACATAACATATCTCTAGCTTTACCTTAACGCTTTTCAATATAATATCCAAGAGATTTAATTTTGGCATTATAGTTAGATGAAAAGAACCCTTACAGTTTTTCAATAAAAAACATACAATTTACCACCAAAGCGAAAATAAGAACTAGATTAAACCTTCGGAAAATTGGGAAAAACATCAATTTCTCCAAAAAACATTATTTTTTACCCTGGGACGTCTTAATTATTTTAAAAATTATTTTGGTAAAGTTAATTAGCTAAGCTTCCCAATTCAACAGTTGGATTCACTTCTTCTGTGACACTGTTTACCTATATCCGTATACCATATAATAAGTTTTATCTTAAAGACTGAGTCACAGTTGAGTAGAAATTACAATAAAAAATCTAAAATATGCCAAAGCTTATGTTGAGCTTTTTTTTGTAAACTAGTGGACCCGGCAGACGCTGTCCTGCCCGCTGTTTTCACAATTTATCAATATTTTCTCATTGTTTACACCTTCCCTGGACCCACAAGTATTTCAAGGCTAAAATTATTGAAATCGGTTCAGCCGTTCTCGATTTTTAGTGAGACTAACAAACAGCCATTCATTTTTATATATAATTATAGAAAAAACAATCACATAGAAACCAGGAGTGTCGCGACGACCATGTCGTCTGCTGCAACTTCATCAAGCTCGCCACCAACTTGTACAAAGGATCGCATAACGAGAAATTTCATTTTAAAATTATAACATATATTATAAAAAACGGTAGAATAGTAACATTACATACCTACTCGAGGACATTTGATATCGTCTTAGTTCAATAAATGTATGAAAGTGGTAAATCTGTATTGTGCTTACTTTTATACCAAAATAATCCAGGTTACGCCAGCCGTGACGCATAATGTTAAAAGTTGTTTTTTTTGCAAAGAGTTGCAAGAGAGGCAACCTTTTAACTATGGATACAGAACTTTAAAAAAATCTTTATAAGAATTAAAAATAATTATTGTTAATATTTCAAAAATATAACGTTGAAACCTTCTTACATAAAACCTTTATTCTGAATTTTATGTAAACGAAAGCTAAAACACGTACCAATATAGTTACATTTTCTGAATGTATTTTATATCGGTGTCTGCCTATGTACTTAAATGGTACACATTATCTAATAATAATGTCGATATTTCAAGAAATACCAGATAGAATCGAATAGCCTTCATTTTTTGGAGCAAATAGGAAACCAAAGAGTAAATTTGTGCAGAAGGCACATTGGATACATTAGGCTTTTTAGCAAAGATACTTTTCGTCAGTGGAAAGGGAAAACTGCTAACGGCAGTACTCGTGGAAAAAGAGGTTTAAAGTTAAAACTTTAGACCTCTTTTTCCACTCGTACCGTTTTGGCGCTTTAGACATTTTCCCTTTCCACTGACGTTTTGATTATTATTAACTTAGTAGGTATACAATACTGACAGAATGCTCCCTATATTATTTTTCAACTTCCCCCAATTGAAAAACCAGTCTGTGCTAAAATCGAGGCTGTTGTTTTTTCATTTTCTCATTTTCTCTATCGGCGAATTTTATTTCCGTAATTTAATTAATGTATCTTTTCACTTTACTGGCAATATTTAATTTGTGTTTATACGTGCTTTGTTTTATTCTTGGATTACCAAAAATGTGCTTATAATTGTGTTTTAATTAATGTCTCCTGGCGGAATAAGTTTCCCGAAAGTCCTTTGTCAAAAATAATAGATAACAGAAGTAACACCATATTTGTTCTAAAATCTTCGTATAGTAATTACTTCTTCAAATTACACACGTTTTATCAGCTTGGCATATAATAAACGTATTTAATGATGTAATTTACTACAATTATTTTGGCAAAGTATGTATACTATCTGCCTTTTTGGCAACATTGTTTACATTACCAAAAGGCTCCAAATTTTTTCTTTTCGGTGCATTTAACTTATCCAATATTTTATTTACACGCTCCTATTTAACAATCAAAAATTAGTTAACTAATTTCTCATAACAAGATACTAGAAACAGATAGAAAATATCTAAGCAATTGTCAAAGCGGCAACAAAGTGGCTACAAAAACGAAACCAAAAAACAGAAACTATATTGTCTGCTATCTGCTATAAGACATGCTAAGCAGAAACTCCTAATATTTGTTGTATATCATCATCATCAGCCTATATACGTCCCACTGCTGGGCACAGGCCTTACCTCAACTATGAGGTGGTGCGAGCCATACTCCACCACGTGGGCTCAGTGCGGATTGGTGGAGGGGTGTGTGTAAGGAAAGTGACCAACCTTACTGTCAGATGTTATTAAGCCGCCCGAGGGCCTCTGACCAGGCTTATCGACTAATATCTATCGATATTAACCGGGGCCAACAGCTTAACGTGCCTTCCGAAGCACGGAGATGCTTGTAAATAGACGTCACTTTAATGGTCAGAATGGTCACCCATCCCAAACATGACCTCGCCGTAGGTTGCTTAACTCTTGGTATCACTACCAAAGCGCTTGTACATACAGTTTCAAAATTTAAAGGCACGTTAGGCAGAAACTCCATATGTTTGTGTGGAATATCCCCTCTGCGGGTGTTAGTTAGTGTTTGAACCACACCTGTTGGCGTATTGTTTATTGAATGTGGCCTTCGTACATCAGAAATAGATCGGAATCGATTCCAGTGAACGGCTCTAGTCTGTGACTACGCTTTATGAATATTACAAGATCACTATTAGATGTTTAATAATAAGGAAACATAGGTACATAAGACACACAAAATTCGGTTTGAATTGTTACATAATACTTAATTTACCAATCAAATACTACTGCCTCGTTGTTGTAGTGGCAAAGTTTCTGCCTTACATCCGAGAAGTCCTGGGTTCGAATCTTAGGTCGTGCTAAAATTGTTTCTGAGATTCACTGTCATAAATATCTCAACACAGCAACAACAAAACAGCTCGGAGTCGGGAAGTTAGCGGTGTTACACCCCCGTGCCTCGGAAAGCACGTTAAGCCGTTGGTCCTGCGCATGCTCTCACTCCGGTCATGTCGGATTGCCGTCTCACCGAACTTTGAGAGTGATGAAACAGTGAGTGCTATTGTGTAGTATAATATCTCCTGCGTAGTTGGCGGATGTCTGTTGTGATCGTCCGCCGTGGTCGAAATCGGCTAGGAGGACTATTACTTCTCTTAAGAAAAAAAAATACTTATACTTGCAACTTATACTTGATCGTAATTGCAATTATAAAGCGGGATAGCTTTCGCCTTGCGAAGACCATAGACTAGCGAGAGTCCTATCTGTCATCATGCTAGTGTTGCCCGTAGCTCGGTAGTGTTGTAACGATTTTTGAGTCTCTATCATTTTACATGCAACAGTGCACTCTTCTCCGGTTTCTAATCCCTAGTCAATCTAATCATACAATTTCAAAATATGTTGATTAAAAAATAAAGAACTTAATTATTAAATTAAGTTCCAGTCACTATTAGGTGGTGGTGGCATTTCTAAGTTATAATGAAATCCTTGAATATTATTGTAAAAAGTATTTTTATGTAAATTTTTATTAATTTCATTAAAAATCTTTTTATCGTTTCATTTGTGTCTTAAAATCTATGTGGTTTTTTTGACGTGACAACGTCTTATAAATTGGTTTACCGGGTGACACCTCAAGAAACTGCGTTACGCTGCTCCGCTCACGTTTCGCGCGAGAGAGACAGAGCGAGAGATAGGCATACACACCGGTTCATGTTATACGAATGAATATTCACATTAAAATTATTTTTCCACTCACACCCATATTCTAAGATGTTTACTCAAAAGCTCCTTCACTCACCCTCACCTGAGGAGAACCTTAAGGATTCCTCAAAGCATTCTCAAAATTGATATTCTTAGTAGTCAACTTCACCTTACCTCAACGTTCCTCCAGTGAGGTCGAGTGGAGGAATGACGTCATTGTTTTTGAATTGTTTGATTGGCAATGCAATAGAAGTGTGTTGGTTGTGGTCACTTTTTTGGTCTATGGAACATTTTAATGTCAAATCAACTGTCACTTTGACAAGAAAGACGTAAAAAACAACAATTTTAAAGCCAAGTAGCTAAGTAATAAAAAATAAGCACATAATATAAATACAGAACAGTAGATACTAGTAGGAATACAGTGTAGTTTTAAGTAAAAAATACTTATGTAAAATGTCTCTCAATGAAACTTGCCCTAATGATACTGCCCCGTTCATTGTCTGGTACAGCTGGTGCTGGCACTTCTTGTTCCCTTAGAGATAACGGTTCTGGCAACTCTTGATTAGTGACCATGCATATATTGTGCAAAACAGCACATGCCACTATAATATTAGGAACTTTATCTATTTTGTTCTGTAGTTTTCTGCTCAAACATGAAAATCTTCTTTTGAGTACACCATTCACTCTTTCAATGATATTTCTGGTACTGATATGTGATCTATTGTATCTCTGCAGCGATTGCGTTTGCGGGTTAAT
Source organism: Pyrausta despicata (assembly GCA_963921415.1). Taxonomy (NCBI): domain Eukaryota; kingdom Metazoa; phylum Arthropoda; class Insecta; order Lepidoptera; family Crambidae; genus Pyrausta; species Pyrausta despicata. The sequence goes on from OY992867.1 coordinate 12,717,787, forward strand.
TACAGGAGTATACATATATGTAGTTTGTGCATAACCACTGTCGCCCAAAATTATACCAGCTCCAGCCAGATCACCTTCTTCTAACCGCAAACAACAACGACTGTTTGCAAATATTCTTGAGTCATGAGCAGATCCTGGCCATCTTGCTACTGTCATAAATCATCATATCTGGACCGCAGACAATTTGGACATTAATTGAGAATTCTCCTTTTCGGTTTCTGAATAATTCTCCATTTATACGATTAGGGTTTTTAATGGGGATGTGCGTGCAGTCGATGCAACCTATCACTCCCGGAAACTGAGCACGTAGATAAAATGTTCTTTTAATGCTAGCTCTCTCATGTGCTCCAGGGAATTTTATATACTCGCCTACTTTCATCGCAAGCGCTTTCGATAGTTTAGCCACAATTTTGGAGACTACTGGCTGGCTAATTTTGTGCAGATCTCCACAAACAATCTGTTGAAGATAAAAAATATGTATTACATAATAATGTAGGTATGCAATAAACACAAAAATATCTTATTAAAACTTAAATGAGAATTGAAACTGAAACTTTTTTGTATATAATAAAATTCAGATAAATTACCTGGAAATTTCCTGTTGCAAAGAATCTTAACACAATGAGTAACTGTATTATCGGTGGTATTGGTAAACCTTTGTTCGATGCATTGGTTTCCAAAGCTATTAACGGCAAAAGCACATCCACGACAGTTTCTTTTCTAAAACGAAATCTTTTATGAAACTGGTCTTCGTCATAGCACCCCAAAGGATTCTCGGCATCTCTCAAATACCTTCGCGCCGGATAATCGTATGGATTTTCATACAAATAATCCATAAAATCTTCAAAATCACTCATATTAATAACCACAACAAGAAAGTAGCGTCACAAAATCCGATTTCAAGCGTTGAGTGTGCTTTGAGGACGCCTTAAGGTTGGTCGCGAGGTACCTTAACTTTGACAGATGCTTCCTCAACTCCAGTGAGGAAAATCCTCAAGTCGAGGTCCAAGGTGTCAACTTAGAATACTATAATCCTTAGATGAGGTTGAGTTGAGTGGAGGAAATCTCGAGTAAACTTCTTAGAATATGGGTGTCAGAGTCGTTGTCACGTAAAACTTTCGCGCGTTTACCGACTTTACAGGCAACCAATTTTTTTAGGTTACGGTTTGTGCGACCATGTGTCGGTTACTTTTTGGGTAAATTTTCCATAATAAGCGCTACGAAGTCAGAATCTGTCTAGTAAAAGAATAAACAACCGAACCAGAATGCCCATGCCAATGACACGTGAAATGTTGAGAAAGGCTTGGCCCGTATTGAGATAGCACATTTTACGGTGCCATAAACGAGATACCGTTCGGTAAACAATTCTTATTTTTTATTGCTCATCATAACGCCACGGCAAAAGTTTACGATTTCGCGGAAAGAAAGCATTCAAAAATGGGGCATATTTTTGTAAAAGAAGTTAAATATGAAATATTATCTATGCTTTGAAAAATCACCTGAGTAAAGTAACGGACGTCAAGAAATTATTAAGTTGTAAAAGAAGCTTTTTCAGGTGATTACAGTTGGATGTATTTTGGTTCCTGCGCTGGCGTCGTTTAGTGGAAATTTAAAGCAAAATAATCCTTTTTTTGAGCTTTAGTCATGGATTTCCGCAACGCCTGATTCCATCAACTATAGATACTCTATGTCTAAGAAAATATAAATTTGACAGTTAACATAAGTGACAATTAATGAGTTACTAGCGACCGCCCGTGACTTCGTCCTTGTTCAAGTTCGATCAAACGGTAAAGTTTTGGCCCAGTCTACTCGCTAGATCTTTAAAACGGTAACTCAATCATATTTTTGGGCCCTAGCACCGCGACACAGGCTGGTGGGAAAGGATTGTTCTTACACAAATCTTATAAAAAATGAATTGCTGTTCGTTAATCTCGCTAAAACTCGAGAACAACTGAACCGATTTGAATAATTTTGTGTTGAAATATTTTTGTGGAAGTCCAGAGAAGGTTTGAAAGGTGAACAAGATATGGAAAAATTACGAAAACAGCAGGCAGGACAATTGCTGGGTCCGCTGGTATATAATATAAAAATGAATTGCAAAATGTGTTGGTAAGCGCATAACTCATGAACGCCTTGACAAATTTGGCCAATTCTTTGTACGGAAATGGTTCTTACGAAAAAATAATTTAAAAAAAACCGGTTAAGTGCGAGTTGGACTCGCGCACCGAGGGTTCCGTACAAACCTGTAGGTATATAAGGAAAAGTTCACCCATCACGGGTATTATAGACTTAAGGAAATTTTAATTTAATATCTCAACGCTTTCATGAGATAAGGAGTAGTAACTTTGAAATTTACAAAATTGTCAAAAATATTTTTTTTATATGATGAAACTGAAAATTTACGGTTTTCGTAATTTTTCCTATATCTGTACTATAAGACGTGACTTTGTACTAAATTTCAAGATTCTAAGTTTACGGGAAGTACCCTGTAGGTTTTGATTCCCGTGCGAGTTTCGAAAATTTGCGGAAATTTGCGTAATAGTATATAATGGATGTTTTGATTGCGTTGGCTTAGAAGGTTGATTTTTCTACAGCTTCCAGGGACAGTAGACCTAAGTATCATATAAAAATTACAGTTTAATACCTCCACGCGTTCCTGAGAAAAACGGTCTTGACAGACGGACAGACGGACGGACGGACAACAAAGAGATCTTATAAGGGTTCCGTTTTTTTCTGTGTTATGTTATTTTATTATTTTTTATTTTTGTGAATTATATTGACTTATTGTTTTACTAACATTAGGATAATAACACTTATGGATGCAAATCTTAAATAAATGATTTATTATTATAATTATATCAAACGTTTTCCGAGTACATTCATCAGGGGATAGTAGAGAATGTTACTTGAAAAAGAACCTGCAAACGACGCCACTTACCCTGAGTTTCGCGGAAACCCCACAAAGAGAAACCGCCCATTTCTCACGCGCGAAGTTTTTTCACGCAATTTTTTTTTCTTAACCAACTTATCTGACAATTTGTAAAAGTAAATTACGCTCACATCGTCACCCTAATTTAAAGCGTAATCCGTCTAAATACGTTTGAATTTTGTATTGCATTTGGCTTAGAAACAAAACCGAAACTGGGAAACGTTTGTTTTGAATTTGGAATATAATGAGGCCGAAGGATCTTGGGGTGTGATTCTAATGTATTCGTATCCCCTTACTAACGAGTTTAAAAATTCGCCCGGTCAAGACCACTCGTTGAGTTCTATTGGTTCTAGTGATCGACTTTTTTACGAATGAGAACTTTTTTCGATTGCACTAGAATCGTGACCTTGTGCGACAATATCCTATCCCCGACAATTCCATATTTGAAAATCCATTTTCATAACGCAATTGCCTTTATCCTTACAAATGACGGTCGAATTTCCTTTGTTTGTTTTAAGGAATTTTATTGCGTTGCTTAATTTTAGCTCAGCCAACGTCGACCGTAAAGTTTTAAGGTAAAGACACATTTCCTTTTGCACTTTCCGGGGTGCGTAAAGACGTTTCGTTGATAAGTTGTGGAATATTTTGTCCCCACGTGGTGGATGAGTTTTCATTTCAGTGCCGCGGAGAAAACGACCACGGTTGGACGCCGCCCGGGCCGACGTTTCGCGCCAAACTCGCGCTGATGTGAATTCAAATTTAGAACGCCGATTTGTTTTTCTTTTTTTTTCGAACGCGTTTTTGTTGATGCGGACGCGTAAATAAATACTTTTCGGTGGAATGTGGTGCGAAAGTTGTGTTGAGGTATTCAATTGTTTTGGTGAATTGGTGTCAACTAAAAACTACATAGTTGTCATCGTAAAATCTAAACAAATTAAAAAGCGTTTAGTTTATCTGTTCAGTTGATAGGTAACTAACTGTTTAATTAGGATCTTACTAATGTCCTCTTAAACTAACCAGTTCAGTTAGTATGTAAGTAAATAAAAATAATTCATCCATAATAAAATAAAACCTGCTTATCCAAGATAAAAGTAGACACTAGGAAGGTATGTGTATTTGACCGCGAAAATGCTTTGTTTTACTCACAAAGAGAACTGTGCATCTAAATTTCAATAAGACGAATATGACTTGTAAATTCTCGCAAAATAGTCTGGTTAGGCGAAACATTGAGTATTCTTTCCCGAATTTCAAATTCTGTCTATGAATAAATGTTACCTCTTGGTGGTTTAAGACTCTTTGGATGGGTTGATCTTGAGTGAGGTTTCCGATTTCTGTTTAGTTAATGGTCAAAAGTCGATTGTGAAAAATACATACATACAGAACTAATCCTTATCTGTTTGGTAATAATGTCTGAAATAGAAGGAAATATCAACTAAAACAGTTATTTCCTTCTCATACACACTAAATACCTAACAAAACAAATGGTACTTAGTCAAATAAAACGTTTAATTTCCTTCCCGAATGTTCCATGATCCATAGAGCTCATGTAGAGGCTCTAGATAAGACTCTTAGAGATATTAGAAGCTGTGATAAAATCATCATCATAAAATGTTTGCGGGGGACTTTCGACAAACTGTACCAGTAATTGTAAGGGGAACTTGGGCACACATTGTAAAGCCTTTCCTTAAAATTACCCCATTACCCCATTAAGAGGTTTGTTAACATCTTAAAATTAACTAAAAATATTAGAGCACATTTGGGGGGAGGTAGTAATAGTCCTCCTGGCCGATTTCGACCACGGCGGCCAATCTCAACAGAGATCAGCCAACTACGCAGGAGATATTATAGTGCACAAGTGTGAGCGCAATACACAGGTGCACTTACTGTTGTGAGACGGCAACCCGACATCACCGGAGAGAGATCAGGCGCAGGACCAACGGCTTAACGTGCGCACCGAGGCACGGGGGTGCAACACCGCCAACTTCCCTACTCCGAGCTGTTTTTGAGAAATTCAAGACAGAAAATCTCAGAAACATAATTGGCTCGAACTGGGATTAGAACCCAGGACCTAACGGGTGTAAGGCAGAAACTTTGCCACTACACCAACGAGGCTGTCTTTTGCTATTAACTTTAACAAAATCATAATATCATAAATGGAATGAAGTGGTTCGCGTTATGTTTTTCACGTCACTGCGCTTGTCGCCTGATTATTTATTTTACCATCTTTTAAACAGGTGTTATAGGTTTATATTAAATATATTTGTATTTATATTTTCCAATGGTCGTCTTTATCCTTCAAATTCCGTCTTGTTGATCAGCTGCACCTTATAGTTTATAGTCATATGAAGCCATTACTTACACTTAATACTTCCAAGTAAGAACAATTTAAAAGTGATATCAAATGCGAAAATTAGATCTCGGAACTAGAAAAATGGGGGTCTTAGTTTATTAAAATATAATTTTAGAAAGTACATTAGCCTGGCATTACCTGTAGCAATTTAATCCACAACTTCCTTGTGTTATACAACGTGTGTTTACGGTGTTTGTAAACATACCATATTTCATCATCATCATCATCATCATTATCAGCCAAGGGACGTCCACTGCTGCACATAGGCCTTCCCCACAGTTTTCCACATAGACCGATCACAAGCGGTCTGCATCCAGTGTGATCCTGCGATCTTCACAAGGTCGTCTGTCCATCTTGTCGGTGGACATCCTACGCTGCGCTTTTGGTCGAAAGGTCTCCAATCCAGAACTTTTCTGCCCCAACGGCCATCAGTTCTTCGCGCTATGTGCCCTGCCCATTGCCACTTGACCACTTGACTTGAATACCATATTTGCTGCTATTCATTTATTTTATTTAAGTTTCGCACAAACGTGTGTGTGACAACGGTGGACTTAATGCCGAAGGCATTCTCTACCAGTCAACCATAGGGCCAAGCTGAGAAAATTCAGGCGGTGCACATAAAGTAAAAAGGAAAAACAAACTTTCTTTCTCATCAGCCTATATACGTCCCACTGCTGGGCACAGGCCTCACCTCAACTATGAGGTGGTCCGAGCCTTACTCCACCACGCGGGCTCAGTGCGGATTGGTGGAGGGGTGTAAGGTAAGTGACCAACCTTACTGTCAGATGTTATTAAGCCGCCCGAGGGCCTCTGACCAGGCTTAACGACTAATATCTATCGATATTATCCGGGACCAACAGCTTAACGTGCCTTCCGAAGCACGGAGATGCTTGTAAATAGACGTCACTTATATGGTCAGAATGGTCACCCATCCCAAACATGACCGCGCCTTAGGTTGCTTAACTTTAGGTATCACTACCAAAGCGCAGCAACCACTGCGCTACAAGCACCCAAATTAAGCTACGAGGCCTGTGTTATGGGTACTAGACAACGGATAAACATACGTAAAAACTTTTTTTGTAAATAAAAACATATTATACATAGGAAACACCCAGACCAGTACAAACACACATGTTCATGCACACTTATGCTTGTACTGTGCGGGAATCGAGCCCGCGACCCTTGGTTTTAGAAGTCCGACATTTGGACCACTGCACCAAGCGGTCCTCATGTTATTTACGTACTAAGATAAATTTATAAACATACAAACTAGTTACTTACATAAAATGAAATAAATGCTGTTCAATATATGATACGGGAGATATTTTCTGAATGGTCCCTTCATGGGCTATCTCCAATTGAGTTCAATCAATTTATGTCGTCACTCGAATGGCCGACTGGGTCTATCTATTGTGACCGAGTTGTGTTTATGAATTTATGGTTCGTACAATTTTTATGAGACATATAGACGGACAGTAGGTATCTACAGGTTAGAGATGATCTCTGATAAATCTGAGACTACTTAGGTCTTAATTAGATCAAGTTCTATTGATCTAAGTAGAAGAAAATGTAAATTTTCAAATATATATGGGTGAATATATGCTATTTGATTTTTTTGTGTCCCTGAAGAAAATGTAATCTGTTCCATTCAATTTTGATTATTTCTCTATTTGACATTATTTTGTAATTTGTAATGATGAGGGCCAGAAGATTTTTCCACTTTTTTTAATTTTATAAGCACCAGAGGAAAATGTGTTACCAGGGGAGTGACACTATTGGCAGAGTAGTGACAAATTAAGGCAGGGAAGTGACAGGCCATTGATTTATTAGCTAAGAAAGGGGACTAATATTAAATTAAACAATATATATTTGAATATTTTTTAATATACAAGATACATTCAGTCGTTACAGTTTCTAAATGCAACCTTATTTTTAATATTAATGGTTTGTTAAGGCTTAAATTTCAATTACCTGTATCAAATAACAGAATTAATCATTTCTGCTTATCAGTCTCATCTGAGATGAAAGTTTTTAATTATAAAACGTTCATAAACTTAAAAGCCACATTTAAGGCGTTTTTATCTGAATAAAATTATAACAAAAATATAAACTTCGTTCACAAAACAAAACAATAGTACTATCTAATGATACATCTATCAGTCTCAAAAATATTTAAACAAATAAACTTAAAAATTATCCATTTCTTGCAAAGAACAGAATCAATCATTTCTACGGAACTGAATATTTTTTACTTCAATATTAACAATGAACAATTTACTTTTCAAATACATCAACTGGCTTTGGAAACTTATAGAATACTCTGTTACCCTTCATACGTATATTTGGCACTGGTAATATGGTCAAGATTTGTTCCCATTTAACATCAGACATGTCATTGTCATTTATTCTAAAAAGCGTAGGATCTTCATTTGAGATCTTTAAAAAAGTAACCCTGATCTCTCCTTCTTCTTCATCAAAATCTGACGAACATATGCCAGCATATCTATATTTTTTATTATTAATATTATATTCCACAAGTACAAAATCTCCGTTCTTGACAGTCATAGCAGTGTCTGCATTGTCTATAGTATTAATCACATGAGTAGATGTTTGTGCAACTACTTTGTTTTGCACATCTTCCTCAGAATCAGTGTATACTGCATCAACATCCAATTTCTTTTTTTTATTTTGGGGGTATTTAATATCGCCTAAGTGAAAGTGAGGACAAAAATTGCTACAAAAGCAGCTGAGGCTCTTCATGTATAACGTATTGCTGAGATAGTTCCCTCGTACTTGATGTACTTTAAGTGTACCAGTAAAAGGTTTGATGTTCGGTCGATTATCTTCCATTATCTTCTTTTGAAAATCAATTTCATCTTCGGGTATCACAAAAATTTTAATGCCGGGACAAGATTTGTTCAATTCCGTAGCGAAGTCGTCAATCGTAGCAATGTCGGTTCCTAAAGCTACAATTTTGTCAGCGGTTCGTTTACATGTCCCTCCGATACCATCTGGAGCTCCTTTGCCATGACCGGCTTCATGATAGTTCCAGGTAAAATCAGAAATATTCGGATAGGTTTCAGTCAATTTACAAAGTAAGTAAAAAAACATATCTTTGTTACGGTACTGAGTAACAGGGCCATCACTTAAGAAATGAACGTTTTCTACCGAGGACGGAAGGAGTTCCATGACAGGTTTTAGATGAGCCCAGATTACAGGTACATTATGGCTTAGGTTTTCTGACATTGTGGCGAAACATTTTGTTTCTCCCTTGGTATATAAGACCACAGTATGCAAACTTATTTGCGTACGTGACCCACCAAAATGGAATGATTGAACTTCTGAAGAATATTTTGTATTATAATTTTCGGAAAAGTCCATATGAATCACAGCATCTTTTTCAGTTAAGTTATCTTTTAGGCTTTTAATGGTTTCATATTGATGCACTATATTTGCTTCATGCTTTAAAAAAATATCAAGGTTTTCTTCAAGTTTCATCACAATGTCTTTTGGAGCACAGTTTAATGTTATTTTCTTATATTTTCGAACCCTACGTTTTTTCTTGGTTTTAGTATCTAAAATGTCCTCTGTAATACATTGCCATGAAGAGTATTTGATCAAAACAGAATTGTCGAACTCACGATAACATATGAAACGTGATTTGCAGTTAAGACATTCTCGCATAAGACATTTTTCATTGTATCGGTCGCAACATAAATAATTAAGCATGCTCTGATAGTTTGGAAAATCTATGATGTCTGCCTGTTTTAGGGAAGCCAAGGTTAGCTCCATGTTTGCATGAGTTACACACAAACAAGTTTCTCTTTGGTGGATGTTTGGGGTTACAACCCAAAAAGGTCGTAGGCGGCAAAACAGTGTGTAACTCAACTTTATATTTTTTGTTTTTATAAACTTGGTGTGTAGATTTTTCATGGTGTCCTGTAACAATCTCTTCTGTTTTTTTATTTTACCTTTTGTAATGCTATCTTTTTTACCTGGGCATAATCTGCTATTGCAATCTTCTTCAAAAAACTCTGCGACTTTTTTCTCTAACTTCGAATTCGTTTTATCGTTTCTTGTCTTCCGTGTCATATCTAACAAACTTTTATTTGCAGTAGATGACTGTCTTATAGGTTTCATATTAATTTGGTCCAACACTTTATACTTCTTGACTATTTTGCCACTTAATACTTTTTTAAATATCTTCTTTTCATTATCATTCGTTGTCAAATTTATATTTTCTTTGAGTTGATTTTGGATCACCTCACTAAATAATAATTTTTTCTTCACCTCTTCTATATTCTCTTTATTATTATTTTGTAAAAGATCGGCCACTTTTGAGTTTGGAGTCATTTTCTGTTTTCTGATGCACTGTAGTTTCTTTTGACAGTCACGTACCTTTTGACGCAACTGTTTAATTTCATATTTTTGTTTTTTTATAAGTTGATTTCGTAGTTTCCGCTGAATTTCTGATCGCCTTTTAGCAGCCAGAGCGATATTGTTTTGTGGAAGTGGAGGTTGGTCTTCATTATCAGACGCAGGTGGTGTTACTGGATAGTTTCTGGTAGATTGTAGCTTTACGCGATCTCTATGCTTTTTAGTCTTCTCTCTCCATATTTTTCTAACAGCCCTTTGTTCCCTTTCAGTCATATCATTTATACTCTTAATTTGTCCCTTTTCTTTTTTCTTTTTATATTGCTGCCTTTCTTTTTCTTTTAATTCGGCATTTTTAACCGGATCGTTTTTTATTCTTTGGTAGCGTAATTTTTCAGCTTGACGCTTTTTTTCTAACCTCTCTTCCCTTGTTTGTTTCTTTTTAACATTCGCCATGATGTCTGGTTATATTCGAGTATCTAGAACAAATGAAATGAAGCCTTAAAACATTAAATATTAACGAAAATAAAAAATCGTCACTTCTCTGGCGCTTATGTATTTCATCTGGCATGAAATCTGCCAGAGAAGTGACGCCAGAGAAGTGACAAAACCGCACATAACCTACAAAAACAACATCACTCGCTTTTCTGACCACAGTTTAATGTAATACATGACATCTACGCAAAATAAACATTGCATTGTGCAAGTATGCAATTTCGTAACGATAAAATACAAAAACATAGACTTACCAGAGTAAATACTCCGACGACTGGCACAAACACGCTTTCCTACAGCGAATCGCAAACTGACGCCATATTATTGGAGTTTTGCTCAACGTCGTTAGCTTGCTTCTAACTTCACACCGTCGTACGCGCGTAGTTCAAGGATAAAAACATACCTATGCGGTTTTAAGTCAAATTTTACTTCTTTGAGTTTCGCCAGATGAAGTGACATTATTGTAACATGAGATGGAAATAAGTTATTTTTTTGTTATATTAATAAATATTTTTACAGTGTATTTTGATAAAATATGTTTTAATGTTTATAAAAGCATATGATTATATTTGTCGGGAGACCATCGGAGTATGTCGGTGAACCCGCCGTGTCTCCACGCGACTCGGACATTATGTAGCAAAAACCTAGTTACTACTTAATTCAAACAACTGTATCACTTCTAAATTTAACTTTTACTGAACTTGAAATAATCAACAGAACCAATAAACAATGTAGGTGATTATAATTGCTAGGAGGCAAACGATCCGTCCGAGCGAGTAATGGCGCCAAAACGCGTGCCGATCACCCCGTCCCGGCCCCCGGCACCCGCTCCACTCGACGTTCCGTCAGCGCGCGACCTGCCCGCCACCTTGCGGCCGGCTCGCGCACTTTTGCCTCGTAATAAAATCATTCGCGCCGACACGGCCTTCCTGACAAACGCACGTCCTCGTGCGTTAGTTATCTGAAACCAACAACATCGACAAATGGATCCTCAGTCACTCTCAGCAACTCTACCGTCTTAAAATTTACGAGATTCAAGTTTACTATCTTGAACTCTGCCTGCAGAACCCATTCTCTTAATCAGACCGTGTATAACACTCGTCGCAAATCTGCACCACACGCTGGGGACCATTACGCATGTAGCATAAGGCAGGCCAGCTGCTTGCAGTCAGCAAAACGAGGTGCTACTTGACGAATCTCACTAACCTTTGCAATTCACGCCGGCTGGCTCAAAAACCACCGCGTCTCTCTAGTCTGCATTCACACAATGCACTTGTACCTCTGTGGTGCCTTTTACTCTACCGATATCCTCATCATCGTCACTACTGCTTATCTCTCCAGCAACTTTAATTTTTTTACTGTTACAACTATCCTCTACGTCAATTTCTCTTCCAACACCCTCGACATTACAACTGTCCGCCGACACGGATCCTTCTTGCTCCATGGCTTGAGCACATAGAGTGTCAGCCATTTCTGTAAGCCCTTCACGACCTTCAGGAACTTTGCGCAAACTTTCGTGGGGGTATTTGTAAATTCTCTTTGAGCCATCAACATGTTGCAATGTGTAGCGGTCATTTTCTAAAACTCCGATAACTTTGAAAGGACCTCTAAATTTCCTGTCTAATTTCGTTTGGTTTCGCTCGCAGCATTTCAGAAACACAAAATCACCTACATTGAAACGATTCACTTGGGCTTTATTTTTATTAAAACGTTCTGTGTCAGAGCTAGCTACTACCTCAATATTTTTACTCGCGTTTTGCCTAATTTCGTCTAAATCAGCTCTACACTCGGAATTCTCGTTATTGCAAGCTATTCTTGCTATACCTAGAGGTTGTGATTTAATCCCAAACATCAATTCAGTTGGAGAATAGCCGGTTACTCGGCACCTTGTTGAATTAAGCACTAATTGAATTTCTCCTAACTCATCTCGCCAAACGGTATCTGAACTATTTTCTGTTACTGTAAGAAGATTCTTAAGTGTTTGCATAACCCTCTCAACCTGTCCGTTAGCTCTACTTGCCCCAACTGCAATGACATGAAACTCTATATTGTTTTCAGAGCAGAATGATTTGAACGCACTACTTATGAAGCACCGTCCTTGGTCTGCAATCACTCTTTTTGGGGTACCAAAAAGATGAATTGCCTCTTTTAGCGACTCTATAGCACAATTCGCATCTAAACTTGCCGCCAACCGCAATAAAACGTATTTAGTGAAAGCATCAATGATTACGCACACGTATTCTTTCTTTGAGCTTTTACCACTTAGTTTTCCACTTAAATCGATATGGATTGTGTGCCATGGAATTGGCGCCTTTGGTATAGAGTGCATCTGGATTTGTTGAGCACCAGAACTACCCTTACAAGCTTTACAAACAAGACATGCATCTATAAACTTTTTTACCACTTTAGCCATTCCAGGGAACCAATACAAATCGTATAATTTATCAAGCGTTTTATCAAAGCCGAGATGTTTAACTTCAGTATGAACGTGACTGATAAGTGACCATACCAATGATCGGGGCACAATAGGTAACCATACATTACGCTTATTTCGTTGGACTTTTCGGTAAAGCATACCTTTCCTAATATCATACGACTTAGCAACATCCTTAGGTAGATCTCCGATCTTCCATTTGTCTATTATATCTACTAACTCACTGTCCCGTTGTTGTTCTACTGCTAACCATTCTCGCTGCAACTCAACCGCTTGAACTTTCTTTTGAGACGGATCCATATTTATACTATAAGGTTTATGTTCAGCTAGTGGATTCCTAGATAGAAAATCTACATGCGTCATATTACGTCCTTCCCTGTACTCAATATCAAAATCGTAACTTTGCAAAATTGCCCACCACCTGTGAACACGGGGCGTAAGGTCTTTTTTAGTGCTGGATGATTTTAACGCATTGCAATCGGTTCGAACAGTGAAATGCCGACCATACAAGTAGTGTCTAAAATGCTCAACAGCGCGTACCACAGCTAGTGTCTCCAATTCATAGGAGTGGTAGCGCGATTCAGCGTCAGTGGTACGTCGGCTAAAATACGCCACCACGTGTGGCGTTCGCTCACAACGTTGTATCAGTATACCACCGTAGCCCAGCGAGCTTGCGTCTGTATGGAGCTCTATTTCTTTATCAGGATTAAAAATGGTTAATACAGGTTCTGAAGTTAGAATTTCTATCACGCGTTTGTGGATATCAGTGTGTTGCTGTGTCCATTTAATTTTACCATTGTGCTGTGTAAGGGGATACAAAGGAGCCATTAAAATAGAAAATGCCGGTATGAACTGTCTGAAATAAGACGCAAGCCCGATGAACTGACGAACCTGTGTAGCAGTTTGAGGAGTAGGAATGTCTACCAACGCTTGAATTTTATTACGATTTGGTCTGATTTCGCCTGATTGGATCTCGTACCCTAAGTAAGAAATTTGTTTCTTTAGAAATTTGCACTTCTTCATATTCAATGAGAATCCGGCATTAGTAAGTGCTGACAGAACTAATTTTAACCTTTCTAGACCTTGTTCTACTGTTTCTGATGGTATCAAAATATCGTCGATATATATAAGAGCAAATTCACAGTCTTTAAGAGCAGTTTGAATACATCTTTGGAAAACAGACGGTGCATTTTTCAATCCGAAGGGCATAGCAACATATTCAAACTGCCCGTCGGGGGTTACGAAGGCTGTGCGCTCTACAGACGATGACTCTACTCTAATACAATGAAAACCTGACGTCATATCAAGTGAGGTGAAATATTTTGCCCCATGTAACCTGTCAATGTGATCACTAATGCGCGGGAGCGGGTAATTATCACTTCGGGTATTTGAGTTAAGCTCTCTGTAGTCTACTACCATACGGTCACTACCATCCTTTTTTTTTACCAGTAAGATAGGGCTGGCAAATGGCGAACTACTTTCTTTGATAACACCAGCTTCTAAAAGTTCAGCTACTTTCTCCTTAACAATTAGTCTCTCGCTAGCAGATAGCCGATATGGTCGCCTCTGTACCGTTCTATTGGGATCAATAAGGTCTATTTTTATTTCGCCCGTAGTTACACGCTTTTTCGGTGTACCCTCAACAAAATCATCAGCGTAAGAGATAAGTGTGTTAATCAAGCAAGTTCTAGATTCCCCTTCTAAATCGGTATCAACTTGTGATTCAAATGGAATAGATGTCTGGCGAGAAATAAAGTTAGAAAATTTTGACTTAAAAAAATTAACACCATTGCTATTAATTTCTATATGAACGCCCATATCAATGAGATCGCGACCTAAGAGGATTGGTTCCATCAAAAATGAGTCATCTACAACGTAAAACAAAACCTGCAAAGTCAAATCCTGAACATTGATTGTGCATCTTACTTGTTTCGTACATTTTACGTCAGACTTACCTATACCCACCAAAACGACATTTTCATTAAAATGCTTGCCAGTTATTTTGTCAGCAAGACTATTTGCGATAAGTGAACATTCTGATCCGGAGTCAAAAAGAAAGCGACTACTCATACCTTCAACATGTAGCTCACCAGTTACCGCCCGTTTGCTGCACAGTTTCACTTCCTTCTTAGAGGCTTCTTCACGTAGGCTTGCAGCAGTTGCGCAGACGCTAGCGATGTGGCCTGTTTTGCCGCAGGCGTAACACGTTATCGGCCGTTTTTCTTCATGTCGCTGGGGCACAAGGGAGGGCTTCTGGATCCGCGAGCTTTCATTACGAATTTGAGGGCAGTTAAAAAAACGATGACCAATTTCCCCGCAACGATGGCATGCTCCGGTGAAAGTAGGTATTGGCCGTTGATTATTAAAGCGAGGTCGCTTATTTTCAATATTAACACTCGTGTCATCATTTTGTCGTTTCAACGATACGCCACGTAATATACGACAAAGTTGAGTTTTTGAAGTTACGTTGTTAGAATTCAATTCACGTCTCAGGTGGTTGTCACAATTTGATAAAATTGAAGCGGTAAAACCAGCAATGACTTCTTCGTTCAATTCAGTCTTAGGTATTGTCTCGATCAAATTCCAAAGTCGCAGTGCTGCGTCTGCCGCGGTTTCTCTTTCTTCTATTTTAAACTTTATGATTCGATCAAAATAATCTTGCAATAACATTGGTTTCGCAAACTTGGCAATCAAAGTATCTTTCACATTTTCCCACGTAATACAGTCAGGCTGTATCTTGGTTAAACATGTAGTGGCACGACCACGAAGAGCTTGCATAAGTGATAATAATAAATCGGTACCTTTTAAGTTCTTGTGTTTTACAATCACCTCATTAATTTTGCACCATCCCTCAATATCGGCGTCCGGGTCATCAGGGTCAAATTTGATAAGCGTAACAGGGCATGGCGGCTGGAGTCCTCTCGCCAACACATGAAGCATTTTCAACATAGCGGCAGCCTCGCCAGTATCACTAGTGCCACCGGTATTTACACAGTTCGAATTACCCGCACTCGAAAAAAAGTTCGCACTGGCTGTACTACTTTCACCATGGGCGTCGGTACCGGTACCCAATTCTGATGTCGGGAGACCATCGGAGTATGTCGGTGAACCCGCCGTGTCTCCACGCGACTCGGACATTATGTAGCAAAAACCTAGTTACTACTTAATTCAAACAACTGTATCACTTCTAAATTTAACTTTTACTGAACTTGAAATAATCAACAGAACCAATAAACAATGTAGGTGATTATAATTGCTAGGAGGCAAACGATCCGTCCGAGCGAGTAATGGCGCCAAAACGCGTGCCGATCACCCCGTCCCGGCCCCCGGCACCCGCTCCACTCGACGTTCCGTCAGCGCGCGACCTGCCCGCCACCTTGCGGCCGGCTCGCGCACTTTTGCCTCGTAATAAAATCATTCGCGCCGACATATTTAAAAAAAACATAATGGCATACGTATTTAAAGTATCTGGCTATAAAATCACTATAATCTAGTAATGGGGGAGGCCAGAGGAGTATACATTTATAACTATTTTAGACTTTTAATGCCTTAACTTAAACAATTATCGTGAATACACTATGTGGGCCAAATAAAAGACCATATTCTTTATTGTTTAAGCATACAGAAACAATAATATAATAAGTTTAACATAAATTTTGTCTATGAACCATTGGAATTCAAATAGCATATATTCACCCATATACGAATAAAAATTTAGAAAATTGTGAGTTGGATTGTAAGTCGTGCGACTTCCCGCTCAAATTTTTCAAGTGGTTACAGTTGGATATATTTGGGTTCTTGCGCTAGCGTCGTTTAGTGGAAATTCAAAGTAAAATAATTCTCTAATTCAGCTTTAGTCATGGGTTTCCCAAGGCAACTCCTGATTCCATCAACTAATTTGTTGTTGGCTGAAGTGTTTCCCGTAGAATATAACTTGGATCTTTTCAAGAAAAGAGTGAATAGTAGGCTGCTACTAGAAATACACGATCCAGCCACATCTTCACTTACCATCAGGTGAGATTGTGGCCGAATGTCTGATTAGCAGAATATATTTTAAAAAAACATCAACAAAGTGGCCAAAATTAATTTAATTTAGTAATTCAGCAGTCACGAAAAATTGCGAAAGAATCTTTGAGTAACAAACCAATTATCGCACACACGCGATGTACGTCTTGACAAAGTATTAACCCTCCATTAAAAAAATCGGCTATCTGTAAAGTCGGTTTCCTGACGATAGTTGAACGTGACAACGTCTTTGTCACGTTGCCTCTTTGTCGCTCGTTCCGCGCTCTCGCTTGCACTACAATCCTTGAATGGAACGCCTCAGATAGAGGTAACGCCACATGCGTCATGTTTTTTGGTACGTGCAGCCGAATCCATCGAATTATAAGACGTCACGTCAAAAACGTGATGAACAGTGTTATTAGTTCCGGTGATTTCATGTTTCTAATGTTATGTTCGTATGTTTAAAATAAACGTTGATACTTACTGGTTTCTGTTTTTGATTTCGCTTAAAAAGAACTTTCTGAAATGCCCACGTCTTAATTATTTACAACACAACTTGATTTGTACTTATAATTTAATCATTGAAAGGTTTTCGCGATTCAGTTTCATCGATTTTATTTTAAAATGAAACAAATACAAACTGACTAAGAATAATATAACAATGGCGCTAAGAAGTTTAATATGTCAGACTTCTATTTTATGTTTTTAGTGAGATACTATGAAATGCATAAATACTTTTTTGACGTGACAACGTCATAAATTAGGTTGCGGTTCGGAGTCACTCATGAAAAAGTGTGACGCCCGGTAACGTAACGATGAGTCACCGAACGAGAGAGAGGCCTGCCGGACCGGCGAATGTCTTGCGTCTCTCTCCCACTCAAACATGATCGGTGTCACGTAAAATCTTCGCCCGTAAAACCGACTTTACAAGCAACCATTTTTTTGCGTAACATCTATGTGAGCCTTTACATGATGTTACGCAAAAAAGGATAAGTAAAAGGATTGCCTACTCCTTTTAAACAATTTAAAGACTTCCGTTTATGTTGTTAAGCTCCTAATTAAACCCAAAAAAGCTTTCATTTCATTTAAAAAAACAACAATACTTTTGGTATTATTACTAAAATAGGTATTTTTCCATTTTCTTTATGTAGTTGCCTTGTTTAATAGCGCGTAGGTGGCGGATTGTCTAATGAACGGGAAATCGTTAGGTTAATACTTATTAGGTATCAGATAAGAATAACAATAGGGCTTGTTTGGCCTTTCCCATTAGGTATCTGCATTGGGAAATAACATAGCTTAAGTATTTTAGGTACCCTTGCTAATTGAACGTTAATCCTTTTATTTACTGTTCAAATTATACGGTGAGTTCTATTTGACGGTTACCTTTTTAAGGTCGAGTGTTTTCAATCGCCGTACAGGTGTTTATAGAAAAATTGACTGCCTCGTTGGTGTAGTGGCAAAGTTTCTGCCTTACGTCCGAGAGGTCCTGGGTTCGAATCCCAAATCCAGCCAAGCTTGTTTCTGAGATTTTCTGTCATGAATTTCTCAAAAACAGCTCGGAGTCGGGAATTTGTTAGTGTTACACCCCCGTGCCTCTGTGTGCACGTTAAGCCGTTGGTCCTGCGCATGATTTCTCTCCGGTCATGTCGGGTTGCCGTCTCAACGAACTTTAGGAGTGATGGAACAACACACAGGTGCACTACCTGTGTGTTGCGCTCACACTTGTGCACTATAATATCTCCTGCGTAGATGGCTGATCTCTGTTGAGATTGGCCGCCGTGGTCGAAATCGGCCAGGAGGACTATTATTATAATTATATGTATAAAAAAAGTGAAAATTACTTGTTATCCGTCTAAGTATTAAGGATTGCCATTGCAAGCTTTTCTGTTAGTGGAATTAACGATTGATTTGTTTGATAATGGCTGATTTTTCTCCAAAATGTTTGAAATGCTCAGAAAATTCCTAGATTGCAGTACGTTATATCAATTCTAACCGAAAACCGAATGCATTTGTACGTAGGATACTCTAATTATAGCATGCACCTAGAAATACTTTAAAGACGTAATTGAATTCTAAGATTACGTGGCTAGGGATTAAAATATACTCTTCTGGATCGGTTTTATGGCTAATTTATCGAGATGCACAGGAAACCCATTGACATTGAATTAAAAAATTGGTTGCCTGTAAAGTCGGTATACGGGCGAAAGTTTTACGTGACAACGACTTTGAGTGGTAAAATAATTTTAATGTGAATATTCATTCGTATAACATGAACCGGTGTGTATGCCTATCTCTCTCACTCTCTCTCTCTCTCTCGCTCTGTCTCTCTCGCTCTGTCTCTCTCGCTCTTAGGCGGGTTAACTGTGCTCGAGTGGAAGGGACGAGTGCCTTTCACTTTTTAAGTCTGTCTCACTCGCTCTTAGGCGGGCTAACCATGCCCGAGTCGAAGGGACGCGTGCCTCTCACTCGCTCTCATTGTGAGCGCGGAACGTGAGCGGAGCGTAACGCAGTTTCTTGAAGTGTCACCCGGCAAACCAATTTATAAGACGTTGTCACGTCAAAAGATGTTAAAAGATATAACGGCTTGTTGTTATAAGTCCCTAAGCAAAACACCTGCCTAATCTCTCATATTATTTCGAAAACTTGATTTGAGTCACAAATGTTTGCTCCGCGAGTATTAACGGTAAAAGCTAGCTTTTCAGTTTAAAACCGGTCAAGTGCGAGTTGGACTCGCGCACCGAGGGTTCCGTACAAACCTGTAGATAAGGAGTAGTAACTTTGAAATTTTCAAAATTGACAAAAATATTTTTCAAAAATATTATTTTTTATATGATGAAACTGAAAATTTACGGTTTTCGTAATTTTACCTATATCTGTACTATAAGACGTGACTTCGTACTAAATTTCAAGATTCTAAGTTTACGGTAAGTACCCTGTAGGTTTTGATTCCCGTGCGAGTTTCGAAAATTTGCGGAAATTCGCGGCCTAAATGGCTGTATCTTTTGATTGCGTTGGCTTAGAAGGTTGATTTTTCTACAGCTTCCAGGGACAGTAGACTTAAGTATCATATAGAAATTTCAGTTCGATACCTCCACGCGTTCCTGATAAAAACGGTCTTGACAGACGGACGGACGGACAACAAAGTGATCTTATAAGGGTTCCGTTTTTTTCCTTTTGAGGTACGGAACCCTAAAAGCGCCAGGAAAACTGCTAGTGAGCTTCAATGGCTGGGCAGATATTGATTAGTCGTAGCTAAAAACCACCGTGGTTAAATTATCCTTTGCATAAAAAATAACGCTTTAAAATCGGCCTATCCGTTTCGTCAGCTACGATGCCACAGAAAGACACAGACAAAAATACAAACATACATAGGGGTAAAAATTATAGCACGTCCTTTTTTCGTTGGGGTTTAAAAATGGTTCAGGTACTCTCAGGTACCGTCTTTTTAAAATCACCGCCTTGCGCCCACGAAAACTATGACATTCATACCATTTGGATGAAATTGATTACAAGCTCTAGAATATTCGCGGGTGACCAGCGTTTTTCTATTATACATGGTATCATATAAAAATAAAGTTTAAAAACTAACACCCGACTACTTAAAAACACGCTCTAAAAAGTACGAAACAAGAAAACACTCTCCAATGAAATTACTTAGTATGTACAAACTATTAAATATTTACCGTTATTAAATAAACTAACTTACACATATTATTATATTTTAATATATTTTCAATTTATAATATTGATAGAGAAATGTTTTAAGGATAAAGCCGTGGTCGTATACCACTTTTTTTAATTTATTATTCTTATGGCATACGACCACGGCTTTACGGTGTTAGTTTTTAAACTTTATTTTTATTTAACATATTTTGGAGTTCTAAATAGGTTAATCTTGGGTTCATTGATTTCTCAATCTTTCCAACTCCTCGAACGATCTTTGGTCATGTATATTCTTTAGTAATTTGCTAGATTCCAGTGAACTAATCCATAATCCATCTATGGATCTTACTCTGCTAAGAGCCACATATATAGTCGGGTAAAAAAGATGTGAATTATATACAATCAGCCCATGAATACAGGTAAAGTCACAAGCAAATGCTAGTAATATATATATATTCAAAATGTACAAGTAAAGCGCTTTCAAATGATACCAAACACGGCATATTTATCTTAACTTTATTTTTTTACTTCGTATGTTTTGTCCGCCAGAGGGCGCCACATTAGATTTTGTGAAATCCCATATAGCCTATAACCAGCGGACAATTAAGACGCTTCTAATGATATGTCATTTGTCGAATTCTGATAAGTAGTTTAGAAGTTACGAGGGAACAGATGAACATCCATACCCACATACATACATACATACAGGTCAAAATCATAACCCTCCTTTTGCTTCGCCGTAGTCGGGTAAAAATAGGCAGGCTATTTAAAACCGTCCATACACTGAAATATTTTTCCTTTCAAGTTGTTAAATGACAGTAATCATACAAATTGCATAACTAACAATGACTTAATGACTTACGGTATTTAATTTAACTACCCACATTATGTCCAAGCAATAATGATTTAATTTCCTGTGTAATTTTGAACGTTTGTTTTAGAAAATTTAATAGTTTTTACTAAGATGCGTTAAAAAAATGGGTCCGCGTTTTTATATTTTTGAGTTCACTATTCCTTAAATACACAAGTAACAACCGAATAAAACCAAAAGTTTTCCGACGTTATACCTATTCATAGTCAAAATTTCACCAAAACAATTGCAATCAACATTGTTATTGAAAAAAACATTTTAACTTACACCGTTAATCCACCAGGCAGGTTTTCTAACTGCACGCCTTTAAAAAGTGAAATAGTAAGGTAAAAAGTTAATAAATAGGAAACTGAAAAAGTGTGTCAGTGACAATCTTTCGTGACTGAAAGTAGCAGTGAAGTGATAGTGCAGTAATAAATATTTGTTCACGTCGACTAGTCCCGCCGATCCCGGACCCTATAGGCGAATGTGGGTTGGAGTAATAGAACCTACGGCTAACCTACCTCAAACGAGCCCAATTTCATCTAGAGCTTACAATGCCTGAGAGTGACAGTGATTGTGAAATAAACATTACACCTCCCGTCAATTAGCAAGTCCGCTCCCGATCCCAATAACTCAAACGGCCGCGCTGCAGCTCTGCATTCAAATCATTAAACCTTCGACGCGCGGGCACTAGCGCATAGCGAACCAAACTCAAAGGAGTCAAGTTGCATCTGACGTGCGCTCAGTGCGCGCAGCGCGCGGGCCGTGCGCGCTGCACGCCCGCGCGCGCCGAGATATGCGCTGAACGTGGCATGGAGACCATTTCTGAGGATGCTGAGGCTGAGCTTGAACTTGGTAACTATACATCTATTGTAAAAATTAAACACTTAAAGAAATAATCCATTGCCACAGGCGGGACTCGAACCCACACCAATCGCAAGCCGGGCGATTGCTGAGTGTGGGTTTGAGTCCCGCCTGTGGAAGTCCGATTTTTTCTTTAGGTGTGTTTTAATTTAACATTTTAAAGAAACTTGCTTTTTAAATGCTAAAAGTATAGTAACTTTAAAAATATAATTGTTCAATTCAATTCCATTTATTTACATTATGTTTAATATCTACTTAGCAAAGTATATGTAGAGCCCAAAAGATAAAATAAATAAATAAATATTTCTCAACAATCACACCAATTCTCTAGTCCCAAAGTAAGCTACGAGGCTTATGTTATGGGTACTAGACAACGGATAAACATACTTAAATAGTTTTTTTTTTGTAAATAAATACATATAAGGAGAGATAATTATGTTCAAGCCTGTTAAAGATACGATTAAAATGTAATTTTTGACGTTCATAAATTGCATACTATTAGCGGTTACTATCACCACATCCAATAATACCCTGTGCTATTATCACTAATATTTTGTTTTCCCTGTTCTTTATGTCTTCATGGTCTTGGTCGTAGATTTTATGACTTGATAGATACTGGTTTCTAATCTCTTCAAAACTCTTGGCTTGCGCTTCATATTTCACAAATGTCAAATTTTCACTCAAGACGAAAAAATACTAGATTGAACCAGGAATCAAACTGGGGTCTATCGGCTTTCCGGGCCGTGCGTAGCCATAACTTGGGAAAAGCCGAAGGACACATGTTTGATTCATAACCTAAAAAATTTGTCGAAAGTTTACAAAGTAATGAAAAAAATTCTTGGATTATTTACAAGTGAAAATCTTTATACATAAGCACATGTACATATTAGATGTCTCATTTGACTATCGGATCAATGGATATACGAGGTGTTCTTATTGAACAACACTATTTCCTTCAATGACTAAACAATACTAGGAATCGAATTCAACACCTCTGGATATATTAATGAGCCCCACCACACTCTAAGTGGATAATCTTAAAAAAATCACTTCGTATGGTATATCTTGCTGGCCCTCAATAACCGGAAAATGCACCTATAACCTGGTGTACAATAACTTTTTCTATTTACCCACTGGTCGAAAACTGCCCAAATAACGATATTTGGGTGGCAATTAGCCTGTGTCAATGTTTGATTGCCTGCCGTAAATTTTACTAGTGATGTGCCCACGCTCCGGAATATCCGTTCCGGAAACGTTATGTCGATGTTATTATCCAGTTATGATCTCGATTTATTTTAGATATATTTTATGGGAAAATATTATAGTTATAAGTTTATATATTTGCCCTATAAAGCAGATAATATGTTATATATTGGTCGAGTTTAATAGTTACGACTTCTTTCTTAGTTGTTGTGAATGATGAGAATCTACCAAAAAGGCAAATATAAGATAAGTTTATTGACCTTTGTAAGTTTTCTATTACGAATTCCTATATCTATATTAAAGTTTTCTTTCAACTACTTAACTGACTACTTAAAAAAGTTCGTATCCACTGTGCATACGATACGAATATCAGACGAAACAAGTGACGCTACCGTGAATACACGATTGTATTATTTTATCCACAACTTATTTTTACAATGTTCCCTTTAAACTGAGTTATAAAACGTTTTACGTTTTTGAAATGCATACACAAGAGATTGGTAAAAAAAAAACAAAACATTTGCCATGTAAATAATAAAATTCATTCGTCGTATCCCTTTGAACTCTTCAATTAATGTCTTTGTTGCCAACAAAAGATCTCTCGTTATAAAAATACTTCACGATGACAAACGGCCGGCGAGCGCAAAAACCGTTAATAGTTAGTGCAATAAAGCGAAACAGATAAAAACGACACCATTAATCTCCGAGTGGTCGGCGGCGCCACAAGCGCTGAATGGGTGAATTAACCGTGATAGATTGTGTTAAATTAAATTCAGAAATGTTTATTCTGCTTGGCTCGTTATGATTATCTGACAGTATGACAGGAGTAGGAGGTGTAGAGGTGCTTGTGTGGCGCAGTGTTGGCAGCGCTTTGTTAGTGATACCAAAGTTAAGTAACCTTTGGGGTTGTCATGTTTGGGACGGGTCACCATTCTGACCATATGAGCAAATATAGTTGATGGAATCAGGCGTGATTTTCCGGAAATCCAAGACTAAAGCTGAAATAGAGAATTATTTTGCTTTAAATTTCCACTAAATGACGCCAGTGCAGGAACGCAAAAAACTGTGACCACTTGAAGAAACAAGAGCTGGAAGTCGCAGGACTTACAAT
Organism: Pyrausta despicata; assembly: GCA_963921415.1. Taxonomy (NCBI): domain Eukaryota; kingdom Metazoa; phylum Arthropoda; class Insecta; order Lepidoptera; family Crambidae; genus Pyrausta; species Pyrausta despicata. Next base: position 12,742,068 of record OY992867.1, read on the forward strand.
ACAACTCACAACATATGAGTGAAGTTTATTTACAAGCATATCTGGGCTTCGGAAGGCACTTTAAGCTGTTGATACCGACTAATATCGATAGATATTACAACCCAAATACAACTGCAACCACTTGAAAAAACTTGGGTTCCTACAAGTTAGGTTCCTACGCTGGCGTCGTTTAGTGAAAATTTAAAGCAAAATAATCCTATTTTTCAGCTTTAGCCAAGTAACGCTTGATTCCATCAACTAGGTGAACTGATCAATGACCATTGGGTAAGAATACTATTCTAACTAAAACGCATAGATAGAACATTATATGAGACGACGTATAACAGACCAAAACCAACAAATCTAATCTTCCTAATTAAAACAAATAGGTCAACTAAAATACAATGAGTCGGAAGTGCATCTTACCAGATTTTGAAAACCGTATTACACGAAGCAATAAAGTAAAAACGTATCTTAGTTATGCAATCTTAATCAATTTATGCTAGAGCCAAGACACTTGAGAGTCCGGAAAATGAATGGCGTTAAGTTATAGCTATGGCTAATGGAGGATCTGGACGAAATTAATAGACATGGGTCAAATAGATTTACCGAAGCTCTTTTGGTGATTAATAAGCCGATGGTAATTGATATTGCGTAGATAGAGTGGGTTTGTTAAACTGTTCTTGCATTTAGTTAGTTAAATGCTTTTGATATAGTTGATGGAATCAGCCGTTACTATGCGGAAATCCATGACTAAAGCTGAAAAAGAGAATTATTTTGCTTTAAATTTCCACTAAACGTTTAGTAGAAATTTGAAGCAAAATATTCCTCTTTTTCAGCTTTAAATGCTTTGGGATATTTCGTCATTTTTTAATCCCGACCAAAAAGAGGGGTATGATAAATCTGTGTGTGTTTGTTTTTGTGTGTGTCATCCTGTGACATCATAGCTCCCGAATCGATGGACCGATTTCGGTGCTGTTTTTTATTCGCAAGATAATTTAATCACGGTGGTTCTTAGCCATGGCTGGTCAAAATCCAACCAGTCGTTGAAACTCAACAGTTGTTTTTCTGGCTTATTCGGGGGCTTTTATGACTGGGAAGTTATTTACTTAGCGTACATGAGTCTCGCAACAACGTTGCTCTATATACCAAAATACTTTATCTCAATGTTACGTGTTTTATTATTACACTAGTGGCCGCCCGCGACTTCGTCCGCGTGGAAAGCCTTATCTTAAAAATTCTTTATGAATTGTAGCCTATATGTTATTCTGATGTATAAGCTATATTGTGGTAAAGTTTCATTCAAATCCATTCAGTAGTTTTTACGTGAAAGAGTAACAAACATCCATACTTACAAACTTTCGCCTTTATAATAGTAGTAGGATATGAAACTGCCAAAATATTTTGACGTTACGGATATTTATCCACCTGGATACCAAATATCCGATGCGGGGTACGAAAATAGATGTTCATCATCCTTGAGGTATTTGGACTTTTTATTGGTAATCATTTTTCTGGAATAACGGCTGATCATTATTCACGTAATTAAGGGAAGTCGCAATTTTTATGGAAATAAACATGGTCAGCCGCTTCCCGTTTATTAGTCATAAAATAAATTAAAATTATTGGGTGGTTGACATTATTATAAAAACGCAAAAGTTTTATTTTTGGATTTGTTACTGATTTCCTTTTAACGTTTTTAAGATTTCCCAAAAAAGTTATCAAGACCGTTAAGCTTTTAATATTTCGAAAATTATTAATAAGTATTTGTCGGGTGTGTTGATTTTTTTGTAAAAAACTGTCCAAAAAGTATTTTTTCCATGCCAAGAAATCTCCGCATTTTTCCCAACAACTTTATTTTGTCACTTTATTGTGTCGGGGGCACTTTTACACGTCTCATTGAACCCTACCACTGCTTCGGGGCAGTTTGTGGGCTGGTGCCGAGAAGAAGCTGCGCAAGAAACTCGGTCCCCATCGTCATTGCCTCTTTAAAAAAATGCTTATTGGCAAGCTTATTTTAATTTCTAGTATTACAGTTTGCTTAGGTAAACGTAGTGTGGGACGCCCCCCGGCTAGATGGACAGATGGCCTGAAGAAGGCAGCTGGTAGTGACTGGATGCAGAGGGCAGGAGATCGTGCGCTGTGGCTCACCTTGGGGGAGGCCTATGTCCAGCTGTGGACTGCAACAGGCTTTTATGATGATTACAATTATGAAATATTTCATTTTGTTAAATGTTCTCATAAATAGATATATTGAAAAGCAACCGTTATCATCTAATTTTAAAAAGAAATATCGTAGAGAATCTTGAGGTTAAAGATTATAAATAGCTCGTAATGCTCTTTTTTGTACACAATCGATTCTTTATCAGCAGCTGAGCCCCTTAATAGTCCTCCTGGCCGATTTCGACCTCGCCGGCCAATCTCAACAGAGATCAGTCAAATACGCAGGAGATATTATAGTGAACAACTGTAAGCCCAATACACAGGTGCACTCACTATTCTACCATCACTCTCTAAGTTCGGCGAGACGGCAATCCGACATGACCGAAGAGAGATCATGCGCAGGACCAACGGCTTAACGTGCTTCCGAGGCACGTGGGTGTAACACCGCCAACTTCCCGACTGAGCTGTTTTTGAGAAATTCATTACAGAAAATTTTTGGCTCGACCTGGCATTCGAACCCAGGACCTTTCGGATGTAAGGCAGAAACTTTGCAACTACACAAACGAGGCAGTCATAGACTGAGCCGCATAGTAGGATACCGTACGACATTAAGCTGTGAAATTAACTAAATTAAACTAATCTGGCCGTTTCTATATACGTTAAGTGTCTTATTTTTCTTACGGCAAAAGCAGCTGAACTAAACCTTGCTGTCAGAGCCTCAATATGAGGACTCCATCGCTAATTCGAATCCAGAGTGATTCCTAATAAAGTTGTTTAGTCAGTAGTATTCAAGGGTTCGTCTCCTATCATAATATTAGTTGATGCCTTTTAAACATTAGGTATCTTACACTTAACACACTTTGTTGTCGAACTGTCAAGTAATAAATATTTACAGTGATAAATCTCATAAAATGTATTAACGGAAAAACCTCGTTTCAGTTTTATAAATAGTCATGTTTAAAGACATAAGAGGCAATTTGACGGGCCATTGTGGAGGAACGAGATATTTCTCGAGGGATACTCACTGAAAATCCTGAAACCCTATTCCTGTAACGCCATCGCGCCAGTGTTATCTAGTCATCTCGTTTACTTCTATTGTAAGGATAGCATGAGAGAGAGGGACGGGTACTCTGAAATAACGATCTTAGGATGTAAAGTAGTGGTGACATGAAAACGGGACTCATTAAAATTTATTTATCACAGGACATTACTGCGATGTAGGTCTAAAAAAGGATTTTCTCTTACTGACAGTAAATGTGATAAGTATTTATATTTAAAAAATAAGTCAAAAGTCTGAATTCTTTTTATTTATAGTGCAATGTTATTGATATTAAAAGCTTTTCAGCATTTTCATGATTTAACTTAGATATATATTTTATATATTTCTTTGAATCCAATATTTAAAAAGCGTCTAGAATTTCCTCGCGTTTCGACCCTTCCTGCGGGGTGTATTTGTCGTTCATGATTTTCAATGAAAAAAACACTCAATATTAAAATTCATTATTTTAGAATTATCGTAACGTTGCATGACATCGTTGCGTCACCAAGATTTGTCTCAAGATATCTCAAGCACAAATCTCTATGTGAAGCGGTCTTGTCAAATGTCGTGCTACCTCGCCCCCCGCCTCGTCTGTAGCTCCTGGGAAGTTTGTGCACGAGTATGTCGCACTAAATCAAAAATTTTGTCTAATGTCTCATAAGCTTTATGCACTAACGTTTAGATATGTAACCCATTTTTCATAGTCGATTTTCAGCTCATCGAAAACTCAACTCTATATTTATATTATACTAAATGAATCTGTCCATCAAACTTCGTCACGTTACATGCAATATTTACATGTTTTCGCATCATATACGAGAGGTAATTAAAATAATCTGGCAGCGGTCCCAGTTATATAGCGGCCTTAAACTTGGGTGCTACACGATTTGGACAGAGGCCGCGCTCCCCAAGTCCCAAACGTTTCGCTCGTATTTTCGAGTCTAGCCGGTGCGTTCGCTCAAATGGCCGAGCTTGTAAGAGTGACAGGGATAGCTACGTTCGAAACTTAATAGTAATAGTCCTCCTGACCGATTTCGACCACGGCGGCAAATCTCAACAGAGATCAGCCAATACACAGGTGCACTCACTGTTCCATCACTTTCAAAGTTCGGTGAGACGGCAATCTGACATGACCGGAGAGAGATCAGGCGCAGGACCAACGACTTAACGTGCTTTCCGAGGCACGGGGGTGTAGTAACACCGCCAACTTCCCGACTCCGAGCTGTTTTTGAGAAATTCATGACAGAAAATCTCAGAATCAATTTGGCTCGACCTGACATTCGAACCCAGGACCTCTCGGATGTAAGGCAAAAACTTTGCCACAACACCAACGAGGCAGTCTTTCGAAACTTCGAGTCGAGGAACTTTCGAAACTATGGACAACGTCTAGAGTAAGGTCCTTGGACCGCGTCGCAGACAAAATTGATGGTTCGGTAGATGATTTTGCTGAAAATCATTAATCATTTTGCTGGCGTTCTGTGGTATGTGTTATGATCCTTAGTTCGAACATCTTCCAAGAGATGTTTTTGATTTGTGTTCATAGTTTACTGCTGTGTCAAGATATTCATGACTTCACATAACTTGTTCTTGATATACTAAGTTATTTAAAATAGATGTTAAGCGCTTCTCATCTACATTCCTGATGCGCACTGCAAAAGAGTGGAACTCACTAACTGCGTCAGTGTTTTCCTGCAATTGCAACTTAGGAATTTTCACAGCTAGAGTGTACAGGCATCTTCTAGGTGAGATCGCTCCATCTTAGACTCAGTCTTTCCCTCGTCAGGGTTAGTCTTGGGTCAAGAGCAAACCTATCCCAAAAAGTGGCTAGTGCAGCTGAGCCATTATCATAGAAAGGTAATAGAAAGAAATGTTTTTTTTTATATTATTAAGTACAACTTACTTAGGTACTTTCATTCTAAATAACAAATAACAGGAAAAACAAGTTCACACTTATTTATTAAAATCCTATAAATTTTCTGTGTTAAACTTATTTAAAACCTATAAAACATTCTCAAGACCGAACCACATCCATATTCTCCATACTCTTGTGTACCAGAATGCAAATAGTACATCAGTGTGGAATATAAAGTGCGTTTAATGGCGTTTGGTGATTTATAGCAGTCGGGAAGTAAACACGATTCGAAAATCTTGTGTTCATCCGAGCGAGATAAGCCAGTTTTTGATAAATAATAAATATTTCACCACAATCACACCAATTCTCTAGTCCCAAATTAAGCTACGAGGCTTGTGTTATGGGTACTAGACATCGGATAAACCTACTTAAATACTTTTTTTGTAATTAAATACGTATTATACATAGAAAACACCCAGACCAGAACAAACACACATGTTCATGCACACATATGCTTGTACTGTGCGGGGATCGAACCCGCGACCCTTGGTTTTAGAAGTCCGACCTGTTTACCACTGCACCAAGCGGTCGTTAAACAACAAGATATTGTGTATTCTTCTTAGCACCAGCCCAATTGGGTATTTAACATTTAACATCAATGGAAATAAATTTCAAAAGCCTATTCTCAAAATTAACAAGCAATTTAACACCCAAACTGAGTGACAATTTTAGTATTAGCAATGTTTGATTTTCTATTGATTAAAATTAAAAAAAAGTAACCTTTTTTATACAAATAATAAAAAATTAGTAATTTTATATTTTCTTAAATTCATATTCTTAGACTCTTAAAAATTATGTAGATAGAGAGGGTATCTTGCTTGAAATGGTCTGTGATGGACTTTTTATACAGCGAGAATTTGCTATTAAATATTATCTTCGTGTCTCTGTTCCCGCACACCAGTTCGTTATAGGATCTACACATTCAATGATTGATGACGTCACAAGCTAGTATTGCCTTACAAAATTTGTGGGACACTGGCGTTTTGACAGTTCATAAAAAGTACATCAACGATTCAAACACCCCGTTAATCCCGAATATGTGGTAGGATTTAATTTAACTTAAAAAACTTCTGTAAAAACTTGTGTACAATTGCGGACTTAATGCCGGAGGCATTCTCTACCAGTCATCCACAGGTCCAAGCAGAGTTATTCTTTGGACATGTATACGTGTCCATTGTACGTCTTTTTGGAGAAATCAATGACTTTTATAACTTTTTTAAAACCTTACAATTTTCTGGAATTACCAGAGTCCGTTTTCATTAACAAACAAAATATTTACTCCGTGTTTTGTCTCTGGCACTCAAAATAGATTTTGTTCTCAAATAAACTAGAAACAGGTGGAGGAAGTTCTTTCAGTCCATAGATATTGCGTTTATTAACAAGATGATATAAATTCAGTTCAGGTATTTGCTTTTTCAATATTAAGACATAGTCAGCAACAAATTGTGACCTTTAATTAAGTTTTCTTGTGACAAACATTAACATTGAAACATTAACTATGTACTACACAAGTAGGAAAAAGAGGAATATTTATGTAACATTTGTTGAGTTCGTTAAATCTTCAGCTAAAGTTCACTTTTTTGGTCAAATATTCACTCTAACCAGGTTTTTCAGGTTCCGACATCGGTATCCTGAATCCCACATGTAAGAATCGAGTTTGTACCTTTAGTTGAGTTCATCCCAATCCCAGTCGCTCGTAGTCTGTCGAAGCGACAACATCTCCTGAGGATGCCACGTGTAGTGGCGAAACGCGTCGAGTGTTTGTTGGTGTCAGTGTTGTGATTCCAGGTGCATCTTCTGTGTCACGTTGTGAGTTGTAGGTATTGTAAGTCCTGCGACATCCAGCTCTACCTTTTTCAGGTGATTACAGTCGGATGTATTTTGGTTCCTGCGCTGGCGTCATCTAGTGGAAATTTAAAGCAAAATAATCATCTTTTTCAGCTTCATCACGATGCCTGTGTTCGTCGATAAAGAGCACAGAATATAATCGCTCAAAATGAAACCACTCGGTTCGGCGCACCAGCTCTCGAGCCGGTGATGCATCTAGTGGTACATGCGTGTGCTCAAGTGTGTAAATTAATAAGAGAAAATATTCAACTAATTTTATTTTAACTTGATTTTCCAAAAGTGTGCCGACGACTACTTTGGTGTAATGGTAAAGAAGTTGACTATTAACCGAGAGGTCGCGGGTTCGATCCTTGCCCTGTACAAACATTTGTGTGCATGAACATGTCTGTTTGTACTGGTCTGAGTGTTATATGTATTTATTTAAGTTTATTTGTAATACCACTGTTGATTCTGATATCTGTAATACAAGTGCATAAGCTACTTAGTACGGAGTCAGATCAATGTATGTGATGTTGTTGTATATTTAATTTGAAGTGTAAAATTTTCGTACTGAATATTCATCATCATCATTCGACGCCCACTGCTGAGCATAGGACTCCCCCAAGGATCTCTATTCTACCGCGATTGGTTCTGCGCTTCCCGCATCCAGCGGCTTTCGCGGCCTTCACCAGATCGTCGATCCACCTTCTGGGGGGCAACACCACGGAACGTCGTCCAGGGTGTTAGGTTTTTGGTCTATCAGTGGGAAGCAAAGATAATGGAAGATAAATTTTCCATTATCATTGGTGGGAAGTAAAAGAAAAGTTCGGGCATCGTATAACGCAACGTAAAATAAAACTATTATTTAAACTAGCTTTGATAACGATTTAATGAACTATCACAATATAAATGTACAAATTAATTTTATGATGATACTAGTGGACAGACGCTGTCCTGCCCGCTGTTTTCTAATTTTTCCCATATTTTCATACATGTAAACTTTCCTCTTGAAAAAACTGCATAAAAATTTAAGTAGTTTTAAAGATCTAAGCATACATACATACAGACAAAGGGACAGACGCGGGAAGGGACTTAGCATTCTAGTTTATATATTGTGTATCCTAGTTTGAAATAAATAAAGAACTATTTGATTTTGATTACCGAGTAACCGAGTACTCGCCCCATCTCTAGAACGAATAACAGTGACTTTCAGTGGGTATAACCAGAAGCATTATGGCAGGTTGGGGTCAACCAATATTGCTCGTTCGTTCTAAATCAAAGCTTACGGGCAGTTGGCGAGCTCGCATAGTCAGGGTTGCTAAAAACATTTCCGCTGAAAGCGTTTTTTGTTTTTCAATAAAACCTACTCGCCATAAAAGCTATGTACGTTCGGTGTATTAAGGTAGGGTCCCAAATCGTAGAGGTGGCACGCCTGTCGTGCCATTACCTTCTTTTGAGTGTGACGTAAGGCACGCGTAGCGTGTCGTTTTAAAATCGATGGTAACTAGAAATACCTACCCAAAACAAAACTGTCTTAATTTTTCACGAAAACCAAGCTCTTAGCTTTCGTTTCTGGATATTGTACGGTTGCGTTACTTAGATATTTTATGCAAACTAAAAATATTCAATAAAATATCATTTATTTTATCAACTAAATATTCATATGAATGTTATTAGTGTATGAATTACCTACTATGTTAGTATTATATTTAAAGTAAAGATGTAAAAATAAAATTGGTTGCCTGTAAAGTCGGTATACGCGCGAAAGTTTTACGTGACAACGACTCTGAGTGGTAAAATAATTTTAATGTGAATATTCATTCGTATAACATGAACCGGTGTGTATGCCTATCTCTCTCTCTCTCTCTCTCTCGCCAGAGCGAGAGAGAGAAGCGCGCGAAACGTGAGCGGAGCAGCGTAACGCAGTTTCTTGAGGTGTCACCCGGCAAACCAATTTATAAGACGTTGTCACGTCAAAAAATCAAAATACTTTTTTCAATTCCGCATGGCTGAAGACACACCAGGCGTGTTTTCTTACCGTATGGCCTGAAATAATATCTAATATAAGTAAAGTTGGTGACCCTGATTGCAGTATCGGCTCGCTGATGCATTTCAAGTGGTACTGGCGAGCACAAAATACATTTACCAATAAAAATCTACGTTATCTTCTTGTTTTGGTAATATGCAGTCGCGAAGGACCGCTAAGTAGTTTTTAATATTTAAAGATTTAATAAGACTGTTTCTAGTGAAAAGAAGAATTTATTTATTTATTTAAATAACTAAATTGCTTGTGGCGCAGTGGTTGCAGCGCTTCGGTAGTGATACCAAAAGATAGGCAGGTCATGTTTGGGATGGGTGACCATTTCGACTCGGATCACCTCATAGTTGAGGTGAGGCCTGTGCCCAGCAGTGGATCGTATTAGGCTGATGAGAACCAAATTGGAGATGAACATGTTTTTTTTTGTTATGCAGATGATTTTTTGTTCATGTATCATGTTATAACATACAATAAAAATATTAGACCAAGGCTCTCTATCTCTCTACCTAATTTAACGTACGTTTCCTGATCAATATATTTCAGCACCCGCGACCCTCTCTGCGAAATAACGTCATTATCCTGTTACTTCACTCTGTTCACACAATGCAGTAAGGGATCAGTACAGCCTGACCATAAAGTGTTGACAATAATAGAGGGCGCTACGAGCGCAAACTGCCACGAGCTACGATGCCGCAGACAAACACGCTCAAATACACACAAAATGGGTCAAACTTATCTTTTTTGTCGAGGGTTAAAAAAGTAGATTGGAGATCATTATTTGACTAAAAGTGTAGCGTTAACACAACAATGCAACAACACAGACGTCAAAATTATAACACCCCTTACTTTCGTCGGGATTTAAAAATTAACACTATCTACTAAGCGGTCAATCTGGAGATACCTATGGTAACTAGTGGACGTCTTCCAATTGGAATGATGATGATGGCGTCGATTGGAACTTCACGAAAACAAAAAACAGCTTAATTTATTTATGCAAAAATCGATATATTTTGGATTATGGTGACCATATACGATGACCACTTTGGTGTAATGGTTAAGAAGTTGACTATTAACCAAGAGGTTACGGGTTCGATCCCCGCACTGTAAAAACATTTATGTGCATGAACATGTGTGTTCGTACTGGGTCTGGGTGTTACTCGTATATGAATTTATTTAAGTTTATTTGTAATACAACTGTTGATTCTGATATTTGTTACACAAGTGCTTTAGCTACTTACCACGGAGTCAGATCAATGTATGTGATATTGTTATGTATTGGACTGACCCTACTATCCGTATTTCCTTTATGTCCCTATTAAAAGTTTTAACGAACCTAATATTACGTTACGTAATCTCAAAAACGGGCACCTTTCCCGTTGTTGCTGTTTTAAACAAAAGCACTTTTGCAATCCTCTTTCGGTTTTCTAATTTTAACGGTGCTTTTGTAACAAAGTTCTGTGGTTTGGCAATTTCAGATGTGTAACTTTCTAAGTAAACAAAGGTTTTATTTTTAATAGCTGTGTCCATAGTTGTAAGTGTAACATCTTAACACATGACGATAGGATTTGTCGAGCACTTGTGTAAATTAACTCGCACTAAATTAGGTATTGAATAGGTATAAATCTTTTTGTGCTACTAACTTGAATGGATCTCAGTTGTCTGATAAATAAAGAATTTTATTTTTATTTTTTCATTTCAAATTTAAAATAAATAAATATACAACAAAATCATATCATTGACTTTCATCATTCATCTGACTCCGCGGTAAGTAGCTAAAATACTTGTGTTACAGATATCAGAATCAACAGTGGTATTACAAATAAACTTAAATAAATACAAAAATCTAGACTTAAATAAGTACAAAGACATGTTCATGCCATAAATGTTTGTATAGTGCGGAAATCGAACCCGCGAAATCTTGGATCTTAGTTAACTTTTTGACCATTACACCGAAGTTGGCGTGGTCTTCTTCTTCTTTCGTGTCGGCAAGAACACGGGCTAAATCTTACTTGCCCAGAAAGCGGCTACCGTGGTAGCCCTCTGGTTGCTGACAAGTCCTTACGCGAGCAGGTGGTCGGGCGCGCGGGACAGTTAATGAGTGGACGATGGTTTGGAGGGGTTCCTCCAAACCATCGTCCACTCATTCACAGCTGACTTCTGCGCTGCTTAAGTGCCCCCACCGACACAGGTTATCTTTATTTCGACCAACCTGGGTCCTCAGCCTATATAGACTTCTCCAGGCTGGCCAAGATTCGTTCTACCCTGGAGGCAAATTTTCATTGGGTCGTGGTTCTTGACCATAAAAAAAAATAACCTAGATCAGAAAATAATATATCTGATCCCATAATAGGGTTATTCCCTAAGAACGTCAATCTCTGAGGCCCCCGTATATGGGGGTCCTCCTGGACGGGGCACAGCGGGTCTAAAATGCTAATGAGGGTTTATGGGACTTTAGGTGTTTTTTCGGATCCTCATAACTTCTGAACGGGCAAGTTTGGGTGCGTTGATAGTGTAAGATTATAGTCCATAAGCTGTAGAATGAGGCTCAAGTAGTTTGAAGGCGCTATCGGTCTAAACTTAGTCGAAATCGAGCAGTTTATGTTTGTTTCCATACAATGAAAACACAAAGTATTTTTTTCCGTCAGTTTTAGGGAAAAATAGTACACGACAATTGTTAATCAGAATATTGCGCCCGACTGATAGGTTTCTTTTCTAGTCGGTTATTGCACAAAAAAACCCGAAGTCCCTCAACAGCATTTTCGACCCACTGTGCGGGGGCTTCTGAGATCGGGGTACTCAGGAAATAGCCCATAATCTAATTACTGCTTTCGTGCAATATTAATCTCTTAATAGAAATTACATATATACAAAATACAATTTTATATTTTTACTTGCATGCTTATTTATATAGCTGAATATGTGAGAACTGTATGCGTTATTTTTAAAGATCTGACATGTAGGTACCATATTCAAGAGCATTTAAACTATTCTATTTTATTCTATTTTAATCATATAAATCGTTTTCATGAAATAAGTAAGTCTTTAATTCATGACTAGTATATTTTTGTTTCTTATTTTTTTTATTAAGTTGTTTAATTGTTTGTAGGTAGAGGTTATGTAAATTTCTAAATTAAAAAACTTAAATCAATAGTATATTATAAATCTTTATCAAGGTTGGCACATTTTTACATTTGTACAAGTTGTTATGTCAGAACCTATTGTCTAACGTGGCGTAAACCTAAAAGAATGTCTATTTTAATAGACAGATTCCATCAGGCCACTATTATATACTTGCACGACTCCATTCCGACTGTAGTATATACAGGGTGGCGCAAACTCGACTTTTTATTAAGAAAGTTTATACCAAATAAACAGCCGACCCTCTTACGGTCCCATCTCAATTTTACGAAAGAAAAAAACTGACCAATCGCAAGCCCGACTCGCTTGCAGAAGGTTCCGTGTTTTATGGATGTGGGAAAAATAGTTTTGCTTCTTTTAATATTACATTTGCACCAAAAAGTTGCTTTAGAATTTAATATCAAACTTCGAATATAAAATCGAATCTTAGTGTAAATGAAGTAAGTAATTAAAAAAAAAACTTTAAGTTTTATTTTGTCATATTTACAAAACTGAATCGGTAAGTTAAAGCTCCATTATAATAATGGATTCTTATCAGCTCCATTGAAGAAAGATTGAGTGAGTTTTTATGGATTCTATGTGAAAAAAATATAATAAATATCTCTATACATATCTAATATATAAAATTCTCGTGTCACAGTTTTCGTTGCCATACTCCTCCGAAACGGCTTGACCGATTCTCATGAAATTTTGTGAGCATATTGAGTAGGTCTGAGAATCGGCCAACATCTATTTTTCATACACCTTAGTGATAATAATTTATATGGCATAACAACATTTGCCAGGTCAGCTAGTCACATAAAATATTAAGAATCTATTAGATACGTTGGTATCTAGTCGATTTTTTTCTTAGGCACGTTAAGCTGTTGGTTCCGGTTAATATTAGTCGTTAAGCCTGGTTGGATGCCCTCGGGCGGCATAATAAAATCTGACAGTAAGGTTGATCACTTACCTTACACACACCCCTCCATCAATCCGCACTGAGCCCGCGTGGGGGAGTATGGCTCGCACCACCTCATAGTTGAGGTGATGCCTGTGCCCAGCAATGGGACGTATATAGGCTGATGATGATAATGAAATTTTTAATTCAAGTTTTTTTTTCTTTCGATTCAACGGAACCCCAACGAAAAAGTCGTGAAGGCCACGCGAAGACAATATGTCACCGTTACAGCGTTTTAAGTGGCCGTTAGAGGGCGACTGGGGACCGGCACCTCTGTTTAAGTATGTGGACTTTGGTGTGACATTACAATTAGTCTTTGCATATAATAAGCTAGGATTTTCAAGTAAATTTCGGTTAGTTGTAGTTTACTAGCGACCCGGTACGTGCTTACGTATAAAGTGAATTTCATTTGTTACAATAAAATGTAATGAATGAAGAACGTCTCTACGGATTTTTGCAAACTTTACATTAAGTCTCTAAAAAATAGTCCGAACAAACTCAAATATTTGGATTGGATAAGTAAGCCCCTTCTTGAGTTATAAAATTACTAATACTGAGTACTTTTTCCTGTAATGGAAACAGTTAACGTATTTAAAAAAAATCCCATTACTTAATACAACTCTTGAAATCCTCACTGAACCGTTTTTTCTTTCACACGCTTTTATAAAATTTTAATACGACGAACCTACAAGTAAACTTTCCGTCACCTTTATTTCTTTTTAAGTTTGAACGAAAACTGTATTTCATACATATAACTTAAGCGATCAAAGGATAAAAAAGTTATACCTACTTAAAAAAAAGAAAAAAATCTTTTTCGGCTTCGGTCATCAGGGAGGATTCGAACCCCCAACCCTTGAAAGTCCGGACCAATGCTCTTACCAAATAACCGGAGCCAAAATGATTTTTTTAAGTGTAATGTCTTTTCGAATTTACAAATAGCGTTGTAAGCGCAAAAAAGTATGTACGTAATAAACAAAAATACTTAAGAAAAGGTTATCTAAATCTGCCTTTTCAAAATTTTTGCCCACAAACAAAAACGTTCGTCAACGGACTCTTCAAAATCGCAATCTTAAATACACTTGACTGATTAAGAAAAACACTGCTATCAGTTCTACTTCAACTAGTTGCTCATTAAAAAAAACACCCTGTATGCCGTTCATGGTGTATCGCTCATCTGACTTCGCTCTTGACCTAAAACGTTGTATTGACTCCGTGCTGTCGAGATGACGTGAGGAGAGTGCAGTCGGAAGCTGTAAGAATGCAAGAAAGTAGAAAACTTACGTTACTACGAAGGAACTGACGGCTGTTTTGGCAGAAATGTATGAACTCCATGATTTAATTCCACCGGCCCCTCTTCACCACCTTCATCATCATCATAGGCCTCATTCGTCTATAGCAGACGATTTAAGCAGTGTCTGCTGCAAGGCACTTCTTATTATGGCTGAATAAGCCAATCCGAGAGCGACAAACTCTTCACCACCTTATGGTGTAGGTATACCGGTGTGGCGACCTTTACCATTCGCCTTCACAAGATGACGTCTATCGGACCGTGGTCCCCGACCATAACACCCGGTTGGTAGGAAGCGCTACCCTTTAGCCTAACGCTAAATCAGTTGCCAAACCATCTTTACTCACCAAGCTATTTGAATCTACATTCCTGTTACGTACGGCTAAGGAATGGAATTCGCTGTCAGCTCAAGTATTCTCCTTAGATTATAACTTGGATCTTTTCATGAAAAGAGTGAATAGGCTGCTACTAGACAGACATGATCCATACTCGGCCACATTACCACCTACCATAAAGTGAGATGAGGTTTAATTGTTACTGAGATTTTCTGTTATGAATTTCTCAAAAAACAACTCGAAGTCGGGAAGTTGGCGGTGTTACACTCCCGTGCCTCGGTGCGCACGTTAAGCCGTTGGTCCTGCGCCAGATCTCTCTCCGGTCATGTCGGATTGCCGTCTCACCGGACTTTGAGAGTGATGGAACAGTGAGTGCACCTGTGTATTGCGCTCACATTTGTGCACTATAATATCTCCTGCGTAGTTGGCTGATCTCTGTTACGATTGGCTGCCGTCGAAATCGGCCAGGAGCACTATTATAAGGTGAGATTGTGGCCAAATGTCTGTGTCTGGATAAAATGAATCCCACATTAAAACACAATTAGAATCTACTTTTCGTGCTGCAATTCCCTCCTTATTGGTCAAACGAACAGGTCAGATACATTTTTCTCTCTAAAAATCATACCACTAAGGTCCGATTGACCTCCTCATAGAATCCCCATAGGCCCAATCTGGCGGTAACGAGCCAGTCACAGTTGACAACAAGTTCGAGGATCCCATTGTGGTATTAATTGTGCGAAACCCCAAAACGCTTCACCGTTTTGCCAAAGCAAATATCTGATTTTGAGAGGGCGACCAAACGACTACAGGTTTAGAAGAATCCTAAGACTTTATTTAATAGATATGGTTCCAATCGTTTATAATTTCAAAACATGGCGTATTTAAAAACGCAACCTTTGAGCAGTTACTAAAAGCAATTTTTTTTTAAACTGTAAGAACCAATTTTTAATTACACGAAATTCAATAAATATTCAGACAAATGACTCGGATTTCTGGAATTCTAACATGACGTCACGTTAAAATTTTCTCATATAAAATCTATAGAGATAGATGGTTGTAATTAAAGAGTATGTCAAGGATTGGCGGTGTGTCATCAAGCTTTTTATGCTTAATTTAATTCTAAATGGTAACCAAATAGTTTAAATAAGCTTAGTTGATGAAAGAGAGTTGTTGACAAACTACTTCTAGAAGTAGTCAGTCAGCTCGTGACCACGGCTGTGTGCAAGCCAGCTGAAACGCCGAGCAGTGAGTACCTAATACTCATTAAAATATATCGCGTTTAGACCCGATAACAAGTAATTAATGTTACTTCTAGAAGGTTTTAACAAAGGTGCATTCCAATTCAGACTCAATTTTTCCCCAATTTGAAAACCAATATAACTTTTTCTATGATTAAACGTAAACTTTCGTAGAATTGACCGTGAATCCTTTCGGCATTAATATTCATAGCTTTTATTCGAGATCTATATGTCGCAGCCAAATGGTTAAAGTAGCTGTTCATTCAAATAACTCTTTGACTGAACAACGACATTCAATAACATGTTTTCAATCACATATTTGTGGCGCTCAAAACGTTCAACACTACAGCTGATTTAAAAGCTGCCGTCTAATTGAATTAGTTATGCGCTCTCCACCGCGGCGCTAGGTGCGTTTTGTTTTCAATATGGCGTGTTTTTGATTGTTTCAATATATTTTTCGGAATGAAACTAACAAATATGTATATGTTATTTGTGTTATTAACGAGACAAAAGTTTAGGAGGTAATCAAAATTTAAACAAAAAAATATGGGTATATGACATGCATCACCTTTGTTGTAATTCTATAGAAATATGTTCAAAATAAGTTAGAATACAGTTTTTGCTTCTTGTTGTCATCACATCATGTAATAAGTATCTTAAAATTTAGTTTTAATCGTGTAATATAATCTTTTTTTGCCAATTATTTTCACTTTACTAAGCTTCGTCTAGCTGTAGTGTTAAACATCCTAGTCAACTAGTCGCCTAACTGATGTATAGCCATGTGGTTGAATAGCATTGTTCAGTCAAAGGGCTGGCTGTTTAATTGAACTGCTCATTTAACCAGTTGGCTACGACATTTACAATTGGAAACGTTGCATTCCGAATCATAAACCTTTTGAAAGTTCTTACTTTTTTGTTATTTTCAAAGCGTATTTTGATGACATGATTCATCCTGTGCCATATCGCTTACTTACCGTCAAATGAAATTGATTAAAAATGTTTAGTTATTATTTAAAAAAACGATTTTATTTATTTATTTATTTTATTTAATATTTTACTGCACAAGAAATGTACAAAGGGTGGACTTAATGCCAAAAGCATTTTCTGCCAGTCAACCTCAAGGTCATGCAGAAAGAAGGCAATGGCAATGGCAATCGCTATACCTACATAATCGCCTCTAATCATTAACAAATCAAACGTAACTTTTGGTACCAAAAAATACAACAACTTCTAAGCGTATTGCTTTTCCAAAATGAGTGTCACCCTACTCAGGTAAGGGCGGGTGCACACTTGACCCGGCATTGTCAACTAACAAAAGAGCGCACATTAGGCCTGTGTACACAAGACCACCGTGAGGGCCGCGCGGGTCTCGTGAAGTATTTCTTATATTTTGTGGAGGCTAAATGTTTATTTATTTTGCTTGAGTGAATGTTATAATAAGGCTTTGAAGGTATTTTACTGAATAGCGACTGTGACATTAAATGTACGCATACACCTAACCTACCTATCGTTTAGTTCTCGCAACTTTTTCCTAACAAATATAGGTTCCAAAAGATATGTTCATTTCCCAATACATCCTGTATATTGCAAAAAACAACTATTTTTGAGTTAATACGTTACGTAACATACGTTTGTGTGATACTGTGTAAAACTAACAATTTATGGACATGGTCTAAAATAAAATTTTATGATTATTATTATTATTGCTTCAAAATCCACCTATCTTTTGTATAACTACGCACAAAATGTACACTTGTTCCTGATTTTCCTATCTTCTCTTCATCATTGTCTCTGGTGGTGAACTCCAAACTAACCACCCCTCTTCTTTCCAGACAAAATCCGCAAGAAGTATGCGAACCTCGGCGACAGCGTGGTCGCCGTCAAGCTCGAGAGGACCCCCAAGGCTGGGCTGGGGCTGTCCCTCGCGGGTCATAGAGACAGGAGTCGGATGGCGGTGTTCGTGTGTGGCCTGCACCCAGCAGGAGCCGCTGCCAAGGCCTCACCACCTGTCAAAGTTGGAGATGAGATTCTTGAGGTAAGCTGAACTGAATTAGCTCCTCTTAGTGGCATACCAGATAGATAGGAAACCAGCTAAAAGGTGTGTCAAATGCATCAAGCAGCAGTACCTCACCTTATCATACCTATATTCCACCGTCAGGTAAAGCATTATTAAGGTGAGATAACCAATTTGGATAAAGTTAATTAAGTTATGTTTAAAAAGAACTATGGCTATCGGAACACAATATAGAAATGGGCCGAGTTCTCGAATAACTCGGTTCAAGTGACGAGTACTCGGTTATGTAAACTTAATAAACAGCATGTCTGAAATAAGCGTACCTAAGTAACCACATACTTGAGTCAATGAACAAGCCGCTAATCTGGCGTTTATCGATTCCCATTGGTTAATTACAAGGACAGCCAGGACGCTGCGGATCGCCAACTTATATTATGACAAACTATATGTTGTTCAAGGGATATATCATAAAATCAAATACATTTATGTTGAGTAGTAAAGTCATGTTATGATTTATTAATCCAAAATTGCAGTGAGTACGTATTGCTGGCAGCGCGTTGCGGTCATGTTTGATCTTGTTTTAGGGCCTCAAACTGAGTAACTCGGCTGAGTACTCGGTACTCAGTTACTCGGTTAAACCACTACTCGGCCTATCTCTAACAATAACGCTGAATTGCTGGTGTTACTAGTCAGACGGACTGAGATTACGACAAAATATATAACTACACCTTCTATTAGTCATCGTCAAGCTTAATTCACAATTCAAAACTATTCTTCGTCGTATTTTTGATCATTCTCAATCGTCTGTCTACGTCTCGTCTGTTCTTTGAAGGGGTAATTAGCGTGATTCCGATCAGTCATCGCCCACGGCAATATCTCGTCGGAGTGAATCACGCCGGCACATCAATGGGAACAGAATGCAGTGTATTTGTTTTTTTTTTGGGATAGTTTGTAGGGCTGTCAATTGGCGTGATGACACCTATTTTTATTTTTTTAAGTTTTGCACAAACATGTGTACAATGGTGGACTTAATGCCGAAGGCATTCTCTACCAGTCAACCATAAGGCCAAACATATCCTATACCTATCATAAATATTTTCAAGACCATGACCTTTAAAAAACATGGCCCCTATAAAGTTAATACCCACAACCAATATATTTCCAAAACGCTGTAGAAACCAATTTTTAAACACACAGAACTCAATAAATATTCGAACAATTGACTCCGATTTCTGATACATGACCGTGACGTCACTTTCATCTATTCCCATACAAAATCTATGGCGGCAGACCGTTTTGACAAATAATAAAAAGCATGTCAACGATTGGTGGTGTTGTCTAACCTATTTAATATATGCGATTATGATTTGTTTTTATTCAACGACAAATATAAGACTAAATCTTGATCCACGTCACCTAGATATGATAACCAGGAGGTATTTGATACCAGGTGTGTTAAAAACCATCAGATGTCTTATCACGTCATGTTTGTATTAAAATAAAATTTTAGTATACTTTTTACTGATCTTTAACTTAATATACCTACATTTGATAGGTACAATATATACCTATAGACCCATAGGTACCTACAACAAATTGATCTCCAGGATCTTTTTCGTAAGGATTTTTATGATGTTTTAAGACTGCCTCGTTGGTGTAGTGGCAAAGTTTCTGCCTTACATCCGAGAGGTCCTGGGTTCGAATTTTAGGTCCAGCCAAAATTGTTTCTGAGATTTTCTGTCATGAATTTCTCAAAAACAGCTCGGAGTCGGGAAGTTGGCGGTGTTCCCCCCTGCCTCAGAAAGCACGTTAAGCCGTTGGTCCTGCGCCTGATCTCTCTCCGGTCATGTCGGATTGCCGTCTCACTGAACTTTGAGAGTGATGGAACAGTGAGTGCACCTGTGTATTGCGCTCACACTTGTGCACTATAGTATATCCTGCGTAGTTGGCTGATCTCTGTTGAGATTGGCCGCCGTGGTCGAATAGGCCAAGAGGACTTTGACTATATTATGAATAAAATGTTTTTTTTAGCAAGTCTCTTTTTATCCACAATACAGATCAAGGCTTACTCCCACTCGTCCACTCACAATAACTAGCTGAAACTTTCCTTTTTACAAATTGCCCGTGTCTCTCCAATTACAGGCGGAACTTTTGTCAGCCCTAAGCAAAAGTTGGCCCATTTCGCGATGGGGCAATATTTCTATTGTTATCAACGGTGGATCGCGGGCGGAAGCCAAAACATCTGTTAGGAATCGAACACATTGCATGAATAATGGTACGGAATGTACCATTATTCATTATGTATATACTGCTTTTGGCGTGACACCTTAGATTAAGATGAAGGTTACGTTGGGAGACTTTATCGTATTGCGGTGAATGCCTGTGGCCTCTCGTCCTACGGTGAACCCGCCACGTCCCCGACTCACATGGCACCGGAGGGCATCGTCAGGTTTTTAGTGGGTAGGCGGGTTCTATCTCTGAGGCCTGGAGCCCTAACCGCCACCGCGGCTGGCGGGCATGCGTTACAGCATTTCCCTGACGTTTAAAAAAAGGAGACTTAGTCACCCCTCTTGTCAAGTTCGCCGTACTAGTCCAGACAAGGTCCTTTTAGATTGCCAAAGGATGCAAAACGACAATCTATTACTGAGCGACTGCTGTCCGCCCAAATGTCTGTCACCGTATTAAACCGTTATAGCTAGAAAGAAAATTGCTCAAGTTTCATTGTGTTTCCACGAACTGATTTCCCTCAATCATATTGCAACCTTCAAAAAATAAAAACCTTAAAATAGCTGCCTGTGACGTGTAGGTGCAACCTGATCCAAAATCATGCAGAAGTTGGGATGGGTGACCTTCATCATCATCATATCAGGCGTTCATCGCCCACTGCTGAGCACAGGTCGCCCCCAAGTATCTCTACCGCGATGGGTCCTGCGCTGCCCGCACCCAGCGGCTTCCCACGACCTTCACAGACCGACGAATACCATTTCGGTGTCATATCAGAGATTCCATCGGTTTTTGTGAACTTTCATAGGTTATTTTTCTTCCATTGAAAGTTTTACGTTCAATTGTGTGTTCCCGTCACAATCCTGGCACCGATCCAGTGCTCTTGAGTTGTAAATGTACGATAGTGACGGATTGCTTCTGGATGTATTAAATGGCTAGAATAAAGATTGCCACGACGAACAAAATTTCGGTTATTGAAAGAAAGAAAAAAGAAAAATGTTTAGTTGGTTTTTAATAATAGTCCTCCTGGCCGATTTCGACCACGGCGGCCAATCTCAACAGATATCAGCTAACTACGCAGGAGATATTATAGTGAACAAGTGTGTGTGCAATACTTGGTGCACTCACTGTTCCGTCACTGGTGAGACGGCTTATAAACTACACTTGAAAATTAAAATTGACACAGTACTAGGACTAAGTATACTCGTATTATAAAACTGGAATTAAAGATAAGTGTAGGTATAGCCAAATTGGCCCCCACTCAGTATTATTGCTATGGCAAGCCATGTATATAGCTATGTATATATTTTTTTTGACTGTAGTGATTATTTTTTTTGTTATTTAGGGTTCCGTACCTCAAAAGAAAAAAACGGAACCCTTATAAGATCACTTTGTTTTCCGTCCGTCCGTCTGTCAAGACTGTTTTTCTCAGGAACGCGTGGAGGTATCAAACTGAAATTTCTATATGATACTTAGGTCTACTAAAAATCGACCTTCTAAGCCAACGCGATCAAAAGATACAGCCATTTATGCCGCAAATTTCCGCAAATTTTCGAAACTCGCACGGGAATCAAAACCTACAGGGTACTTCCCGTAAACTTAGAATCTTGAAATTTAGTACGAAGTCACGTCTTATAGGACAGATATAGGAAAAATTACGAAAACCGTAAATTTTCAGTTTCATTTCTCCTTATCTACAGGTTTGTACGGAACCCTCGGTGCGCGAGTCCAACTCGCACTTGACCGGTTTTTTTACATAAAGAATGAGATGCTTTATTACCTAGATCCTTATCGATCCTTATAGATCATTGTAGACGATTGAAAGTAAAAAAATAAAAACAAATCATAAAAAAAATATTTTTCTTTACTGGACATATCTTTGAGTAGTTCAGAGTTGATATTTAATGAGGCTTTCTCCTCTCTCCTCTCTTCCTTCGATGCACCATAGAGTAAAGTTAATTGAATGAAGCCATCGGGTGGACTGCGTGCAGGTGATCCGCCCGATCGCGCTTGGCTGCGCGCCAGACGTGATCGGAGAGTGACTCGGTGATGGGTGGAGCGGGTAGTAAAAATAAATAAAATAAATAGACACCAACATCACAAACTTGATCTGACACCGTGTAGCTTAAGCACTTGTGATACAGATATCAGAAACAACAGTGGTATTACAAATAAACTTAAATAAATACATATAACACCCAGACTAGTACAAACAGACATGTTCATGCACACAAATGTTTGTACAGTGCGGGAATCCAACCCGCGACCTCTTGGTTAATAGTCAAATTTAATTTTCAATTTCATCTTCTTTCTTAGTGTTAAGCCGTGTGCGAAACTCTATAAAAGGAGTGCACAAATCTTATTCTATAAAACCCTCGTCGCTTGGTAATGGGCAGAGTGAGTAACGATTTCATGAAAGATAATAACAGAATTTTTAACTTCTCGGTATAAAAGTACTGGGATGTAAGGAAAATATGTTATATTTTCCTCCCAAGTTCCGGGGCTGAACCTAGTCTGGAGATCCTTGTGGGCAGCCTTTGCAAGCGGTCGTGTGTAACACTTGTTGCGCAAGAACCTAATGTGCGTCAAATAGTATTAGTGCGCGCGTAAGAAATATAACTAAAAAAGTGTATAAAGTGTAAAATATTAACTAGTTGGCGCGAAAAGTTTAAAGCTTAGCCCTTACTTGCATATTCACTCCGAATCGTGTGTTGAATGAAACAAGTTTCAAGGCAGCGTAAATAAGGGTATCGGACAAAATAATAATAAAACTACGGTTAAAATTCAGCATTCAGAGCTTTTCGTTTTAGTGAGAGCCTTTTACCAAATGCATCCCTCGAATATTGGACAAAGCAATCCAATATTCAATACCCAAGTCCAATATTCGGTACCCAGTCATATGCGAAGCCTGGTTTTTTAACCCCGACGAAAAAGAGGGGTCTGAGTGTTAAAAGTTTGACCCCTATGTCTGCTTGCGTCTTGTGTGTGTCAGTCTGTGGGATCGTAGTTCCCCGACGGATGGACAGATTTCAAAGCGGTTTTTTTATTCAAAAGAAAATTTAATCACAGCGGTTTTTGCCTATAGCTTGTCAAAATCTGTCCAGCCGTTGAAACTCAAATAATAATAATAATAAAATTTATTCAGTTTCAAAAGGTAATTTACAATTAATTTGGGCTTACAATCAAAACTTACAGGCCAATTACTTTCTTTACCTGAACTAGGTTAGATATAAACCTGTATCTCAGGCTAATGAGAGCACACATGTATTTTTACAATAGGTATAGGCTAATTAACAATATCTTGAAACTAAAAATTTAATACGCTATAAAGAAATGATCTAAATTATGTCAGTAACTAAGCGCCACCACAAAAAATGTTGTTGCCCTGGCTCATTCGGGGGTTTCTTCACCATTAAGCAGCAATCATTAAGGTTCAATCCCCGCACAGTACAAACATATGTGTGCATGAACATGTGTGTGTACTGGTCTGGGTGTTTTCTATGTATAATATGTATTTATTTACAAAAAAAAGTATTTAAGTATGTTTATCCGTTGTCTAGTACCCATAACACAAGCCTCGTAGCTTAATTTGGGACTAGAGAATTGGTGTGATTGTTGTGAAATATTTAAATTTTATTTACGCGTCGCTTTCCGCTCCGCCTGTCACCGTGTCACCTCATGTGATTGGCTCGGAAACAAACTATTCCAAATGCGCTGGTTTTGATTGAAACATAACGCTCCTATACAACCCACTTCTTTGCCAAAACAACCGCCACTAAAGTGTGGACCGTAATTCTTGGTAAATAAAGCGCGTAATTCAATGATCAATCGAATAAGGTTGTTTGTTATGCATTCCAGTATTGTTTGCGGTTGGGAAATCGCATTCCAGGAGTGTTTTTCATGTGTAATTGTGGTTGTGTTTTTCAAGTGTTCTTATGTGGGATAGCAATTTCAGGTTGAATCCAGTAAAAAGCTGACATTTAATTGATTTTAAAGTGAAATTCAATTTATTTATTTTTTAATTCTTACCGTAAATTCATAGTGTTGGTAAAAACTATTATCAATAATAACAAACTAGTAATATTAAAAAAAAAAGAAAATTCAGTGTATTAAATTTGGTGGGTGAAAAATGCGCTACCACCCAGTGCCTTAATATGGGACTGTCCTCCCTTAATGCAATGGTGCTCAGGATGATATTGGCGCTCACACGAACCCTGCGCATCAGATTGGACCAAGAAATGACGTGGTTCTATACAAACCTTTCCCCCTTTTTACCCCTTTAAAGGTTAAATATCAAGAAATCCTGTGAAACATGTCATTTATAATTTCTGACCAAGTACCTAAATACCAATTTGTGTACATTTAACTTTAAAACTGACGAAGCTTCATAACCACTCCCCCCCTCCCTTTTTTTTACCATTTCTGGGATTAATTTTCAAAATCAGTCCTTAGTGCTCCTCTGGACTACTAAAAGTAACATGATACAAAATTTCAGGTTCCTCAGCCTATTGGTGTGGGTCTTGCGTGCATATATCAGTCATTCAGTCAGTCAATTCTCTTTTTATATATTTTAGATTACCGTTTAAGTACAATATTCACAATAAAAACATACCTACGTCTCGTTAAAATCTCAGTCTTCATCTCGACCTGTCCTTCAAAGTCTTTATCAAAGTCAGTCAAGAAGACACGCTGGGTGTCTGGTCACCATATAGGCTAGACGCCGCGACATTTTCTGATGGTCTATTAATGACGTATATTTATTTTATTTATATTTCATACATACACCTATCTTAGGTGCAGGCCAGAATAAATGAATCAATTTAAGCTGAAAAAGAGGATTATTTTGCTTTTAATTTCCTCTAAACGACGCCAGCGCAGGAACCAAAATACATCCAACTGTAATTACCTTTTTTTTTTTTCGCTGTGGAAATGCTTTTACGCATGTCCCCCACACATCTGCAGGGGGGTATGTGGGACTCAACGGCTGGTGTGCAAGGCCGTAATACCCACTAAAACCACAGCGCATTCCGCCACTCCGCCATTGTGGGGCGCCATGGGGTCGCGTGAGCATTCACCACGGCACCCCGGCGGATAGCCCGAGGGCCACAAACTCCTTGGCGGCGGAGCAAGGTGTTGGGCTCCGCCACCAAAACTAACTCCCACACGGCCGCAGAGGATAGGGAGGACGGCAACGACACACCGCATCTCCTCTTCCTCTGCGGCCCCACCGCAGCGCCATCAGACGGTGCGCCCCCGTTTGGTCGCGGGAGATAGGCCGCACGGCAACGACACACCGAGACGTCTCTCCTCCCGCGACCGCACCCGACTGCGAGGGACAGCCAAAACCGTCCCCCACACCCGCACCCTTGGACGCATCCTGCGCAGGCCTCCCCAAGCCCACGTGGAGCGTCTCCTCCCGGGATCCCGCTTAGCTTCACCGTGGGTGGCAAAGCCGCGGTTACTGAGCCCCCCCACCACGACAAGGTGGAGATCCGACAGGGGGGAACTGTAATTACCTGAAAAAGCTACAGCTGGAAGTCGCAGGACTTACAATGTCCAGGTGCATCTTCTGTGTCACGTTGTGAGTTAAATATATTGTAAGTCCTGCGACATCCAGAACTAGCTTTTTCAGGTGATTACAGTTGGATGTATTTTGGGTCCTGCGCTGGCGTCGTTTAGTGGAAATTTAAAGCAAAATAGAGGTAATCATCTTTTTCAAATTCGATTCGATTCGATTTCCGCAAAGTAACGCCTGAATCCATCAACTATAATATATAACATTAATTATAAATAAATTAAATTCAAAATAATACAATTCATTCATACATACATTTTATCTCCAGGTGAACGGCATAGTGCTCCACGGGCGATGTCACCTGAACGCGTCCGCCATCATCAAGGGGCTCATCGGGCCCGTCTTCAAGATCATACTGCTCAGGTAAATACGCACACACACTAGCCAAGTACCAGCCAATATCAAATAGGGCAATCTATATATATAAAAATGAAACCCGTTTTCCTTGGTCACGGTGACGCCGCGAGAATGGCTGGACCGATTTCACTAATTCTTTTTTCGTTGTATTTGTTATTATTAGGAGAAGGTTCTTACGGAAAAAAATATTAAGAAAATCTCTCAGAAATATTGAAAAATATACATTTAATTTTGCATATTTAAAAAAACGCGCGTTACTAATGTCATTGTCATTCGACGACATTGTTCAATCATTGCAACGCTAAGGCGGTACAAAGTTCGCCGGGTCAGCTAGTATAAAATAAGAAAACAATATTTAAAGTCAATCTGTAGAATACTTGTTATTTGAAATGCAACTACGAGTATAGAGTCACAAAGACTTTAACGCTGACTGCACTTATGTTAGATAAAAATTAACGTATTACGTAACAGATTTGACAAACTGACAAATACGAGTATACTCGTTTTTCTTGAAGTATTAATTTGACATAGTACTAACTAAAATGACACCTTATTTTTTGAGGTGACTGTATATAATATGACTAACTTTATGCTCTGTACATTTACAAAACTGCCTTTATTTCGGCTATCGCTATCTATGCCACTCATGTTTCTATGACTGATAAGATATAATGCTTTTAACCCATCTATCTAAGCCTGTTTTTCTCAATTGATCAACCAATTCAAGCTATTATTCTATATTTGTTTGAACTATGACAAAAAGGTTTATGTCCCTATTACATTTGGTTTTATGACAAAAAAAATAGAACGGTATCTACATTGTTCTGAAAAGAGTCTTAGTGTCTTACAAATAAAAAAAAGCACTCAAACTCTTCTACCGACCAATCCTACCGAATGCAGACAATTAGAAATCCTCCCATTTTGCGCGATCAACAAATTGAACGAACTCCATGGTGCAATAGCGTTAGATGGGTGCCGCCATCTCTGAGGCCCCGGGTTCGATCTCCGGCTAGGGAATGTTGGAAACTAATTTTCAATGATTATCACTGGTCTGGGTGTTTATGGTAACTTCGTTGTTTCTGATTTCCATAACACAAGTACTTTAGCTATCTACTTTGGGATTAGAGCAATCAAATATTATGTTGTCACCATTATTATCAAATCAGCCGTTCGATGTCCACAGCTGAACATAGCTATGACGGTCGATTTAGTTCTACTGTGTCTCTTAATTTCTGTTCTGCCTCGTTGGTGTAGTGACAAAGTTTCTGCCTTACATCCGAGAGCTCCTGGGTTCGAATCCCAGGTCGAGCCAAAATTGTTTCTGAGATTTTCTGTCATGAATTTCTCTAAAACAGCTCGGAGTCGGGAAGTTGGCGGTGTTACTCCCCCGTGCCTCGGAAAGCACGTTAAGCCGTTGGTCCTGCGCCTGATCTCTCTCCGGTCATGTCGGATTGCCGTCTAGCCGAACTTTGAGAGTGATAGAACAGTGAGTGCACCTGTGCACTTGTGCACCATAATATCTCCTGCGTAGGTGGCTGATATCTGTTGAGATTGGCCGCCGTGGTCGAAATCAGCCAGGAGGACTATTATTATTCATTTCTGATTCGATCGCGCAGGGAAATACCAAGCATCGCTCTCTCTATCGCTCGCTGGGCAATCTTGAGCCTTCCTGTCAGGCCCAATTGCAAATTAATGCTAGGCTAATGAGGAACTTATTTTTTGTTTTTGCAGAAGAAAGTCGGCGCTAGAGGATGTGGCGGTGAAGCCTCTCCAGCCCTCGCAGTTCCCGGTCGCTCTGGAGGAGGAGGGGGTAAGTGGGAACTAGTGTTGTGAAACTCGATTAACATTTGGATATTTGACACCACCAATCGTTGACGTGACTTTTTATGAACTTTCAAAACGCCGGTCTCCCATAGAATTTGTATGGCGATACTAGCTTTTGACGTCATCATCCATAATCGACAATCGGAGTACTTTTTTGTGTATTTTTAGTGTAGCAAATATTGTTAATAATAAAAAATGGTCACTTAGTTAGTGTTAAATTTAAGTAATTAAACACTTTGTATGTAGTATTTGAAGTGGTAATTTTGAGAAATAGGGTTTCGGAATTTACTTTTATCGGTGTCAAATACCCAAGCGTTGATTAATCAACGATCTGTTGAAATTGAGTGAAAACCGCTGCTTTTAAAACTTGATAATTCGTTGAAGTGAATTATGAAGGATTTCAATAGTAATATGTTCATTTGTTGCCGCACCGCGTATTGTAATAGATGTACCTATACCTACCGGCTGAAATGTTTCGCTCAGCATAATTGCTCGTTAACTTGTCTTAGGCGTTAACTATTGCTCTATATTTTAATCTACAAATTATCTTATGGAAAATATAAGTGTATTACGTAAATAAAACACAGCACTGAAAAAGTTAAAGGTACTCCACCTTCAGATTTCAGATCGATAAATCATCGATTATAACTATTTGTAGTAAGCGTACATACAATAAGTATATAAATATGATTTTTTATTTAGGTAGTTAGCAACTCGATATAATTAGATTACACCAAAAATTATATGCGTTCCTGATATAAATCAAAATATCCGCAATTAATATTGTGAAGTTATTCGAAAAAACATTAATAAATGACTATGTATGTTTATTATTAGTGCGCACTGACCTTGCCGGCTTACGGTGTTCTATCTCCCTCGCACCCACCGGTCTGTTATATCTCTTTGATTTCAATACTATTTTCCTATACATAAACATAGGAAGCAATCCAACCTTTAAGTTTATAGCTGCAAAGTTTATTTTAGAATGTTTTTCCGATTTTCAGTGTTTATCTTTGTAGCTTGAACAATAGCGTGTAAGTCCTTCAGATGTTTTATTGAATAATCAATTTTATTCGCGTAACGTTAGGTTCACTTCGCATGGGTCGGCTGACTCACATACAAGGTTGTGGATCTCGTGTGTCTGTGTGTGTGTGTTATCTTTCATTTGTATAATGTCATATTACAGACTGTTTTTGTAGGAACACGGATTTAGTCGTGTTTGAACATATTTTTTTATAAAATAAAGTGCTAAAAATTTCGTCATCAAGCCACAGTGAGGTGTATAGAACGGTCAAAGTGAGATTTGAATGAAAATATTAAAGTGTGTGAATGGGCTATTGTGTACGTAAAAAGAATAACGGTGTGGAGTGACCTTAACGAGTGGCTTTAAGATGTGTTTGACACCTATTTGAAGTGAAAAAAGAAATTTAATTGCGTTGGTGGTTAGTATGATGAATTTAAAAAAAAACTACGTCTGGTATAGGTACCATATAGTAAGACGAAGAAAATTTTTCAATGCGTTACATACTACTCCGTGATAATAATTTGAAAACAAATGTTGCGATGAATATATTTGAATACTAAATGCGTTTTTAGCTGTGCAAAATTTCAACAAAAAGGACCAGGTAGATAGCAACTGAAAACATTTTCGGTGTTTACATAAAATATTATATTCCGAAACGTGTGAGGTATTAGTAAAATCTTGAGGCGACTGAACGCATTTAATTAAAAGGTTTTCAAGTCCACCACCATCTTACCTCATCAGCCTATATACGTCCCACTGCTGGGCACAGGCCTCACCTTAACTATGAGGTGGTGCGAGCCATACTCCACCACGCGGGCTCAATACAGATTGGTAGAGGGGTTTTTTTGTTAGGTTTGTGACCAACCTTACTGTCAGATGTTATTAAGCCGCCCAAGGGCCTCTGAACGACTTATATATATATATCGATATTAACCGGAACCAACAGCTTAACGTGCTAGCACGAAGATGCTTGTAAATAGACGTCACTTAAACGATCGATATGATCACCCATCCAAAACATAACCGCGATTAAGGTTACTTAACTTTGGTATTGCTACCAAAGTGTGGCCCCAACTACGCCACAAGGACCTCATAGCATCTCCGTGCTTTAGAAGGCAAGGTAAGCTGTTGGTCCCGGTGAATATATCTTACTTTTATAAACAAGACGACCGCTTGGTGCAGTGGTCCATGTGTCGGACTTCTAAATCAAGGGTCGCGGGTTCGATCCCCGCACAGTACAAGCATAAGTGTGCATGAACATGTGTGTTTGTACTGGTCTGTGTGTATTCTGTATAATATATATTTATTTACAAAAAAAAGTATTTAAGTATGTTTATCCATTGTCTAGTACCCATAACACAAGCCTCAGCTTAATTTGAGACTAGAGAGATTGGTGCTTAGTATTAAAGTTTATTAAAATGTAAGCTAATTATTCATTAATTTTTAAATAAATAAATATTACTATTTCACAACAATCACACCGATTCTCTAGTCCCAAATTAAGCTACGAGGCTTGTGTTATGGGTACTAGACAACGGATAAACATACTTAAATACGTTTTTTTTGGAAATAAATACATACTATACATAGAAATCACCCAGACCAGTACAAACACACATGTTCATGCACACTTATGCTTGTACTGTGCGAGGATCGAACCCGCGACCCTTGGTTTTAGAAGTCCGACCTGTGGACCACTGCGCCAAGCGGTCGTCTAGTACTATGTACTGGACATAATGCATAGCAGGATTTGATTGCAAATGCAAATATCAGCTTTATGCTTCACCGGTCTCATGTATCGTATCGTATATCGTGGGAAACTATTTATATTATCTGTACTGTTTACTATACATTTTTTTATAAAAACTGCCTCGTTGGTGTAGTGGCAAAGTTTCTGCCTTACATCCGAGAGGTCCTGGGTTCGAATCCCAGGTCGAGCCAAAATTGTTTCTGAGATTTTCTGTCATGAATTTCTCAAAAACTGCTCGGAGTCGGGAAATTGGCGGTGTGACACCCCCGTGCCTCGGAAAGCACGTTAAGCCGTTGGTCCTGCGCCTGATCTCTCTCCGGTCATGTCTGATTGCCGTCTCACCGAACTCTGAGAGTGATGGAACAGTGAGTGCACCTGTGTATTGCGCACACACTTGTGCACTATAATATCTCCTGCGTAGTTGGCTGATCTCTGTTGACTTTGGCCGCCGTGGTCGAAATCGGCCAGGAGGACTATTATTATTTTATAAATAGTCATGAGGTAAATGTGTTGTCAATATTCCCACTGGAGTACCAAATTTTTGCATACTTACCAGATTTAAATTAACAAATTATGTTAACCTATTCATTTCTGCTTAGCTCAATGGTAAAGTTGTTAAAGGCGTTAAGCCCACCTTTTTTACAAATTTTTGATGTGCAATAAAGCTTAAAAAATAAAGTAAAGGTAACTGGTAGAGAATGCATCATAGCGTCAATTTCACCTTTTTTTTGCAAAAATACTTAAATTAATAAATAGAGGTACTGAATTCGCCTACGGCACTGCTACGCTACGGGAGACTTATTAAGGTAAGCGTCCACAGGCTCGCATCGGACGCATCGCACGTAACGGGACGCTGGGACGCTGTTGTATGGCTTTTTATACACTGCGAACTATAATCCGTTACGTGCGCTGAGCACGATGCTGACCTATGGTCGCTTACTTTAAAAGGTATCTTACTTAGTTTAATTGACATCGTCGTCTTGATTATTTGCGATTAAATTATGGAAGTAAATAAGAGTAAAGAAAATAATAAGCCTCGCGCGGTTTGTCAACTGCCCATAAAATGTCATACAGATGCTATTAATGCTAACTTTCAACAAGATAAAATGCTTTTGCTACTGAACCAAAACCCCTTATTATAAATTTAGGACTCTCAGATTTGCGTGCGATAACTCGAACAATCATACCGGGTTCACCTCGCCATACCCATATGAAGTAAATTATCAGATGTTGAAATCCCAAATAGAGTTGGCCAATGTTTTTAACATTGGCCAACTCTTATTTGGCACAAACAGCTCAAATGATGACTAACTAACAGACCACTAGAAACAGGCATTGCTAAATTTTGATTTTTTAATGCTAGAACAAGGAATCTACTTTAATTATTTCAGTATGTTATTTTACCTACTTACACGTAGTTCTAGTCACGAAATCCTAATTCTGATCGTCAAATAAAACGTATTTTTAACTCCGGCGAAAAAGGAGGGTTATGAGTTTGACCTTTATGTCTGTGTGTGTGTATATGTGTTTGTGTTTTTGTGTGTGTCTATCTGTGGCTTCGTAGTTCCCGAACGGATGGACCGAATACAGTGCGGCTTTTTTATTCAATAGATAATTTAATCACTGTGTTTCGTAGGTTGAAGCGCACTGTTTTTCTGGCTTATTCGGGGATTTTTCTACTGGAAAGTTAGTTTTTGTAGAAATAAATAGAAATAAAAATAATCAATGCAATTTCATAATCATGTAGAGCTCTTTACAAATATCCAATCAACTGAAAAACGTTTTAACGGGCACGTTGACACTGTAGTGTGTGACGCGTCCCCCATACCTCCTCATCAGCCTATATACGTCCCACTGCTGGGCACAGGTCTCACCTCAACTATGAGATGGTACGAGCCATACTCCACCACGCGGGCTCAGTGCGGATTGGCGGAGGGGTGTTTGTAAGGTAAGTGACCAACCTTACTGTCAGATGTTATTAAGCCGCCCGAGGGCCTCTGACCAGGCTTAGCGACTAATATCTGTCGATATTAACCGGGACCAACAGCTTAACGTGCCTTCCGAAGCACGGAGATGCTTGTAAATAGACGTCACTTAAATGGTCAGAATGGTCACCCATCCCAAACATGACCGCGCCTTAGGTTGCTTAACTTTGGGTATCACTACCAAAGCGCTGCAACCACTGCGCCACAAGCACCTCATACACCCCCATACCTAACCTCTTATATATATGTATAGATTGTAACCGCTAATAAGCTAGTAATATACCATAATTTACACTTAACATCTCTTTGATTGGCTGCTCCGGGGTCCTTACATGGCGACCCTGCCAGTGTCGCCTCCTGGGCAGCGCTGCGCTATAAAATTAAACGGTGAAAATCAGTGAAAATTTATTTTGATTTGAAGTTTTAGACATAATAATATGTCAAGTCCTTAAGCATGTAAAAAAATAATATTTGAAGTGAAGTTTGCGAAAAATATATAAAGCAGGGAAGTAATATTTGCAGAATAGATATTGTTTTACGAGTAAGGAGGCAATGATTTTGAGTAAATTTATCCCAACGTTATCCGTATCGGTCATTCGTAATCCCATACAGTGATATCATTAATTAAATCATCATTTCAATAAATTAATTTCGACAATTAATGTTGACAGTCCACAAAGCCACAAAACCTCCAAACAAATATGTCCTTTAATTAATGAGCCTCGAACAGAAACTGTTATCGCAGGGGAACCATCGCTCTCAATATTTCTAAACCTACATTAAAGTTTTCGGCATATTGTTTGGAATTGAATATGTCAAAGTAAAAAGGAGGATTTCATGAGAGAATTATTTCCATCCAGTCAACCTTTATAAGACCATGCAGAATGCTTTACATGGGCTTTAAAGAGTTTTCTTCAACAGCGAAAGAAATTGATTGACACTAAGCTAGAAATCAAGATTAAATAATAATAATAAATATTTCACAACAATCACACCAATTCTCTAGTCCCAAAGTAAGCTACGAGGCTTGTGTTATGGGTACTAGACAACGGATAAACATACTTAAATACTTTTTTTTGTAAATAAATACATATTATACATAGAAAGCACCAAGACCAGTACAAACACACATGTTCATGCACACTTATGCTTGCACTGTGCGGGGATCGAACCCGCGACCCTTGGTTTTAGAAGTCCGACCTGTGGACCACTGCGCCAAGCGGTCGTCTAGTACTATGTACTGGACATAATGCATAGCAGGATTTGTTTGCAAATGACAATATCAGCTCTATGCTTCACCGCTCTCATGTATCGTATCGTATATCGTGGGAAAATATTTATATTATCTGTACTGTTTACTATACATTTTTTTATAAATACTGCCTCGTTGGTGCCCTTTCGTAGATTGAGCACTTTAACAAATAAATAAATATACAACAACATCACATACATTGATCTGACTCCGTGGTAAATAGCTTAAGCACTTGTGTTACAGATATCAGAATCAACAGTGGTATTACAAGTAAATGTAAATATATACATATAACACCCAGACCAGTACAAACAGACATGTTTATGAACACAAATGTTACAAACATTGCGGGAATCGAACGCGTTACTTCTTGGTTAATAGTCAACTTCTTGACCATTACACCAATCAATCAATATGTAATTAAGATAATTGTTGAAACATAAAGTTAAAATATCAGATTGTACAACTACATCCCGCATAATATAAAGCCCTTAAAAGTTCCTAACCTAAGTATTTAATGACTAGCAATTAATGTTTTAACCCGAACAAAACACGATCGCAAACTTTCACCTTGTACCCGCATAGTTATCACCTTATCAGCTCTCTATGGCTGTATTGATAAAAGGATTTGGTTGAAACAACGGATTTAGTTATGTATATGACTAGCATTTGTATAACTTAACTACTTACTCTTAACTACTTTTCATATTTTTTTGCTGTATAGACTATGTGTGACTGAAATAAATGGTTTTATTATTATTTATTATAAGAGATACGCGGTAGGCATACTGATATTATGTCACAATGATTTTTAATTAAAAGGTCCCAATGCCGTCCCCGCAATTTGATGCTAGGTAGCATATTTCTCTGCTTCCGAGTTATTAATATGATTTTTATTTTATATATTCAAAAACATTATTGCACAATAAGTTGTAACAAAAGGCGGACTTAATGCTAAATAGCATTTTCTGCCTGTCGAGCCTTTAGGTCACGCGGAGAGATTTCATTTTTTTTAAATTTTTATTCTTATACTTTTATTTAAAGCTCTTCAGTACATTTTTTTACTTAGAAAATAGACGAACACTAATATATAGGGGCAAATGCGGTTACTTAACACGTCAATAGTTTTATTGAACTTACCGGACTGATTTCTACAATACACATGGGTAGTAGAGATAAGTAGAGATACCTTATTAAATAAATATAAACTTCGATTCTCGTTGTAAAACGTGTATTTATTTTTTTAAATCATTCGACAAGCCACTTGCTAAGGTCTGAAACCTCAGAAAAATTGTTAGTAGGAAAGAATTAATAGGGTAAATTATTAGTAGGTAGTACGTTATTTGTAGGGTAGACTTAAAAAATAAAGCACCTACAAGAATTATAAATAAAAATAAGCAAAAGAACTGTGACTGTGAGACTATGTTTTAGTAAATACTATAGCATGAAAATAATTAATTGAGGCTGTAAGATGTGTGATGGATGAGTGATACCTGCTATCAAAGGTTCCTTTTTAACAGTTGTCACACAACTAAGATGGATCAAGCTGTGATAGCGTGATATGGCTTTCCGAACTGTGTCAGCATTAGACATAAGTACACGAAAAACTGAATTAGTTACCAAAACTGTGTTTACGTCATCAGCAGTGTGATACGTGATCACAGTGTGATAGGCAGACGGCGCAGTGAAGTGACTGTGTTAAAGTGTAGCAACTAATTGAAACACATTTTGTGCCAGAGTGTGATACAGTGTATCATAATGTGATGACGCCATCATCAGTGTAAGCAGTGTGATGGAAAGTGTCACAGTGTTTGACTGCAGTACCAAATTGTACCACAATTCGTGCCAAAGTGTGATACAGTGTATCATGATGTGATGACGCCATCATCAGTGTGATGACTGTGATGAGCGAGGTGCGCTCGCGTCGGTCGGTGCCCGCTGAGCATTACAAGCTACTCAGAACAATATGGCGGCGGACTTTGTCGTTCAAGAAACGGAAGGTAAGTTTCTTGTACATTT
The DNA here is from genome assembly GCA_963921415.1 of Pyrausta despicata. NCBI lineage: Eukaryota > Metazoa > Arthropoda > Insecta > Lepidoptera > Crambidae > Pyrausta > Pyrausta despicata. Next base: position 12,777,988 of record OY992867.1, read on the forward strand.
TTTGTGCAAAAAGTTTTAAATTAAATAAATAAATAAGTCATTGAGCATCACTGTTTTACACCCAACGGGGAACCATTTAGCACTGATCACACCTGGGGGCCCTAATTCCGCTAAATCAATCGTAAAAAAAGTCGTAATTTAATGGCCTGATTTGACGAAATGTCTTCTTCTTCAAAAGTAAAGACTTTTTGGCGACAAATTACTGCGACAAAATGTCAAAATCCTGTAGTAAAATGGTTTAAGTCTGAAGATGGAAGCGTACTACTGGGTCAATTACTGAGGCACTGGCTTTCCGTCATTATTATAATCTGCCTCATAACATCCACTGCTGAGCATAGGCTTCCCCTGGGATTTATATATCTATATATATTTATATATATCTCTATATATATTTAAGAATGACGTATGACTTTAAGTATGACGTTATGGCATATTTTTTCATTTTTATATTTAATCATAATGCATTTGCATCAAACTTAGAGCTCAGTTTTTCATTTGATGAAAAACAAAGATTATCTTTGATGAAAAATAAATAAATTGTTTCATCGAACACACCAATTACCAGATACAGATAAAAATATAGATAGAGATACTTAAATACATTTATAAACACCCATGACCCAGGTACAAAATGCTCGTGCTCATCACACAAACATTTGTCCCGTAGTAGGATTCGCACCCGCGACAGCCGGTTTTGTAGTCTGGACAGAAGCTGACGTCAAAAAAATCATAAAAATAGACAATAATCCACTAAAAATTACTTTTCCTCTCGCGGCCCATTTGCATATCATTAAACCAGAAAAATGATACTACCGCATAATACAACGGCTTCGTTTAAAATGTGACAGGAAAAAGATGGGCAATCATCAATTTTATTCTGGAAATTTGTAATGAAGTCTGTGGCTTGTTCAAAATGTCATTAATATGTTTTTAAATACAAGACACTAAATAGTTGATTAGGCTTTTATCTGCTTATCTCAACGTTAATTTTAAAGGTGAGTTTCTTTTCTATTCATTTTTTTTTGCATATTGGGAAGTCATAGTGTTTTGAGCTGTGTCTTACTCTAACTACTTATTTGTACTCTGCCTCATTTCTTAGTATATTTTTAACCGACGAAAAAGAGGTGTGTTATACGTTTGACCCCAATGTATGTTTGTGTGTTTATATGCGTATGTGTTTTTGTGTCTGTCTGTAGCGTAGTAGCCCCTGAACAGATGGACCGATTTCAAAGCGGTTTTTTTATTATTCGAAACCTAATTTAATCACGGTTGTTCTTAGTTAGGACTGGTCAAAAACCGTCTAGCCCATGAAGCTCATCAGCTGTCATCCTGCCGAATTCAGGGGTTTTTAAACTGGACAGTTATTTTTGAGATACGTTACTTACTGCTTCTCATAAGTTACTCTGCCTCGTTCCTGCGCATGGGCATGCGCCATGGCTTGCCGTGGCAATAATGCTGAGTACCAATTTGGTCATATTATTACATTCATTTTTTTTTGCCAAGTTTTAGTTTTATGTTTTATTATATTGTAATGTATTTTTTATTATATTGTAATTACTTATTAATTTATGTGTAATGTTATGTGTGTGCCAAATAAATATTTTTTCTTTCTTTCTTTCTTTCTTTAGTCTATTTCCTATTCAATACTCATTGAAATGAAACATTTATCTTTCAATTAACGTCTGAGGAGTTTTTCTTTACATGGGAACCCATTGGTGTCCGCGTGCGCGGCCAAATTACAGGGAGCCATGGGAAGTGGCACGTGGCGACTATTTTTACCCGCCTTATCGGTGTTTATGGGTGGCTCTTGATGGCGATTGTCTTTTAAACTAGTCAAATAGTGGCTAATGAGGTACAATTATGCTTTGTTTACCTCACTATTCATTTATAAAAGAACAGAACAAGACTAGCTTCTCTCCAGCGGTTTCACCCGCGTGGAATACGACTTTTTTTTATTTTGCAAGTGTGTGTTGTTACTTGATGTTCAAATATAATTATACAGAACACTTAACCTAATTAATATATATTAAGCATGTTATTATACATATAAACTTCACTCTTGAATCACTCGGTCCATTTAAAAATGCATAAAAATACGTTGAGTAGTTTGAAAGATCTAAGCATTCATACATAGGGACAGACGCGGGAAGCGATTTTGCTATATACTATGTAGTGATGGTAACATAACAGCACTATATAGAGCCGATCGTAAAATTATTTGCAAATATTGAAATCAAAATTATTTATTTTGTTATTCCTTAATTCAAAACTTGGCCACCTACCCACCGTCGTGATGACCTGGTGCAATTGGAGAGTGAAGATTGCACCCGGCTGACCTGGGTGCAATCTTCACTCTCCACCTTAGTATTATATTTAAGTATATATTGTTAGGCGGGGCTAGGGCTCTTGGGATTTAGTGTCTTGGGGTAAAGGGACATCTACGCTCATTGTGGAGTTAGTTCCCTTTCTGAGGTCATAGACCTTACAGACGGGACTTCTTCCCGTTTCTTTCATTCTTCGGCCGCGAAGAGAGCTTGACAAAGCTGTTTAGGACCCATGTCCTTGGGGCCCAACGCAAAAGGTACAAAACGATAGCAGCTGTCCAGTCGTTTCGTCGCATTTGGTCCATTTACCATCTATATCATAGAGTATTTTAAAGTGTCACTCACAGGAGGAGAATTTTGATTAAAAGTGGCATTAGTCTATTTTTGCACAGAATTATTACAATATTAGTATTATTAAATCAATATCGAAATTCCCATGTTTTCTTATTTTCAAAGCCCTTAATTTACCTTAACACATAGGAATCACTGATAAATAGCTAAATGAATTAAGACACCCAAAATGGCCCAAATGCGAAAAGGACTTAGTGCGAAATGGACTAAATGCTAGGTGGACCAAACGCGAAATGGATCAAATGCGAAATATACATGTTTGCGTCAAGTAGACCAATTGCGAGGTGGACCAAATGCGACGAAACGATTTCATCTTAAAAACCAGTTTAAAATAAAAACACCTGTATTTTTCAGATATACCTACTGATCTAAGTAGGATCTATTTGAGGCTTGATATTTCTTAGTTCTAGCCTGAGTGTCAGTTAAACTTTAATCCATCGACAATAAAATGTAACAACGTTTAGTGACAGTCGATATTTTAATACTTCTTTTCATTCCTACGTCACCTACCACAAAGTCATATCGACGTATCGATACTATCGCTTGCACAACACTAGTGCCTCCTCGCGATCCTTGACCTCAGCGTTTTTAGTTTCTCATTGTTCGCGTTGTGCCGACGACTTTTTATAGTCTTATCGAAAATTTCCGATGAGGAAAATGTTTCGGAGTTTTCGTCAAAGGTCATGTGCCTGATGGAAATTTTATTTGTTAGGATGTAAGTACTTACAGTAAAGTTACTTGTTAATGTCGAATTAAATTGAGCCATTGGCCTTTTTATATAAATAAACTAGCTGACCCGGCAAACGTTGTTTTGTCATAAAAATGTTAAGGGTGGACAACCCTTAAAACTAAGAGGTATAAAAAATAGATGTCGGCCGATTCTCAGACCTACTCAATATGATTTTAATATTTCATGAGAATCAGTCATTCCGTTTCGGAGGAGTACGAGAATTTTATATATAAGATTTAATACAACAAAATCACATACATTGATCTGACTCCGTGGTAAGTAGCTAAAGCACTTGTGTTACAGATATCAGAATCAACAGTGGTATTACAAATAAACTTAAATGAATACATGTAACACCCAGCCCAGGACAAACAGACATGTTCATGCACACAAATGTTTGTACATCGCGGGGATCGAACCTACTCGGTTAATAGTCAAATTCTTAACCATTACACCAAAGTGGTCGTCAAGTTTAAATTACGACCACCATTTCTAACAACACAGCCAATAAATGTTATTTGAACCTTTTTAGTTAGCTACCGTTTAAAAAGTACAGCCTTACTGCAAAAGATTTCGGCAGTTTTAGACCCTTGTCTAAATGATCTATGTATCTAACTTGAAACGTAATGTCTCCTTAAGGATATGTTATTTCTGATGTTATTTACTTTGAATTGGCTGACTTATATTTAACCTAAGCTAACTAAAGCTTTCAACACTGGTGAGTTCTTTTTTATATTATATTTTGGCCACTCCACGCTATAACAAATATATATATATTATATATATATATATATATATATATATATATATATATATATATATATATATATATATATATATATATACTCGACGCGTTTCGCCACTACACGTGGCATCCTCCGTCCGTGTTTTGTGACACCAACAAAACACGGATGATTCCGAGTGCATCTTCTGTGTCACGTTGTGATTTGTAGGTATTGTAAGTCCTGCGACTTCCAGCTCTACTTTTTTCAGGTGATTACAGTTGGATGGATTTTGGGTCCTGCGCTGGCGTCGTCTAGTGGAAATTTAAAGCAAAATAATCATCTTTTTCAGCTTTAGTCATGGATTTCCGCAAAGTAACGCCTGATTCCATCAACTATGACATTTCATACACATACAGAGTGTGGAAACCAAATATCATCCAAATCTGTTCAACAGTTTAGGCGTGTAAGCGAATCAGACAGAAAGGCATTTGTCGTATTCTGGTGATACGACAGCACATCAAGAAGACATTTTTATTCAGTATCACATTTTTACCAAATAAAAAAACACATTTAAAAATCACATACACAAGATACTGAAAAGGTGGGCCACTCAGCATGTGTCGTAGCATCTCAAGAACGCCACGACGCTGGTCTTCCGTGGACACCCTGACAGAGAGATAGCACAACTTTGCAGAACAATTGCTATATTCAGAAGGTTTTAAAGGTTTTCATCAAGGTTTAGAGCACATCTTATGCTCTGATTGTGAGCATTTATAAGGGCGATTTTTCAACCAAAATGGGTAACCTTATGTGCTGCCGTCCACACTAAGCTTGACGTTTGTAATCCATCTCAGCTCTCGGTCTTACATCATACATACACTTTCACGAAGCGAACGCTCGCCGATCCATCTTTTTGACGGCCAACTTCCTGGAAACATAAAGTCTTGTTCCATTAATGATGTGATATCTAAGTAGTAATGCTGGTCGATAAATCGATTGTCGACAATGCTAACGATAAATTCGTATAACTTATCTTTCGATGACTTTTGACCCGCGAAATGTATATCAATAGTAAGTAACTTATCTTTAAGGGATCTAATTTTTTATACAAGTACCCGAGTAGGTAGAGCGGTTGTGCTTTTGTCTATTTTCAACCCCGACGAAAAAGAGGGGTGTAATAAGTTGAGCCATATGTCTGTTTGTGTTATAATACTCGGTACAAATTTACATTATACTTTTTACTCTTCGTGTATACCGACGAAACAAATATACAAATACTTGGTGAACATCTACCTTGTTGTTCCTATATTTGAACACACTTGTTCAATTAAAAGTAACTCGTGTCCAAACATAGAACGAATGCAAGCTGAACAAACCGATTATCGTTTAATTGGTGCCCGTTCCCGAGCAAGCCATGTTTTAACATGGATGAATGAAAATAAATCAATAAAATCAATTTATTTCAGTAAATAGACCCACAAGAGGCATTACACGTCCTAACATAATAATAAAAGTCCTCCTTGCCGATTTCTACCACGGCGGCAAATCTCAACAAAGATCAGCCACCTACGCAGGAGATATCATAGTGCACAAGTGTGAGCGCAATACACAGGTAACACTCATGGTTCCATCACTCTCAAAGTTCGTAGAGACGGCAATCCGACATGACCGGAGAGAGATCAGGCGCAGGACTAACAGCTTAACGTGCGCACCGAGGCACGGGGGTGTAACACCGCCAGCTGTTTTGAGATATTCATGACAGAAAATCTCAGAAACACTTTGGCTCGACCTGGGAATCGAACCCAATACCTCTCGTATGTAATGCAGAAATTTTTCCACCAAACCAACGAGTCAGTCAAACACGTCCCGACAAATTAACCCCATCACTGCTTCAGGACAATTTGGTCTAGTGCTGAGAAGACACAGCGCAAAAGCCCAGTCATACATTGTCATTGCATATTTTCAAATTTTATTTACAATAATTACTTACATACATTTTCATATTTCTTTGTCGATTATATAGGTAATCATCAATTTAATAATAACCTTTCGACATTAAAACATCTTTGAAAACCAATTTAAAATTATCAATAGGCATTCCAATTAAATTTTCACGTAATATGTTAAAAAATGTAATACATCTTCCCCATTAATGAACAAAAAACCTACCTATATTCTTATACCTCCTGAAAATAATTTTCAGCTGAACAAACTGACGCTCGTGCTGCGCAACTGTCCAAATCGTCTGGCACCCAAGCAAATACAGTAGGCACCCGATTATCCGAATCAATTAAAAACAGTGGTAATTCGGATAATCGAAAATTCGGATAATCGATTTCGAGTCAAATCGAATAATATTCGTTCAAATGTCATATTATGTAATGAGTTTGACATATGTACCTACGTCGTTTAGACAAAACGATATAAAAAAAACAATTGGCTAGACGACACCACCAATCGTTTACATACTTTTTATCATCTGTCAAAACGGTCTGTCTCCATAGATTTCGTATGGTAATAAATGATTGTGACGTCACGGTCATGTGTCAGAAATCGGAGTCAATTGACCGAATATTTATTGCGTTTTGTGTGTTTAAAAATTGGCTTCTACAGCTTTTTTGAAATATATTGGTTGTATTAACTTCATAGGGGCTATGTTTTTTAAACATCATGTTCTTGACAATATTTAAGATAGGTGTCATCATCCCAATTATATATGTAGTTCAATTATTATGAATGATATTGTAGTATGTACCAATGTTATTTATAACAGCAGCAGCAGCTAGAGTCGTGACGTGAGTCCGGATAATCGGATGTTTGGATAATCGGGATTCTACTGTTTATGCTTGGTTGGTCCTGTTATGCTATGACGTGCTATTGGTCACATGACTGAATTGAAAAACTCCAAGACATCTTTCCGTGTCTTTGTGACGGTAATAATAGTAATAATAGTCCTCCTGGCCGATTTCGACCACGGCGGCCAATCTCAACAGAGATCAGCCAACTGCGCAAGAGATATTATAGTGCACAAGTGTGAGCGCAATGCACAGGTGCACTCACTGTTCCATCACTCTCAAAGTTCGGTGAGACGGCAATCCGACATGACCGGAGAGAGATCAGGCGCAGGACCAACGGCTTAACGTGCTTTCCGAGGCACGGGGGTGAAACACCGCCAACTTCCCGACTCCGAGCTGTTTGAGATATTCATGACAGATAATCTCAGAAACAATTTTGGCTCGACCTGGGATTCGAACCCAGGACCTCTCGGATGTAAGGCGGAAACTTTGCCACTACACCAACGAGGCAGTCAAGTCACGGTAATAGAATAGATAATATTACCGTGTCTTGGTGATAGGTAGTTTTCTAAATGTTTATTACAACAACATCGGTCGAATACGAAATCGATACACAATAACTTTTTTTTTGGGAGGTACCTACCTACCTCTACCTACCTCTTTTGAGACTTAAATAAATAATGAAGAAAGATGTAGGTATGTTCAGTGCGCACAAGCAAGACACGGTATAGATAATATTACCGTGTACAAGAGGTACCTATATTTATTTAACTTAATTCTGAATATCAATATACCTAACTCACATTCAGTTAATTTTAGATTTTCATCTTTGTTTTTTAACATGGCAACAAATGATCGTATTATATTTTGGGTTTTTTCACCAACACTTGGTTTTTTTTGAGAAAGACCGACTTCTCAGAACGACCTACTCAAAAAGTAAGCGTCCAAACGCCCGCATCGGACGCATCTTACGTAACGTATTTTGAAGGCAAATGCCTTATATACAAAACAGCGGATCAGTGGACGCTGTTGTACGAGTTTTTATTCAAGGCAAACTAAAATCCGTTACGTACGGTGCGTCTAATGCGGGTCTGTGGACGCTTACTTAAAATCGCCCAAAACGTATTTAATTAAAAAATGTATATAAATGAACTTATGAAATGTAAATTTTTGCTTTTTGTTTCAGTCGGAGGACCGATTTGCCGGTTACAAGGGTGTTCGAGATATCACAATCAAAAAGGTATGGAAATAACATATTTGCAGTCCTTGTGTCAAATAGGGGTCTACCCCGACAGCCCCAACCCCATAATTTATACAAAACTCTCGCACTCGCTTTTGTATTACGAATGATTTACGGACAAAACTTTTGGACCCTGAAAACAAAGGAAGGGGCAAAGCTATGCCTACCCTTTTCTCTATACATTATAGTCATTTATTACATTACAAATAAGGGCTGAATTCCGAAATATTGGATTGACACCTTTTCTGATGGGGAGTAGTTTTGTGTCAAAAAGTTTATACAGTATTCATTAACTCAGGAAAAATACTTCCCTTTGACTAAGCTATTTATTGCGTAGATGGAAAAATCAATCATGTTTTTTTTTGTATGAAGACTAGGTTTATCATTATACTTGTATATTTTATCGTTTTATGCAACAACATAACCTACATTCAAGCCTCATCATAACCTACTCTGCATCTAGTAATAAGAACGTAGACCTTTAACTTCTAACAAAAAACCACTGTATGAGCAAGATGCAGAGACCTTTCTTAACTCGTGAATTTTAACTCTCAAATGTATTTTCGTATGATAACCGACTCATCATGATCATGTACTTGCCCTTTTTCTAGGTTAGGTTCCTAGGTTATTTCCTAGGTTTTCTTTACAAAGTCTATCCACGTCTATCTAGGTCGGTCTCTTCCTCTCCAGGCCTTAACTAGGACACTCATCCTCTTCGCGTTACGTGTCCCTCGTCCTTCCTCATAACATGTCCAAACCAAGCCAAACGTCGTCCATTTTATCGGACACACCTGTGTCCTACTTTCAAACTTCTTCTTATGTACTCATTTCTTACCTTGTCCATTCTTGTCACACCACACATCCATCTCAACAATGTCATCTCCGCTACATGTAATCGCTGTTCATCCGTCTTCTTAACAGCCAAGTTTGGCGCAACAGATTTAGAGTTAGAAAGCTAAAAAGAAACGCTTCCTACCGACTGGGTGTTATGGTCGGGAACCAAGGTACCACTGACATGATCTTGATGCTTCTATCTAGATAAATTACTCTGGATCTAGATCTCATATACCGCGGTTCATGTGCGGGAGTAGGCTAACAGCGCCATCTACCCTATGATGCTGTATCAGCGCTCGCTGTCGTGCTTGACACCGTAAGGTATGAAGTTAGGCGATAGGTTAGTTCAGGCAAAGAAAGTCGTCTATCTCGGTGTAATTTTATCGTATTAACTTTTGTTAATTGAAACTGAATAAATGGTTTATAATTGTTTATTATGCGCTTGTGATAGCGAACGGTAGAGGTCGCCACACCTAGCATTCCGCCCCATAAAGCAGGGCAGGTCGTACATTTTTCCTTCTCATTTTAAGGGCATCCCGACCTCTCTGACTAATACATTTAATAACACTTCCAGGGTCCGTCTGGGCTCGGCATCATGATCATCGAGGGCCGGCACACGGAGGCGGGTCGGGGCATCTTCGTGTCCGACCTGCAGGAGGGCAGCGCAGCAGAACAGGTATTCTTCTACCCTACTTCTCAGCACTGTAACATAAGCATATCACTAAATGTTGACAGCTAAGCATATAAATAAATAAATAAATATTTCACAACAATTACACCAATTCTCTAGTCCCAAATTAAGCTACGAGGCTTGTGTTATGGGTACTAGACAACGGATAAACATACTTAAATACTTTTTTTGTAAATAAATACATATTATACATAGAAAACACCCAGACCAGTACAAACACACCTGTTCATGCACACGTATGCTTGTACTGTGCGGGGATCGAACCCGCGACCCTTGGTTTTAGAAGTCCGACCTGTGGACCACTGCACCAAACGGTCCAAGCGATTTTTTTGCCGAAAACTTGGTTTTCAAAGGACATCGTAAATCGGAGGCCTCTACGAAGCAGGAATTCCGTAATTACATACATATTAATTATTCTATTGCGTAAAAACATTATCAATGTAGAGACACAGGCACAGACATTTGCAGCTATCCCACTGCTGCACTGTTGGATCAGGCTGTCTCGTCGGGATTAGGCGTCGTGGGTCAAGAGCAAACTTATGTGTCATACAAAAAAAATGTTTAAATAACTTTCAAAGCAAAACGTCGTCTATATTGACGAAGGTCCTAAAATTGAAAGAACTTCATAGCCAGCAGTGATGTGAAGATCCTAATATTTTTTGGAATAACTTCTGTAGTCACAATTTTTTTAACAATTCATTACTTACAACATCCGATACTTTGTAATCTTTTTCAGGCTGGCCTGCAAATCGGAGACATGATCTTAGCTGTAAATAGGGACTCGCTGCTCACCTGCAGTTATGATGGTGTAAGTATATTAAATATTAGTATATAAGCTCTCCTCAATGTGCTTCTGGGTAGGCCTCAAATGATTCCAATCTCTTAAAATTGACTGTCCAGAATATAACTATATATGCAGCTAACAACCAGATTTTTTGTATCAATTTGACAGTCAAGAAGCTGACTATGACACAGGATTTTTAGCAAACACTTTAGCAAACAAATAAGTACCTTTTCTGGCTTTGTTTAAACCCCCGACGAAAAAGAGGGTGTGTGTTTATACTCGTATGTGTACGTCTGTGGCATTGCAGCTCCCAAACGGGTGGATGGAAGATGAGGATAATTGGTTCACCATCCGTTTTTCTGACTCATGTTGGGGTTTCTTAAAATTTACTTCTTTTATAAGTAGGTCCTTTGATAAAGTCCTGTACCATTTTTATTTCACTTACAGGTTCATAATGCTATGTCTGAACATCCTGTGTATTTAATTTATATATGCGTTATTATTATTGTCTGTTGGGCTTATATTTCCACTTAGACTGGCGTTGGTCTATTGTAGCAACTCTTCATATTTATAGTTCACTGCTTAGCCCAGTTGAATCCAGGAATTTTCAGATTTTTTTGAAGAGTGACGTTAGCTATCTCGTTAGCATGATATTATGTTGCCCCAGAAAGATATTCCCTTTTGCTAATAAGTGGTTCGTGGGAGCAAAGTCGGTTTGTGGATTTCGTATGCCAAAAAATCGCTTAACACCCTGCGAGTCCAGTACAACAATGATTTTAGGATGATGTTGGCACTTCCCCGCTTCTGCAGTGCCTCTGAAATGTTAGCTCAGACCCGAACTGACGGCTTTCATGCCTTAATCCAGAAAAAAGTAGCGTCGCTGATGGGAAGGATACAGGGAAGTGACAACAGCATCCTGATAACGGTGGCAGAGGATCCGCATGCACCTATTGTGAGGCATTTCGTGCAAATTATTAGTGATACAGTTGGTTGTAATACTTCACGACTGTACAAAATGCCTCGTTGGTACATGACCAACTTATGTGCAAATTTATTATTTTTATTTTATTATTACTCATACATAATACTAACACCTAGTTTTTAAGATTATTGATATACTAACACGTGGATCTTTGTTGTCCGAAATACATGAAATTTGAAAATATATAAAAATTGCTGCTTGTAATAAAAGTAGTAAGTAGTAAAATGTAGTTCAAATCTTTTTAAGTAAAATAAGTTTTTTTATAATCGAGAATTTTCATATTTATAATGGTTCCTAAGTCACAGGCTCTGCCTAGTTTGGGGACCCCTGTAAAAATTCCGTGCGTTGCAATCTTCAAATTGCACAATGCAATCTGCTCTAAGTTTACTTATTATAATTGTATTTTGTGTTATATGGTACTTGTGCAATAAAGAAATATTATTATTATATACAGGGCTGTTTGTATTACAGGCAGCTGCCAAGCTGAAACAGACGGAGGGCGTGGTGGTGCTGACGGTGTGCAGCCCCAACATGAAGGACGACAAGACTGAAGAAGGTGAGAATACGCTAGTGTCATCATTATCATTAGATATTCGTAGGACAGCTGAACTTAGGATCAAAAACTAGAAGAAGTAAGGAGATGGAAATATTCTATTCATAACTCAAGTCAAATACAGAAGAGCATCGATCATAACAGAAACAGTCATACTTTTTTATCCACAACTGAATAAACACCATATTTACTTGCTTATTCAAAGCTTTAGACAATATCTGAGCAGCGTTAAGTCTTTTAAAGCACTTATTCTTTTATAATTTTTATTTATTTTGGTCTTGAAGTCAAAAATTTCGTTACCCTAGAAATTTGGTACCCGAGAAAGGCATTCGGTTCCGGTCGTTTAGTTGATGATCGACATAATGTAGTGTGTGTGCACCTCACCCACACATATGCAATAGTATTTAAGCTCATGACTTTAGTTATTTGACATTAAACTCGCATCAGATTTTTTGTGTTTCTGATCTCGCAATCATTTTATTCTGTAAAGGAATTCCTAGAGTCTCGTTCACCTCATAAATGAAGTTTCACATATCCGTTTGACTGCCTGCCTTACTACTTATTTGACATGTTATATTTTATTTAATTTGATTATATTATTTTGTAGACGCTGTATTTTGTTTTTTTTTCACTACATTTGTATGCCGACAAGGCTGATCACAGCGCACTCTTTATACCTGTATTTGTACATTGACATCTGTTCACCTGTGTATCACAAATAAATAATTTGAATTTGAATCAGTTAACATTGATGTTTCCTTGAGTGTACGTAAATCCCCACATCGCAATAATCGTTCGACTGTGTGTTGCAGCGGGCGGCGCGGCGGGCGCGGCGGCGGCTGCGGGGGGCGCGGGCGCGGCGGCCTCCCGCCCCGCCACGCCGCGGCCCGCGCCCTCACCCGTCAAAGGTAATTTTACTTTGATAACAACGACTCACCCCCGCACCGAGGGCGCCAAAACAACTTGCTATGTGCGCTGTCAATGTTAAAACTTTTGTGCCGAATGCACATCAATACTTTTTTACTCTTTTTGATTAGATTTTGTTTTGTAGGTTTGACTGGTAAACTGGTTTGCAATTTTCCCTTTTTATCTCTATAAAGCCCTCGAAATAATTATCTTGCACAATTTTCATCGCGTGAAAATAATAAATTGATCAAAAAAACGAGGAATTCACAAAAAGTGCCTACAGTAAATGTTAACCCTTTATTGGAGCTCACATAAAAATAATATACGGGGCCCCGTATACAATTTGCTAATGCACGCTAAGCCACTGGCTCGAAGTCGAGAAGTTGGCTGTGTTACACCTCCGTGCCTCGGTGCGCACGTTAAGCCGTTGGTCCTGCGCCTGATCTCTCTCCGGTCATGTCGGATTGCCGTCTCACCGAACTTTGAGAGTGATGGAATAGTGAGTGCACCTGTGTATTGCGCTCACACCAGTGCACTATTATATCTCCCGCACAGTTGGCTAATCTCTGTTGAGATGGCCCACCGTGGTCGAAATCGGCTAGCGGGAACTTATTACTTATTAATTTACCTATGATATGTATGACCTCGTCGCGGATCTTATCTCTTAATGAGATCCCCAACATAGACCTTTCCATAGCACGCTGAGTGACGTGCAGTCGGTGAGCCAGCTTGACTGTCATGTTCCACGTTTTGGCTCCACACACATGAACTCACAATAATCCTTTTCCAGTGGAGCCACCACCCGACCCGGCCACGGCGCCCATAGTCGCGAACCAGGACACGCACATCGAGCTGAGCACGGCCGGGGAGGTGTTAGGTATTGTGCTGTTGGGCGGCAGTGACACGCTCATCAATGTGAGTATATTTGATTAAGTAATTAATCTAGTTCAATTTTTACCCTGATAAATATTTACTCAAACCTCTGACTGTGATAGATCGGAAAAATTTATTGCCTGACAGAGCAGGAACCAGCCTAGTTTCCGTGAATGCCTACCTATGTGCCTTTTCGATTTCGACTCTTAATAAGGGGAAACATGCAACATCCAAAGTGTGTGTGTGGGTGTTCAAAATAAAATGAATAATACCTGGACGGATAAACACATGAATAATTTATCCTTTTCCAACTTAAAACCATCTTCTATGTCAGGGCGCAGCGGCGATAATCCTGGACATCTACAAGAGCGGCGCCGTGGCCAAGGACGGGCGGCTGCAGGTTGGCGACCAGCTCCGGGAGTGCAATGGGATCGCGATCACCAAGGAGATGGCGCATGAGCGGATGTGTCTTAGCATAAAGCAGAAGGTGCCCAAGGTATGTTTTTTAGTATTGAATAAAAGAACCCAAGCTATTTAGTATTGAACAAAAGTACTCAAGCTATTTAGTATTGAACAAAAGTACCTAAGCTATTTAGTATTGAACAAAAGTACCCAAGCTATTTAGTATTGAACAAAAGTACTCAAGCTATTTAGTATTGAACAAAAGTACCTAAGCTATTTAGTATTAAACAAAAGTACCCAAGCTATTTAGTATTGAACAAAAGTACCCAAGCTATTTAGTATTGAACAAAAATACCCAAGCTATTCAGTATTGAACAAAAGTACCCAAGCTATTTTATATTGAGCAAATGTGTTGTAGCAACATGCCAAAAAAGTGCAAGGTATGTTGGATTTTTTACTTGGACTTAAATTTGTCTGTTCTGGTGCCCAAGACAAAGTTACAATGGTATTTGTCGCTGTTGCATGACAACGAAGAATTTGTAATGGTAACTTAGCGTAGCTAAATGTCATTTTGCAAACAAAACGTTCGGTAGCTTTATCAGCTACGTATGCAATTGTAACTTTGTCTACTGGCCTTGGTCTGATTGCTACACTCAGATATAGAAGAGAACCCTAGGTTGAATACCTGATCGATGCCCTTTAGCACATGGTAGAAAAATTCCAAGGTATATAGAGAATAGAATTGGTTTAACGTTCAGGTCTGATAGCCACCGTCCAAAAAATCCAAGAACTATTGCTTTTGTCTCATCACTCAGCAGAATGTGCTAGGGTAAGTCATAGGTGTTAATGGGCTGCATAGAATAAGGCTACGTCGCCAAGGACGGGCGGCTGCATGGTGGTGACCAGCTCAGAGAGGTTCGCAATCACTAAAGAGATGGCGCATGAGCGGATGTGTCTTAGTATCAAACAGAAGGTGCCCAAGATATGAGGTCGTCACTTTAGTTCTTCTTCTTCGCCGTTCCCTCATTGCTGAGGATCGCGACCACACAAATAGTTCCTCCATACATTCCGGTCGTATGAGGCATGGACTGCTCGGTACAGGCTACCATCCATCTTCTTCGCTGTTTCACTATTTTCCCAGTCTACTGGCCGACATCTTTAGAAACGTTTCCTCATTCATATTTTTAGGCCCTAGCATGGCGACACAGGTTAGTTGGGAAAGGAATGCTCTTACACAAATGATATAAGTATACAATGAGCCCAGACTAGAAATGATGCTTGTCTAGATACCATGATCAAATTTCGGAAGGATGAGCATCGCTCGACGTATGTTAGAATTGTTGAAGGTTTAACTTGGAGTGGGAGGATCAGCTTTGATGGTCCATTTGGCACATTAAATAAATGGGGGTTTCAGTTCCCATTTTTGACGGTCAAGAAGTTGACTATTAACCAAGAGGTCGCGGGTTCAACCCCGCACTGTACAAACATTTGTGTGCGTGAACATGTCTGTTTGTACCGGTCCGGGTGTTATATGTATTTATTTAAGTTTATTTGTAATACCAGTGACTGTTGATTCAGATATCTGTAACACAAGTGCTTTAGCTACTTACCACGGAGTCAGATCAATGTATGTGATGTTGTTGTATATTTATTTATTATGTACTTTTATATTTCAGATGAAGCTGACCGTCTACCGACCAGACCCTCTCCAGTTCACAGACGTGGAAGTGGAACTGTCTCGGAAGCCAGGGAGGGCTCTCGGACTTACCATAGTAGCGCCGGTGCAGGGTGCGGGAGTTTACTTGGGCGATCCGGTAAGAGCGTAGCTAATTTAAGTTGAGGCTGAGTGTTCAGACCTCTTGGTTGATAGTCAACTTCTTGACCATTACACCAACGTGGTCGTCTATAATCGTAACTTAAACCCCTCTTCAGATCGCGGGCTCGCCGGTCGACGTTGACGGGCGTCTACAACGCGGCGATCTCCTACAGGCTGTCGACGGAAAGGACCTCTCCGCCGCAGACTATATCAGCGTGGCCACCGCACTCAAGTTGTGCGGAAACAAGGTCAGCGTCAAGGTCAAACGGTTCAAAGTCGTCGCGCGATAAGGATAGATGGCGCTAGTGAGTTTGTTAACTTTTTGTTGTTGAAACAGAGTCGTGAATAGCGTTGCCAGGTGTCCGGATAAAGCCGGACATAGTTAGGCTTTTTGATTGCATGTCCGGCCAAAATAAACGGTGTCCGTCTTTTCCGGCTTCTGTTAGGCTTTTTACATTTCGCAAACAAGCGAGCACTGCCGCCGAGCGTAGGCGACGAGAGTCGACTATCGAACCGATTTTTTTTGTCGTACCTATTAATAGGTAAATCGGCATCGGGTAATCGGCTAAGACAAAATCTTCAATTATATAGGGTGTCCGGCTTTTTTAACCAAATGTCCGGCCAAACTGGCTGGTCTGGCTATTAGGTTTGGCGACCTGGCAACGCTAGTTGAGAATAAGGTAATGCCGTCTCCACACGTTGGGCGAACAGTTGGCTCGAATTCTAATGCAAAGCACTAACAAAGCATCTGTTAACACTCTGACGCGCTGACTTAG
Source organism: Pyrausta despicata (assembly GCA_963921415.1). NCBI lineage: Eukaryota > Metazoa > Arthropoda > Insecta > Lepidoptera > Crambidae > Pyrausta > Pyrausta despicata. The sequence goes on from OY992867.1 coordinate 12,794,770, forward strand.
TCAGCGCTTTATTTAGGTCCACACATTGGGTGATAAGTTTTTCGGCCAACGTTGGTGTCATAGTGTAAAACATGCATATGTAGTTAAAGTACGCCACTATTTGAATACTTAACCGACATTGTAACTTTGAACGGTTCATGGTTGATGCAAGATAAGATGGATATATGGCGCTGGAGAGTCCTTTTGTTGAAATAAGAGCTTTATGTTGTTGGAAAATGGTTGAAGCGTACATCGTTAAAGCAACAATAATGGAAGCCGTCAAAATCTGGTTGGCTGTTAAATACAATAAGTATATATTTAGTAATATTTTAGTGTCGGCTTTAATTTATTAAAATAAAGTTGAAAATATGATGAAACATCATATTTTCAACTGATACTAAATGAGAACTAGTATGTAGTTGTAATACAACAAAGAACATAAGAACCATTTTTTGAAATTATGTATTTGGTATTGTGTTGCATGTATGCGCTTTGGGATGATCCGTGAGCTTACATGTTGATCTAAATAAATAAATAAACAGAACAGATAATAATTGAAGGGCCTGTCTCACAATACATACTTGAATATCTCTCCGCTGCGGATAATATCAGTATGGCTACCGCACTGACGTTGTGCCGGAAGGTCAGCGTGAGGGTCAAACGGTTTGACTCCTCACGCGATAGATGGCGGTAGTGAGTCGTTTGTTGAAATTTGTTTTTTTTGTTGTATGAAGTTTGAAAATTAGTTCAAATGTAATGGTAATGACGAGGCCACTTTTAAAGAACCTACCAAAGTTTTAAGAACGAAACTGAACGGATGGAACACGTTTATATTGTTGAAATTGAAATTTAACCTATTTAATTAAATTAAATTTTACTCGAAATACATTGTCAAATGCAGTGCAAGCCAAATTTAACTATTTAAAAAACCTATTATCAGCTTCCGAAAAATTCATAGATAAAGTGAAAAGACAATAAATATTTGAGGTTCTTTATCAAATTCCCAATAATTGAAAAAATATTAATTAAAAATAAGTTATTTAGTTTTTGATTGCAGTTTAAAGTTTTCACTGTCATTACTTTTAATTAAATTATATTCCTATCATCACTAGTTCTATGGCCAAGTAATTTTAATGTAACGTCATTTTATGTAATTTTATATTTTTAATGTAACCAAAGTATGAAATCAATTAGTAAATAATTAACATCTAGCCTTGTTAATGGTTTTGTCCAAACGATAGTCCCAATATAGGCTGAAAGAGAAATAGTATTTTTGATTTACAGTAGTTATTGGACTGCCTCGTTGGTGTAGTGGCAAAGTTTCTGCCTTACATCCGAGAGGTCCTGGGTTCGAATCCCAGGTTGAGCCAAAATTGTTTCTGAGATTTTCTGTCATGCATGAATTTCTCAAAAAACAGCTCGGAGTCAGGAAGTTGGCGGTGTTACACCCCCGTGCCTCGGAAAGCACGTTAAGCCGTTGGTCCTGCGTCTGATCTCTCTCCGGTCATGTCGGATTGCCGTCTCACCGAATTTAGAGAGTGATGGAACAGTGAATGCACCTGTGTATTGCGCTCACACTTGTGCACTATAATATCTCCTGCGCAGTCGGCTGATCTCTGTTGAGATTGGCCGCCGTGGTCGAAATCGGCCAGGAGGACTATTATTATTATTAGTTGTTGGATACGGGATTTTTACCATGTACTTTTTCATTGGGTTCCCGATATTTCTGTCCTGTTACAAGACCCCATGATCACGGGGTAACGATCAGGTCTAATGTTAGTGACCATGTAAGTTTAAACGATGGTTAACTGCCTACAATGTCAAAAAAAGTTTTTTCGCAAACTTAAAAATTGTAGTGTTACTTTAAAAAAAAACATAAGTGCAATTTTTCTTTCAGCCAATTAATTTAATAGCTAACAATTTTGTTTTGTAACTGGATTCAGTATTGTATAAATATAAGATCTGTATAATTTACTATAATTAATTTGAATCTAGGCCGAAATAACCCTTTGGTTGTAGTTTTTTAGGCTAAAGGTTATTTCAGTATTTTAGATTTGCCACGTATAATTTAGATTTAGTTAAGTAGTACTCACTCTCAGTGCCGTAATATTAGTAAGAGAACCTTCTAGTCGTGACCTGTATCGTTGTCTTTTCTATAAAATGCCTTTTAAATTAATAAAAAATAGTATTTAGGCTTCATACTCCAATTATATTGACACCACGCTAGTTAGCTAGTGAATACAAACATTAGGTGGATAAATATCTAAAAAATAAAAATAATCATCTAAAATGAACTAACTAAAAAGTACCTAAGTCGTAATGAGAAAATTAGTCAATAGAAGAAATGCCTATTGTTTAAAATTTATTTTGAGAAATTATTATATGTACAGGCTGTTTGGTAAATTGTTTGTCATTAAAATATAATTAAGTATAAAAAGAATAATTGTTGGGTGTTAGATATTGTTTTCAGAAAATAAAGAACTTTCCTTTATCTGATCCTATAAGAATAAACAGAATATTGTGATTTGCCAAACAGCTGTTAGAGAAATAAGTATATTTTATTTAACATCTCGTCAAAATGTGGATTCCTAAAAAGTGTATTTATAAAAAATTGCATTTAATAACGGATGAATTGCGTAGCATAATTCTAAATCATTGTAAAGTGTAAAAAGTGTGGTTTCCCTATGTATTTAAAAAATATTAGGATTAATGTAGAAAATATAATATAAACTAAGATTTTCCGAGGTTTTAGAAATCTTTATGGCCTGAACTTACCTAGAGATAAACAATAGATTGCAAATTATTAATATGACTATACAAATAAAGTTCTAAGTTTTGCTGTATTTATTTGGAAGGAAAAAATATTATATTTTTCATTTACAGCTTTTGGTGTGGTCATTTTATCTGTTAATAATAATAACATTACATAAATCACCATTATATAAATAACATATTATCCTGTGCCATAAAGAATTATATGCCATGGAAACAATGTTTATAAGGTGGAATTTGCCGGTTATAAAGTTATATTAGAATAATTAAATAATAGGTTTAGTCAATAAATAATATTGTGATCACCCTCTTGTAACTTAAAAAAATAATAATAAATATTTAGATGTAAACGGTTTTAGTTATTATTTAATTATCTGTTACCATATTGTGGTGTCTAAATATAACACTTTATTTTATTGCTTGGATGTGCTGGTGCAAGTAATAGTATTTTCAATAAAATCTTATAGAAAATACCCTGTTAATATATTAACTTTTAGCTATAGATTTCCCTTATTACTTTAGAGACCTAAATAAATTATAAAAAATATGAAACCACTGTTGTATTGTAAGATTTCAATTTTTGTAGTAAACGATTAATCCAAAGAAATTTGAACCGAAATTCTTATCCTATACAATTGAATTTTAAAGTTTTACCTCTTGTGGACTATTATAGGAAATGTAAAAAATAAAAATAGTTATCCAGTAATAAACTGTGCGCTTTTTTAAGTTGTCTTTTATTTTAGAACATTTTTATTATTCAGTGTTCCTTAATGCTAATCTTAAAATTATTTAATTGAAAATAGTTTACATACGTACAAAGTTAATTAATATACATTAAAATTTAGCCGTCATGCTCATATGATAAGAATAAAATTATAGTGGGTTACAATAGATATTTGTTCCTTATTTGATCGCAGGGACAGATCTAAGTTACTTAAGTAGTTATTATTAAGTCAATTTGGCGGTAAGGAAGTTAAAAACTAACAAGTGATGTTGATTGACTAGAATTTTCAACATTATTGTGACATTAATACTTTTTGTTACATTGCTTGCATTTTCTGCAACTTTCTTAACTAATAACTAAATTATCATCACATTCGTATAGGTACGTCGTTTTGAGCAATAAATACTGATTTTTAACTTGATACATAATAATACTTAAAATATAATAATATTTACATAAATGTTAAAATTATTGTTAAGATTCCCTAAAAAATTGAGTTATTGAATTTGGAACAATAAAATATGGATAATAGGATTATGCCATTTGTAAGAGATCAAAGTTAACTCAAATCAGAAAATAATACTTAATAACACTTTTTTAAGTTGATTACAAAGCACAAGTTCGCTCCTGCATGGAGTACTGCTCTCACCTGTGGGATGGCTCAGCTAAATACCAACTAGCCGCTCTGGACTCCGTGGAGCGTCGAGCCAGGAGGCTGATTGGTGACAGGAAGCTGGTGGAGACTAAGCTTGATAGTCTAGACCACCGCCGTAAAGTTGCCTGCTTGTCGGTTTTCTACAGACTCTACTTCGGGGAGTGTGCTCATGAGCTCCATATGCTCATTCCACCAAGTCCATTTTACCAGAGGACCACCAGACGTACGGCGGGTTACCATCCATACTTGGTTGATATACCAACTATACGCACTAAGCGCTTCGCTTCTTCCTTCATAATGCGCACAGCCAAGGAATGGAATGCACTTCCGCCGACGGTGTTCCCTCTTTCCTATAACTTGAGTTCATTCAAAGCGAAAGTCAATAGGCACCTTCTGGGTAAGCTCGCTACATCGTCGACATCTTCTTCACCTCTTAGAGGGAGAATGAAGTCAAGAGCGAACCCATATTAATAAAAAAAAAAAAAAAAAGATTAAAATTTAAGTAGATATAAAAGTAAAATATATTAAATGGATATTTTTGGTCAACAAAATAAATTTAAAAATCTACAACTTTTCTTCAGAGCTCTTTCTAATAACTAAAGGTTTCAACCTACCTCTTAATTTTACCAACCTCTTGCTGACTTTACCATTCGAGGTCGGGTTTCTCAAATCCGGCATAGATTTGCTTTCATGCACTGGAATATTTTCAGTAGATTTGGCCACTGTCCCATAATACCTGGGCATACTGAAATCATTCTCCTGGAATTTCATTTCAGTCTTCTTCTTATAACTTTGCAAGCTTGTGTCTCCCCTATATTCTGGTATAGATGGACTATCAGCAAAGAATCTCGGAAGATTGGAACTTTTGATAATAGGAGTATCAGGAAGGCTGCTGAGTCTGATTTCAGAATCGGCCGCTGTCAAAACTCCAACCATAGATTTGGATTTCACTAACGGAGGTTTCTCTGGGACTAAATGTTCTGGGATATTTAGGAAAGATGCACTCCTATGTGGTACTCTCGCTAACACCTTGTTGATTTTGGTCGGATCTATACTCTTGAGACTTTCCACCCGATTCAACATTGGTTTGGTTAGTCTGTTACCACTATCAACCCTGTCAAGAGTTTTCGCACTGTTGCTTCTAAGAATTCCTTTAACACTTTCTACCCTGGGTATAGTCAACGTAGAAGGCAGAACCATCATTGATATTGGATCATATTTATAAATAGGATTCTGTGTTGTAATTTTAGTTTCGTCTTTCATTGTCACTGTACTGGATTTCAGTACATCTTGTTTCCTAACTGGCACAATATTCATTACTAAACCATCTTCTGTGTCTTGGCTCTTTCTATCACTTTCCTCTTCTTCTTCTATCTTGAACATGTCGTAGTTTGTCATGAGTTCATCTTTGAACATGATCTCGAAGTCTGTGACAGGGGAGTTGACTTCGTCCTCGAAGTAAACTTTGGTTCTATTCGGTTTGTCAGACAAATAGTCGGGTTCTGATTTAGTTTCGATGTCGTCTAGCGAATCGTTGCTGCCTTTGGATTTCAACTCGTGGTCTTCTCTGAATATCAGGGATTTGGAAAATACCTGAAATATTAAAATTGTGTCATTAGTTTTATAATGAGTTACGCAGGTATATAGACGCATATCGTTTTCCACGACGCTCGCACTTTTAGGGTCTATTCCATCTATCGGGAAGCGGTAGAGTAGTTTTCGCAAACATTTGTTCCCGACGTTGCTTGCCCATGTTGGTGTGGATATAAGTGTATTTTGCCGGGACGTTCAACCAGGAGAATAGCAATAGAATCACCTCGTTAAGTTTATCAGCGAGAAGCTGCACGCTGTCGATGGATGCGCCCATGTTGTTGGTAACCCATGATTATCATAATCTAGCGTTGTTTCTGGTTGCTACCAAATCTCTCCCCTACTTTTGCTCCACGGCTCTATGGTATGCCTTCATCCCGTTTAGTCCCGACGTAGCGCCCATGTTGTGTACATTGTGGAAACTTTAAGCTTGGAGAATAGCAATAGGCTCACCTCGTAAAGTTTATCAGCGTGAAGCGGCAGTTCGTTGATCTCCCTCCCCGTGATGGCGTCGGGATGCAGGTGGTTGTTGTTGACGGGTTGCTCCGTGATCACGCTGTCAATAGACGCACCCATGTTGGTGTGGCCGTTGGTGTACACTGCGGGAACATCTTCTAGCCTGGGGAAGGTGGAGAAATCAGTGCCACAGTGTCAGGCAGTGGGCTAGGCACTTAGCGTAAAGAACTGATGGCCATTGGAAAGTATTTAGCACAACAGATTTAGAGTTAGGAAGCTAAAGGGAAACTCTTCCTACCGACCGGGTGTTATGGTCGGGGACCCAGGTCCGATAGACATCATCTATCTATTTTATTCAGAATCTAAATCTTATATGCCGCGGCTCATGTGCGGTACTAGGTCGGTACGAGGCTAACAGCGCCATCTAGCCTATGGAGCCGTATTAGCGCTTGCTGTCGTGCTTGCCACCTTAAGGCATGCGCTTGTGATGGCGAACGGTAGAGGTCGCTACAAGTTGAAGTGTATGAAAACGAAAGATTTCAAACCCTGCTTCCATAATAAGATTTCACTGATAATTTATGCCGCTTTGATTTCATTTCTCTTTTTTTTAACATGTCGTACCTATACTAAGGTGACAGTCGGTTCCTAGCTACTGGCGCGACCACGTCACATGACGTCACGATTTGGTCGCGGAGTCTTCTTCGTCTTCGTTCCCTCTATGCGGAGGATTGCGACCACACAAAAGGTTCCTTCATCCATTCCTGTCGTATGAGGCAAAGACTGCTCGGTACCGACTGCCATCCACAACTGATCCATATAAATGCAAAGGCAGTGCGTCGCGCCGCTGTCGCAATGAACCGAATGCTAACTTAAGGGTGATCTTTTTTTAACAAGGGACTTTTTGCGGTAGGTATGGTGAAGGTGGTGATGGTTATTTGTGTTCAAAAACACTATTTTAAGGAGAATCATTCTCTGAATCATAATGAGTGCTTAAATTCGCCAGAGATTTAACGTCATATAACAAAACACTTGGATAATGTTGTGTGTAGTGAACAAAATATTTTGCTCTGATAGATTGCATACTAAGTACCTACCTATCAATCTTCACTGTCTTAATTTGTCACTTGGTATCAGACAGTTAATCAAGTAATCCAAACACAAAGATCTGGCATGGAAAACACTACCTTACTGCTAGTACAATAAGGTGCGAAGCCACCGCTATAAAGATATTAAACTTAATTTTTTTTTGTAACCTATCGCCGTTCAGTAATAAATTATGACGATGTGATGATATCTACGGAAAGATAAATAGAAACTACTGGTTTCACTAGTAAAAGAAGCGGCTCAGATGTAATAGTCAGCTGAGAGATGACCTATCTGCATTCCCATCATAGTATCATTGTATTTTGATCTATTTGCGTAATGTTTGTTTATGAAACTTTTTATACATAAAATAAACCTATTGTTTCTCAGTTTTAACATGCCTTGGTTGATAGCACGCTTAAGGATTATAATTATCTGGTGTTGCTCTATAGTTCTTAGTTACTGCTTTACGTCATGCCATGATGTGATCTGGTGTGTTGTCCAATAAAAAAATCCCACGCTGTTGACTGGAGAATGCCGTTTTCATTAAGTTCTCCAATTGTATACCTTTCGGTGCAATAAAGTTTAAATAAATGATACTGAATAAAATGTGAAGGTCATACATCTCCAAATACTACTAATAATCAAATGACGGACTAACGAATTTGACTGCCTTTTTGGTGTAGGCAAAATTTCTGCCTTACATCATACAGATTTTAATGCGAGTGATTCGAAATGATTCTATCATGAATTTCTCAGAAATAGATCAGAGTCGGGAAGAGCAGCGTTATATTACACCACCGTGCCTCCGAAAGTACGTTAAGCCGTTGGTCCTGCGCCTGATCTCTGCGGCCATGTCGGATCGCCGTCTCACCGAACTTTGAAAGTGAACCAGTGAGTGCACCGTCGTGTTGCGCTCACAATTGTGCAAATCAATATCTTCTGCACAGTTAGCTGATCACTGTTAAGATAGGCCGCCGTGGCCGAAATCAGCTAACTAAAAGACTATTAATAGACGATTGCCTAAAATCTAGACCTGTCATTTGAAGTACTAAAGTTACGTACCTATTTCTTTTGTTATATTGTGCTATGTGGCTACTGGCTATTAATATTGACCACATTTTCTCTTGAAAGGGTCTAAGTTACATTCTAAGGGCATTCCTAAATAAGCATTTGAAAATACAGGAGATAGCTAGATTTTTAGCATTAGCACTTGTTAGCATTTGTAGTTTAAAAAGAGAAGATAAGACGCTTTGTTTTGGAAAATTGTTTCTCTCAATTCCGCCTTTTTTATAACAAACTTCCTCGTACTCAAATGTTTCATTGAAATAGATAAACATTTTGAGGACAAAGCAGATCATCAGTGTTGAAAATATTTGCGCTCGTGACATTATCAAGTACTGAAAATTAGGAAAAACATTTGTTACTAAAATCCGCGTAGATTTCTTCATGGACAGCGAGCAATCAAAAATATCAGGAAATAAATGAAGTTAAAATTTTATTACTCGTATTTCAAATTTACATTTTGACAAGAACAATTTCTTGTCAATATTTTGAAATCTGTCGAATTATTTATTTTGACATGGTCTAAAGCACCACTGTATTTTTGCTTTGCCTGCATGCTTTGGCTTGTGATGTGAGTCTCATCTTTTGGGACTGACCAACAAAGTATTTATTTCGGGCTGAACATAAAATACGTCATAAACTTGCATTAGATTTTTTACTGGATCTTTACCGTTGCGAAGGGAGACCGACCTAATGCAGTGAGATGAAATATCCGAAATTTGCGACAGATTATGTAAAAACTTACTTATAAGTGGCAATCTTCTTGTCGAAGCAGAACCTTTCCTCGCAGCAGTTCCAGTACATAGTCTCCAGACAGCTGAATAAGGAAAATATTATTTATTTACACATTTATTGCAAATATACATACAGCAGTAAATTACTTTCCGGGGAATCTGATCGCTTTCACTCCAAAATTACCAAAGATTTGAATTATATTTGGATAAAATTGATATTTCGGGGGAAAAAAAACGCATTCCAAAAAAACTACCTAATGCGGACGAAGTCGCGGGTAAAAGCTAGTCATAAATAGGGTTGTACATGGTTACAATGTCCACTTCACAACCAATTTTTTTTTGTGAGGTAAACGCCAGGCCTTTAAACATTGATAAAAATGATTACTTAATAATACTTAATTAATGGCTCAGGTGTACTTAGAATTAAACTTACCGTTTAATTTTATTATAGTAGAGAAATGGTGTTTTCACATCGACATAAACTTTTAAGGACTGCATTTTGACTTTTGTATATCAAACACCTCCACAAAAAAATGTTAAAAAAATTACACAACTATCAGTACACTGTGCTATTTCTTATTAAAAATATCCTGTTTTTTTATTAATATTTCTCCCAATTCAGTATATTTTCGGTCAAATACCACAAATTACCACGACACGTCTACATCTCGCGAAGATTGCGTTCACTATGACTAATTAGATTACTTCCTATAAACTTTATCTGACTAAATTTTCCCACTTCTGTTTGCTGAAACTTTTATCTCGACATCTTGTCATGTCATGTACAAGACAAGGTTTGTACAGGAAAGATGCTATTGCCAAGTGGACATCACGGTTATAGGTCGTGTTATGTTATTATCTTTGATAATAGATATATTTTTTTATTTTGCGTCATTTTCTGCTTTATGTTTTGAGTAAATGGTAAGAAGGTTAATTTTTAGGGTTCCGTACTTCAAAAGAAAAAACGGAACCCTTATAAGATCACTTTGTTGTCCGTCCGTCCGTCCGTCTGTCAAGACCGTTTTTCTCAGGAACGCGTGGAGGTATCAAACTGAAATTTCTATATAATACTTAGGTCTACGGTCCCTGGAAGCTGTAGAAAAAACAACCTTCTAAGCCAACGCAATCAAAAGATACAGCCATTTAGGCCGCAAATTTCCGCAAATTTTCGAAACTCGCACGGGAATCAAAACCTACAGGGCACTTCCCGTAAGCCGTAAATTTTCAGTTTTATCATATAAAAAAAATATTTTTGAAATATATTTTTGTCAATTTTTATAATTTCAAAGTTACTACTCCTTATCTACAGGTTTGTACGGAACCCTCGGTGCGCGAGTCCAACTCGCACTTGACCGGTTTTTTTTATAATAATAATAATTTAGTACGGAACTGTATAACGTACTACCTAACTCTATATGTACGAGTACGTATGTTTCATTGATTGATTGTTAATAGTTTTGGTGGCATTTATATTTGAAAAAAAAGGTTGAATCATGTACTTAAAATAATCAAAATTAATTAAATGAGTTCAATACTCGTTGATATAGTGACGAATTCTCTGCCTTATATCCTGGGTTCGATTCCCAACTCGGACTAAAAATAATCACGGAATAAAAATGGTTTTTGAGTGTTCTTCACAAATTTCGCAGAAACAGCTCGTACTAGGGAAATTGGCGATGTTACACCCTCGTGCGTCGGAAAGCACGTTTAGCCGTTGCTCCTGCGCCTGATCTCTCCGATCCCGTCTGATTTCCGTCTCACCGAACTTTGAGAGTGGGAACAGTAAGTGCACCTGTGTAGTGTGCAATTGTGTCAGCTAGAAGACTTACAATAGTCTTAGTTATTATTTGATACAGACAGTACCACTATTTGTACGTTTTGTAAACTTAATACTATACTGATAAGTTCTATAAAAATACCGACTGATAATACAACATCATTAATCAAAACCTCTCACCCAAAATCTATGGAGAGATGGGTGTGGTTGAAAACCAGCGCTAGTTGGGATTATATCCCAAGTCAGCACCAGCTGAGCCACTTCCAATTCCTTTGCTATGTGTTTAGTATTACCAAACTAAATGAATGTCTTTCTCGCTCTAGCTCTCTTCCGTCTCGGTTTCGAACCAAGCGTCACACCGCTTTCACATTAATTTCTGTTATAATAGTTTCAAGGCATCTATCTAGACTCATAGTGTAACAAAACAGTGTTAATGTGTTGGTGAAACGAATAAACATTGAAGTGCAGTCGGTGTTTCATTATATCCTGAACATCAAGTGGTCCTTCGTCGTCACAGCCCCAGCAAAACGCCACTTACGACGCCATTTTTTCGTCGGACTCGTCAGTTGTCGGGTGATTTCGCGCGTTCTCGTGTGGCGGGGTGGAAGATACCAGCGAATCAAACGCATCAATCGACTGCTTTATCGACGCGGCGGAAGTTGCAGCGAATTCCAAGCGCTACTACTACTAGCGACATCTAACAACGTAACTAGATACAATACGGCGTACAGCCAATCAAAGGCTGCTCAGCACAGAGCGCTAACTTCAGACAATACAAACGAATGAACGTGAACGGTGTGAACCATCTCACTCATTCTTCCGCTACAAAAACTCCATACCGGCACACCGGACATTTTTTTTTTCTCTACTCGTACGACATTTATTTCTACTATGCGAACACGCAAATTCTCTTTTCAATAAGTAAAATACCAGTTAAAGACTACGTAAAAACGTTCTGCAGTTCTTATCTCAGTTTTTCAGCAACATACAACCACAACAATGGATATTGACAACTTAAAAGCGCAACGAGGCGTCATCAAAGGAAAGCTAACGAGACTTGCTAATTTTATTAACAATCTTTATGTGGAACAAAGCTACAACGTACACGATATCACGGTAAGGAAAGCCGAGATTGGCCAAATCATGGAAAAATATGAAGAGGTGCAGCTGAAAATTGAAATGGTGGACAACGCCCCGGAAAGAAACGAGGCTCACGAACAGGAGCGTGAAACATTTGAAGAAAAGTACTACAATTGCAAAGCAAAGATCGAGGAGCTTATCAGCGATTCGGTGCAGAGGACGGCTCCAGCCAACTTATCGGTTGACAACCACACGACCACGTTTTGCGACGGCACGCGGAAACCATGCGTTCGACTTCCAAAATTGGAACTGCCGCGATTTGATGGCGATATCAAGCAATGGCCTGCCTTTAAAAACATATTTTTCGCTTCTGTCGACTCCGCAGATTTACCGCTCGTCAACAAAATGCAGTATTTGAAATCGGCTCTCACTGGGGAAGCTGCCGGACTTGTTTCATCACTACTCGTAACGGACGATAACTATCGTAAGGCTCTAGATATCCTGTCCAAAAGGTATGAAAATAAAACTATAGTTGTCAACTACCATTTAAAAGCTATAACTAATTTCAATGTCATTTCCAAATCTAACCTCAAAGATTTTCTTGTTACTTTGCAACAAAGCTTAGACTCCTTGAAAGCTATTAATTTGCCTGTGGATAGCTGGGACGTTCTTTTAGTGTTTCTAATTTGTCAAAAGCTTGATAATTCACTGCGTGCAGCTTGGGAATTAAACAGGAAGGAGAACTCAATTGCTAGCTTGCCTGAACTGCTTGAGTTTTTGAATTTACGAAGAAATGCGTTTGAAATGTTGAATGATAAACCACAAACAATATGTGAAAGCTACGCATTTCAGTTCTGCACAGCCCAGTATATCATGCACATTATGTCAAAACAGGCACGCATTGCACAAATGTCCCAATTATCTCGAATTGTCAATACCTGACCGCATACAGCTTATTAAAACTAAATCTTTGTGTTTTAACTGCTTACAGCCTTATCAAACCAAACATAAATGTTCCAAATACAATTGTCTAGCATGCCGTGGGAGACATCACACAAGTATACATATGGACAAACAAGTAAATAATCCTCAACAGGTTAGTTTTACATTATCTAAATCAAGTGATAATTCTCAAGCGCTACAAACCTCTACTACGAGTAACTCTCTTATGTCAAATTCTACATTGGCTCAACTTGACTGCTCACAGTCTTCTAATATTAACTCCAACAATAATGTCCCTTCAACAGTACTAGTGTCTAACAATAATGCAAATCAAATATTGCTTTCCACAGCCATTGTGAAAATTCAAGATTCATCGGGAAAGTGGGTAAATGCACGTGCTCTTCTGGATGCTGGAAGTGAAGTTAATATTGTTACCCACAGACTCGCTACTAGAAACTGTAGATACAATAAAGGTTACATATGTCTATTTGTGTGTTTGTCTACACGTGCAATACATCTCGAGTTAGTTATGGATATGTCATCTCAGTCATTCATTTGTGCCTTGAAACGATTCATCTCTAGGAGAGGAATACCTACTTGTTTGTATACAGACAATGCTACTAATTTTAAAGGTTCAAAATCTGATTTACATGACCTGTATGGGATGTTTAGGGATGAAACTTGTTACAGTGAAATAATAAACTATGTATCTTCTAATTATATTGAATATAAGTTTACTGTTCCATTAGCTAGCCACATGGGTGGAATCTATGGAGCAGGGATAAAAAGTGTAAAATCTTTGTTAAAGAGGCACTTGTTTAGTACTAAGCTAACATATGAATATTTGTACACTGTATTAACACAAATTGAAGGTATACTTAACTCTAGACCTCTCTATCCGTTGACAGATTTACCCTATGATTTAACTTGCTTAACTCCAGCTCATTTCATTGTAGGTACAGCTTTAACTGACTTACCTGAACCTAATGTTTTAGATTTGAATGAGTCTAGACTTAATGTGTATCAAAAAATTATGCAAATTAAACAAATGTTTTGGAAACAGTTTTATTCAAGCTATTTGTCAGAATTACAGACTAGAAATGAGTGGTTACAAGTACAGAAAAATGTAAACATAGGAGATCTTGTAATTATTAAGGATGAGAATACTCCTCCCACCTGTTGGCCCCTAGGCAGAATATCTTCTACTAATGTTAACAAGACTGACAATTTAGTTAGGTCAGCTGTTGTACGCACTTCCAAAGGAGAGTATACTAGACCTATTCATAAACTAATTTTGCTACCAATAAAAAGTAATTAACTATAACACTTACTTTGTAAATCTTATACTTACATTATGTTTCATGGGTATTACCTATATTATCTGCTATGTTGGTGACTTGTGTCTAACATAATCCTTAAAATATTGTAAAAGCTCAAAACTTACCTAACCTTTCAATTACTTATTTAAACAGCTACAACTCAAATATAACACTATTTTTTGAAGTTATCATGTATCTTAGCTACTAGTTACTATTTATTTACCTCTGTGTAACTTACATTGAATTTTAATTATGTGAACCCTTACATACTTAGATGCTACTATATAGAATTACTTACCTATTACATTTGAATTTGTATACTTACTACCATAGCTTTCACTTTAAAATAAGGTGCGAGAATGTTTAGTATTACCAAACTAAATGAATGTCTTTCTCGCTCTAGCTCTCTTCCGTCTCGGTTTCGAACCAAGCGTCACACCGCTTTCACATTAATTTCTGTTATAATAGTTTCAAGGCATCTATCTAGACTCATAGTGTAACAAAACAGTGTTAATGTGTTGGTGAAACGAATAAACATTGAAGTGCAGTCGGTGTTTCATTATATCCTGAACACTATGTGCTATGTTTGTTTCATTGAATGTTAGTGATGTAAGCAATAAAGAATTTGTTATTATTATTATACCTAAGCTGTTTGTAAGAAATAGTGCTAAATGAAGATCTAGGATAGTCGTTCATCACCTTGACGCTGCTCACTTTATTCAAACTAAATTAGCGTTAAAGAGCTAGGTACACATACATATGTTTAAATTACTTAATAAAACAAGTGAGTACTTACTACTGGCATGATTTGCACAATGTCAGCAGCATTTTCAGTTGTCCCAGTCCCATCACATTTCGTCTGAAAATAGTTTTCTCTTGTCAGCTCTCGGGAAGAGAAGACGACGGCATCTGTAAAAGAATAAAAACAGCAGTTTATAACCTGAATAGTTTAATACATATTTGAATATGCAATAAATCTTCTTTTAATGTTCACAACTTAACAATTTATAATTGAATTGGCTAAAGCTTTATCAGGCTGACGATAATGCATGCCCTACGTTGCATATTAGGTATTATTTATCTCTTCAAACTACGGAAAAACATACATATTTCTGGCTTTTCCCAAATCTGTCTGTAAATCTTTTAACAAAGATAAATCGTCGCATTTGTGAAGATAAGTTTTTCAACGCAACAAATACTACAGTAATATGTTGGTTATTGTGGCAAATACCATTGCAATAAACATGATACTCTGAGACTTAATTGAAAAATAAATTGTGATTGTGACATGAAATGCCATTGCAATAGTCATGATACCTCTTGACAATCATAGTGAGCCATATTTCCGCATGACCTTTTCATTGTAGTGCGAATATGCCCAGCCCCTTTTTACAGATCAAATATATCAGCAACTCCAATCAATGTTACCTAGTATTTTTTTATATATATGTATTTTGAGATAGGTTTGGTTTTGAACCAAAACTAAGCCCAACGAGGCAAATACTGAGTCTACGTTGGAGCAAGCTTAGGTTAGGTGCGTAGGTTTTAGCTGCAGGGAAACACTATGTATAATATATTCCAACCAGACTTGGAAGAGCAAAACTATCAATTGACTGGTTTTAATATAACGAAATGACAAAGATTTTCTTTACTAAAAAATAAATCTAAAAAATGACTTGGATGAAATCGTTTTAAGCAAAGGTACCACCTTAAGTGTCTTATTTGTTTTTAGTGAGTTACCCTAACAGTAGTTAGTTGTTTGACTTAAAATAATGTATTATATAAATATATCGCACATCTAGATATTTAAGTCATAAATCTCAAAAAAAACAAAATAGTCTAATAGAAAAGTTTTGGCATGATTAACTCAAGTAATTTTTTTTTACATTTATGACTAAGAACTAGATATGCGATATTTTTTAACATAAACTAACGAGCAAAAACTAGGCAATCATTCGTTCTTAACCATTCGTGTGAATACAACACCTTCTCACTATAGTCTGCCTGTTCTGTATACACTAACTGTATTGACATTAAGGTCTAAGACCTCGTCCGAGATTAAGGCTGTGGGCTGAGGCCATATTAACACACAATGGCTGATATCAAAAGTATTACGACCGCTGCTTCTTGTAAACTCCTAATCTGGGGCGCAGACGGTTGATTTAAAGGTTACGATTTTAGTCCAATTATTTCTTGTTATTCAATCTAAGATATCATTGTTTACAGAAGCTGAAAAAGATAATTGTTTTGCTTTCAATTTCCACTAAAAGACGCCAGCACAGGAACCCAAGTACAAATACACTTTGTTTGTGATTTGTTCGTGTCAGTGTTGTGTTTTCAGGTGCATCTTCTGTCTCACATTGTCTTTATAAAAGGTCAATTCTAAATTAATAATAATAATAATCATTTATTCATAACCTCAGGTTTACAGATCTTTCGTTTAAGATTTATATCCCTGTCAATGAGACTAGTAATAACTGTATCTTCAGTGTCAGTGATTTCTCGACCTTTTTCAAACTTAATTACTAATAAATAAAAAATAACAAATGTAGCATGGATGTACGTATATGTGTGTGTGTGTGTGTGTGTGTGTGTGTGTGTGTGTGTGTGAGGTGTGCTATTGTGTGTTTGCGAAAGTTCGTGATTCTAAATACAACATCTTCAGCAAACAAGCCGTGGTTATCTGTTTTACCAATATATTAAGAGCTAAGCGAATAAATAAATAAATATTTCACTACATTCACACCAATTCTCTAGTCCCAAATTAAGCTACGAGGCTTGTGTTATAGGTACGAGACAACGGATAAACATACTTAAATACTTTTTTTTTGTAAATAAATACATATTATACATAGAAAACACCCAGACCAGTACAAACACACATGTTCATGCACACTTATGCTTGTACTGTGCGGGGATACAATCCGCGACCCTTGGTTTTAGAAGTCCGACATGTGGACCACTGCACCAAGCGGTCGAATCTATAAATCTTCTTAGACAGAAATGGGAAAAGATCATCATAATCATAAATGTTTTTATGACGACTTGTTGATGCATACAATAAGTTGAACAAACAAACACTCTATATATAAACACTCGTGACTGTGTACTCATATAAAATAGGAACTGTGACGAGTAAACAGAGGTTAATGTCAACAGAAAGACCTATTGTGTATTCAGGCATTCCTGTTGTGATATTAGATAGGAATGGGTTCACTACTCCATTTCTAAATACATTTCGTCGACTTGCAATTCATCGACGACAACAAGTCGATAATTTGTTTGAACGATGCGTTATATACCCGAAAGACGTTACATCGATGGTTCATATTCATCGAATTTCTAAGAAATTTCTAATTCAACGAAACACATTTGATCACAGGCGTAAAGTGGCGTGTCTTTCAGTGTTCTACAGGCTACATTTCGGGGAGTGTGCGAAGGAATTGCACGAATTAATTCCACCAGCCCCTTTTCACTACCGGGACACAAGACGCAGTCGAGGTCTCCACCCTTATGTCGTAGACATGCCTACATTACGTACAAAACGTTTTGCATCTACGTTCCTTTTGCGTGCGGCTAGGGAGTGGAATTTGCTGCCGCCTAAAATATTTCCGGAACATTATGATTTGGATGCTTTCAAGAAAAGAGTGAATAGGCTGTTAATAGCCAGACATGTTCCATCTTCGGTCGCATCGTCGCTTACCATCAGGTGAGATCGCGGCCAAATGTCTGGTTATTCATATAAAAAAAAAAAAAATTCGAAGATGACCCGATATAAGTGGTGTAGCGCCGGATGTAGTTTATTAGCCGGATTATTTAAGTTAGGTATTGCAGATTTTACCATTACCATGTCTTTATATTTTAGAGATAGCTAAGTTTGTAAGATAAAATAATACAAAATTTAAGAAAGTCAAAGAATTGTTTCCACGCAGTACTCGGAATTACAATAGAATATTGGTCAATACAATATTGGTCTCTCTCACTCACTCTCGCATCCAGAAAAACTGCTACTGCATGTTCATCAAAATTTATAATAAAAATCCCCAAATTGTAAAAGACCTGTCATTTCATCAATTTAAAAAAGCATTACACAACTGGCTGCTTGAGCATCTCTTCTATTCTTTACAATAATTTTATGACTACAAGGAATTATAGTGACATTTGGTTTAAAACTTGGTATTGTTTTTTGTATACGGACATTAATTTTGATTAATATTGTCATTTTATTTAATACGAGTAGTATTGTTGTTGTACTAAACTATGAATGATATTGACATTTGTTTAAATAGTACCTACCTATTGTTTTTGTATATGAACATTAATTTTGAATGCTGATCTTGATTACAATATATTTCCAATTTTATAATTAAATATTTGCATGCTACTTTATATTGCTGGATATGTAAGAACTGTATGCGTTTCAAAGATCTGTTAAGTACCATATTCAAGAGCAAATAAACGATTCTATTCTATTCTATAAATAACGGTTCATCATCATCATCATCAAATTTAAGAGCTATGCTCTTGTCGGTGGAGTTTTTTCCATTTTGGTCTATTCAATGACATTTCTTTGACTTCCTGATATGACACGACACCTAATTTTTCTTTTATCTGATCCATGTATGATCTTCTAGGTCTTCCTCTCTTCCTTTTCCCTTCTATTTTTCCTTCAATTATCGTTCTTATAAGGTCGTCGTGTCTTATCAGGTGTCCTAACATCTTTCCTCTCCTATTTTCAATGGTCTTTAGGATTTTCCTCTTTTCTCCCACGATGTCCAAAACTTCTTCATTAGTCTTTTTTCCGTCCAACTAATCCTTTCCATTCTCCGCCAACACCACATTTCAAACGCCTCTATTCTTTCTCTGTCACGTTGGGTCATTATTATCCACGCTTCGCTGCCGTACAACGCAATGCTCTATATGTACACCTTTATCAGCCGTTTACGGACCTGCCTGGATATTCGGGCTTTGAAGAGGCTCTTCTTGGCGTTAAAAGCTTAACTTAAATAACGGTAATACAGTACGGTAATCCATATAAATATTAAACAAAAATTATTTCTTTAAGAATATGCATCTTAAATTTATAGCTAGTACCTATATGCATTTGTTTGAAACAACTGATCGGGACAGGGCTTACAAAAAATCAATTAAAAGATATTTTTTATGTCAATATGATATCCGTATCAAATTAATGATTTATTTTCAATCCAAGTTATGAGGTTTTGCATAACAAACTGCAGTTGACTTTCGTCGTTAGTTGAAGGTATATCACATAGAACTCAACAAATATTTGAACATCATACGACTACATAGTTAACTGGTTAATAGTACATCTCAATAACAGGTGGTATTTTACATTTCCTGGCATTGTCTAGAAGTTCAAAAGATGACCTTTTGATAAACTAATTGACTTGCCATCTATTACATACTAAAACAGATCAGACAGGGAAAACAAAATAAAGTAAAAAAAACACCAAAAAACACGCTTTTATTGCTAACTAAAAAAGATAATAATTTCTGAGTACACGGAATTTATATTACAGTTGAGTAAAGAGCGTAGGTTCTTGGTATACTACGAGTAGTATGTGGAAATCATCCTATTATTGACAACTATAATAAGAGAAGTATGAAAACGTCAGACTGAAAAGAAGTTAGTTTTCAAACTATTATTTATTTTTATTTTTTTAAGTTAATAAAGATAATGGTAAGCTCTTATCAAATTATTGCATTGTCATCGGTACTTAATACGTGTGCAAAGTTTCAAATTAATCCGATTTCTGGAAGTTGGTGAAAATTGAGCTCAAAAATTCAGTTACATACATTCATACATACATACACCCCGATGTAATAAAAGCGTGTTAAAAAAAGTTTTATCTACACTAATATTATAAAGCGGAAGAGTTTGTTTGTTTGTTTGTTTGTTTGTTTGTTTGTTTGAACGCGCTAATCTCAGGAACTGCTGGTTCGAATTGAAAAAATCTTTTTGTGTTGAATAGACCATTTATCGAGGAAGGCTATAGGCTATATAACATCACGTTGCAACTATTAGGGGCGAAGAAATCATGGAAAATGTGGAAAAAACGGGGAAAATTATTCATCCTTGAGGGCTTCCGTTGCGAACGCTGCGAAAACGGTTCAAGATACCAAAAATATTTGTATGAACGAATTATTCCTCTTAAAATGATCTAAAAAAATGTCTGCGACAGTATATGTCTATCTTTTAAGATCAAGTCACTAGAACCGTTTTTGTGGTAACCAAATTTGGCCAAAATTAATGGATTATTTGTTAAGAGTTGTATCAACGTAATAATATTAATCTTTATCCAAATAAATGTGTTGTTGATTAAGAGTATTTAATTGTGAACAAAATTGTCCTTGACATCACTTACTTTCAATGGATATCTTAGAAGATATTACAATTTTAAAATAACACCAATATAAAATTCAGCCGCGCCGCATGATATGCAAAACATGACGCTGCAAGGAAGAGAGGCGTTACTTGCGAGCGACGCGGAGAGGGGGGTGTAGCTCTACGAGGTACCATGATGAACCAAAATTAGATTTAATTAATGACCAGGTGCGTCATATCTTCACGTCAACCCTGCCGCAGTGCCTAAAAAGCCGTTTGTTTAACCAATGCGTCTTAACTGTCTTAACCCACGGAGCTGAAACGTGGAACATGACAGTCAAGCTGGCTCACCGACTACACGTCACTCAGCGTGCTATGGAATGGTCTAGGTTTGGGATCTCATTAAGGGATAAGATCCGGAACGAGGTCATACGACATAAGACTAAGGTAACATATGTTGTCCAAAAATGTAGCAAGCTAAAGTGGCAGTGCGCTGGCCATGTCTGTCGCAGAACCGACGAGAGGTGGAGCAAGAAGGTTCTTGAATGGAGACCACTCTTAGGTAAACGTAGTGTGGGACGCCCCCCGGCTAGATGGACAGACGACCTGAAGAAGGCAGCTGGTAGTGACTGGATGCAAAGAGCGGGAGATCGGGCGCTGTGGCGGTCCTTGGGGAAGGCCTATGTCCAGCAGTGGACTATAACAGGCTGATACGATGAATGACCAGGTGACCGCGTTTAATAATCTGGGACGAATGTTCCATGATCCGTAGAGCTCATGTAGAGGGTCTAGATAGGACTCTTAGAGATATAAGAAGCTGTGATAAAATCATCATCATAAAATAACTGTTATTGCGGGGGACTTTTGAAAAACTGTACCAGTAATAGTAAGGGGAACAAGGAC
The DNA here is from genome assembly GCA_963921415.1 of Pyrausta despicata. Taxonomy (NCBI): domain Eukaryota; kingdom Metazoa; phylum Arthropoda; class Insecta; order Lepidoptera; family Crambidae; genus Pyrausta; species Pyrausta despicata. Next base: position 12,816,198 of record OY992867.1, read on the forward strand.
AGACATTGTAAAGTCTTGCCTTAAAAATACCCCAATATGGAAGTTTGTAAACATCTTAAAATTAACTACAAATATGAGAGCACATTTGGGAGGAGGTAGAAATAATCCTCCAGGCCGATTATATACCACAGCGGCCAATCTCAACAGAAATCAGCCAACTACGCAGGAGATATTTTAGTGCACAAGCGTGAGCACAATACACAAGTGCACTCTCAAACTGCACTGTTCCATCACTCTCAAAGTTCGGTGAACGGCTTAACATGCGAACCGAGGCACGGGAGTGTAACACCGCCAACTTCTCGACTCCGAGCTGTTTTTGAGAGATTCATGACAGAAAATCTCAGAAACAATTTTGGCTCGACCTGGGATTCGAACCCAGGACCTCTTGGATGTTAGGCAGAAACTTTGCCACTACACCAACGAGGCAGTGGTAGGGAGGTTGTATAACTTTTCCTTCAAAGTTACTTTTAATAGGAGACGGGAAAGTACCTCACTTTGAAAATAAAATTGCAATTGCACGAGATTAAGGATTAAGAGTGAGTAACATTAAGGACTTTACATCGAGAGTTCACCCTGAAATAAGCAAAATAGAAAAAAAAGATCATCAATGGATGTGTCAAAGTGCAATATTGGGAGTGAGAAACTGTAGCGTAGACGAAATTAAAAAATAATTATTTGAACACAAGTGGCCTTCCCCCATTATTCCCTCAAGTTTAAAATAAGTGCACCAATAATTTTACTTAGAAATCTTAAACCACCGGGACCCGACTTCAAATCTAATTTCTTCGCAATATGTAACTTGATGGTTGCAATAGTTTAGACTGGTTTAGCAGTTGGTCAAACAGTGCTTATACCTCGCACCTCAATGATTCCAAATGATTTACCTTTTAATTTTAAAAGAATTATATTTCCTTCTATGCTATCTTTCACCGTTACATTTAATAAATCACAGGGGCAAACATTTAAACACATAGGAATTAATTAACGTCAAGACTGCTTTTCACACATATGTCGCGTTGTCAAGATCAGACCTACAAACGCGTTGCGGACAAAACTAATATGTTCTTCTGGCACAAGAAAATAAAACTAGAAAAATAATTAACGCAGAATTACTTTAAGCTAATTATGTTCTTTTAAAAACTTAAAAAATAAATTGTCTAAAATAATAACAAAAAATTTAATTTGCAAAAATAAAATGACGCCTAAAATAAATATTCCACGCGGACGAAGTCGCGGGCACAGCTAGTTCGTACATAAAAAGGAACTGTAAACTCTGTGTCATATACATACGTCAACCTCCTGCTTTTATAAAAGTCGCGGGTTACCATGCTTTAAACAAACAGCTGATTTTTCAGGATCGGTTAATCAATTCAGAAAAATGAGTAAAATTATTTTAAAAACTATAAATCTGGATAATAACGGCTATCTAAATAAATAAAATCTAAAGTAATTAAGTGATTTGTTAGTATCAAGTTGTATTATATTATTAAGATACCGTGTATATGATATACGATGTGCCTATTGTTATCTTATCATTTGATTCAGTCGTGTGTATAATTAGATTTATTTCATATTAAATTTAAACATATTTAATCACGCTTTAATCTTGTGTTTTGTTATAGGTTACGATTACGAATCGACATATTTTCCAAAACAACAAAACGGTGTCCGTTAGTTCGTATCACCAGTTATTGAAAAACCAGAATTCTAATATAAAAAACGTATAATTTGAAAGGCAAGTAGATCGCAAGCTGATAAAAGCGTTATCTATAATATAAAAATGAATCCCAAAATGTGTCGGTAAGCGCATGACTTAAGAACGCCTGGACCAATTTGGCCAATTCTTTTTTTATAATATTTCTTAATGCACACACACAAAAAAACACAAAGTGGATCATCGTCTGCGGGGCCCGCTAGTTTTATAAATAAAAATGAATTGCTGTTCGTTAGTCTCGCTAAAACTGGAGAGCGGTTGAACCGATTTGAACAATTTTGGTTTTGAATTATTTGTGAAAACAGCGAGCAGGACATGCCGACTGCCGGTGCCGCTAGTTTATGATAAAAATTAATAAAAGTAAATACTGTTTTTTTCTACACTAATATTATGCGAAGAGGCAGATGCGTAAAACTGTGCCTAAGCCTTTCACACGTACACCTACACCTCGATTGGAGACTCCACTGCACTGTGACCGCGTCTTCAATACGAAGTTTGGTTTCGCAGGTCACATTCGAGTCTACCACAACCTGGACCTGAACAATTGAAGGAGTCGCTGTCGCCCAAAACGGCGAGGGGGATAAAGAGGAAATATTTGTTTGTTTGTTTGAATTGAATAGGCTCCGAAACTACTAGACTGATTTAAAAAAAACTTTTATTATTAGAATCCTACATTATCGCTGATGATCTCTGATGAACAAAGTAAAATATAGCTTCATAGGCTATTTTTTGATTCATATGTAGAAGAAGCCTCTCTGGCGGGAAGCTTATGTTGTTATGAAAAGTAGATTATTTGTAAACTACAATAATTTATAGGTAGTTTGTATGTACTCCTATATGAAAAATTCCAATGACATGAATTTACTACTACAGAAAATTTTGATCGATAAATTTAAAGTCGAATGAATCATATGTTTGTTGGTAGGTAAAAAAAATGTTAAGGCACAACAAATGCGATATGACTACTAGCAAACATATGCGTCACTAATCAATAGCGTATCCACATGTTATCTACTACCTGATACTTTTCGAAGTCGATAATATTGAAGAATTGGGATGATGACACCTATCTTAAATATTGTCAAGAACATGGTGTTTAAATAACATAGCCCCTATAAAGTTAATACAACCAATATATTTCAAAAAAGCTGTAGAAACCAATTTTTAAACACACAAAACGCAATAAATATTCGGTCAAATGACTCCGATTTCTGACACATGACCGTGACGTCACAATCATTTATTACCATACGAAATCTATGGAGGCAGACCGTTTTGACAGATAATAAAAAGTATGTCAACGATCGGTGGTGTCGTCTAGCCAATTAAAATATCTTATGACATAGTTTTTTTATGACTACATTGGGCATTTGTTTGACCAAATCTGAACGAGATTTGTACCTCGTTAAATGAAATCCATTATTGACTTATTTATATTTTGACATATTATTAATTTATTTTATTTCTACCTCATTTATGTGTGCACATACAACGAATTTATTTGTTCTATATTATTTGACTTGTTATTCATGAATTTCTTATGTTATAATTGACCTGTGCTTACAGGTCAATTATAACATAAGAAATTAATGAGTTTTGGACTTGCTCTGTAAGCTTGTACGTGTTCGTAATAAATAAATCAATAAAGAGCATATATATTGGATAATGTTTTAATTTTTCATTCTGTATGACGCGACTAAATAGGTTTAAGCACTATTAAATAAATAAATAAATATTTCACAACAATCACACCAATTCTCTAGTCCCAAATTAAGCTTCGAGGCTTGTGCTATGGGTACTAGACAACGGATAAACATACTTAAATACTTTTACTTTTTTTTTTTTAAATAAATACATATTATACATAGAAAACACCCAGACCAGTACAAACACACATGTTCATGCACACATATGCTTGTACTGTGCGGGGATCGAACCCGCGACCCTTGGTTTTAAAGTCCGACATGTAGACCACTGCACCAAACGGTCGTCAAATTGTAAGATGACCAACAAATCGAATGTTGATCGTTCCCTATTTACGCAAATAAATTTTTCTATTTCATCATTTGGGAAATTATATTTTGGTTAAATACACTTACATAAAAATACAAATACATCCATATACAGTCAACAAGAGGAAAAACCCTTGTTCAATTTTGCATATCCAAAGTTATATAAATAGACCTATAGTATAACAATTGGTCTATCAAATTGCTATGAGGATAAAATTTATTTTTTGCGCCATTCATAGAACCATAGTTTTTGCCGCGTATTCATCATTAGTAAAATTGTAACAAAAACTTAATAGCATGGCATGTTACTATGCTGGAGCTATCGAAATAAATACCATGGTATATAATATTATATATAAGGTTCTTGTTATTTAAATCACTAAAACTATTGATTAGGGCGCAATCACATACAACGTCGGTTTAAACGTGTGTTTTATAAGCGTACTAGCTGACCCGGCAAACGTTGTTTTGCCATATAAATTATTGTGGACAACCCTTATCACTAAGGGATGTGAAAAATAGATGTTGGCCGATTCTCAGACCTACTCAATATGCTCACGAAATTTCATAAGAATCAGTCAAGCCGAATCAGAGGAGTACGGGAACGAACATTGTGACACGAGAATTTTATATATATAAGCGTGTGTGGATGTGTACACCAAGCGGGTACTTTCTCTGTCTGCACCATTGAGCAGATACAATCAAAGAAAGCACCCGTTAGATGCAAGGACTATTGCAGAGAGGATGGGAACTATAATGGGTCTATGGAGGGGAAATTGCTGGACTGGTTGATAGAAAGACTGACTGTTGACTCTCATCTTGATAATTAATATTGTTTTTTTTTTACTTATCTATCAGATTGTAACTTGTCGTATCTTCTATAAAATAAAAATGAATAGCAAATTGTGTTGGTAAACGCATAACTCAAGAACCCAACCAATTTGGCCAATTCTTTTTTTATGATATTCCTTAAAGTACAGGGATAATTCTTATGAAGAAAAAACAATAATGAACAGGACAACGAGCTATATACTCGTATATTATTTAAATACAGATTCTCAAAGTAGGTAATCAACACAGTTAATGAGTAGATACCTATGACGTTTTCATTACATAACGGGGACTTATTATCGATCAGTAACAGTATCATCCAAATTATTAATTTGAGCTGATGGATAAATAATTAATTTAAAATAACAGCTGCAGGTCTACCTATGGGAGGATGTCAAGAGTCAAGCGCAGGACAGGGGGAGATGGCGACAACTCACATAGCCCCTTTGCACCACGGGGGTGCCATAGGACTCCAACAACAACTAGATAAATTCATTTCTATAGTTGTGTAATTCAATGAAGATTGAAATTATCAGATTAATGACTCAATGTCATCATAGTTGTCTTATTGAAAAAAAAATGTACCTACTAGGTAACCAAAATCACTGTTGCACACACTAAAACGATTTAATCACTTGATTAATCCGATCAAAAACACAGTTTAAGCTGTAGATGATCCAACAACGGTAAGGCGTCACTGCACACTGACTCTCGAGATAATGATGGAACAATGATAGCAGTATATATGTTATCAGGGCCACTTGATAATCCGCGAATCTTGAAAGGTTTTGATAAGGTACGTCTTAAAGTATGGAAATTTATCTTGAACGTTTCATAAGACATATCTCACACTTATGTAGTTACTGGGTTTGCAGTATTTTAATCAAAAAATTTGATCCGCGTAGCCTTATCCATACTACACAGTAGGTATAAAGCAAAGCCGCCCCTGTGTCTGTAATATGTATGTATGTTTCGATCCAACTACTCAACTGATTTTGATGCAGTTTTTTTAATAGATAGATTGATTCAAGAGGATGGTTTTCTATGTAATAACATGATGATTTATTTGGAATTCCACGGGGGCCAAGCCGCTAGCGGGAAGCTAGCTAATTTAAAAGAAGTTTGCAAATCTTAACGTAGAAGTTTTAATATAAAAAGGTTGATAGTGGTATTTTCTTTTTGTATGACCTTGAGGTTGACTGGCAGAAAATGCTTTTAGCATTAAGTCCACTCTTTGTACATTTCTTGTGCAAAAAAGTTTTGAATATAAAATAAAATAAAAATAATTAGGCTTTACTTGTTTACCTACTAAAACAAAGTACCTATATGTATAATTCGTAGCACTCGTAGTGTTGTTTTGTAGTATAACATAGTCGAAACAAGCGGCCCCCTGCGACTTCGTCCGCGTGAACTTTAGTTTTTTGCCACCGAGCTTCATATAAACTTGCAAGTTTAAGCCCTTAGCTAACCCTTAGTTTGACTTTATCAAACTCCTTTTTTATATATTGCCATTGTCATAGTAGCTATATATCATGCAGCATGTAGCATGCCAAGTATCCGCCCGATCGGTTTAAACATGACAAAGTTTCATACAAACTTTTATGCCTTATTTTATCACCTTGGGGGTGGAATTTATTAAAATCTTTTCTTAGCGGATGCCTACGTCATAACATCTACCGGCATACCAAATTTCAGTCCGATCCATCCAGTGGTTTGGGCTGTGCGTTGATAGATCACTGTGTTAGTCGGTCAATCAGTCACCTTTGAGTTTTACGAATTAAGATTAGAAGGGCTTGCAAGCGTAACAATCTTCTTTAAAAATAATCAAATAAAAATCAATCAATACAGACTAAGGTTTATTTAGAACTAAATTTTTGCTCTTAATCTTAGGTCCTTACACAAGGACGTCTTTTTATGAATTCCTGTTTCTACTGCAAAAAATATTATCTTTAGTTTGTCATATCATGGTGAGTGTTTATCACGAAATAACATAAAGCTAGTCCAATTTCTTACTAATACTTTTTATTTCCTTACTTAAAAAAATAAAAATCTTAATAAAACAAAATAAAAATTCAAAATAAAATGTGTTTTTTATTTTAGATAACTAAGATCCATAATGTTAGAAAAAATCTTAATGACTATTTATTTATTTAAACTTTATTGCACAACAAAACTATGTACAAAAGTTGGCCTTAACGCCGTAGGGCATTCTCTATCAGTCATACCTTTGGGCTAAGCCAAAACGATTAGTGGGCGGTGCGACACAATAAATAAAAAAGTAAACACAAAAATAAGAATACCAATAATATGACACGAGATAAAATATAAAATTAATTTAAATATAAGAAAACATGTTTATAAATACACAATATATATATCATATGACCATGTTAGTATGCTATCTTCAAAACGGATCATATGGCCGATCAGTGGACAATCCCCACAAGGACAATTAAAACTCGTCGCCTTAATATATAATATGCTAAATTCTTTATATACACACATTATTGGTTTTCTTGGATCCCCGCGTTGAATCAGCTAGGTTTTCCTAACGTTGTCCGATCGTCATCGTAACAGGCCAATGAGGAACTTATGCAAATCACGTGAATTTATTAAATTTTACGTATCATTTATACCTATGTATTAATGGACGAAAAAAACAAAATCGACTATCCGGTTCATACATAAAACTCTAATTTTAACAATTTTATGATGTTTTGGTTTATTTTTAAGTTTGAAAGAAGACTGCACAAAAACTTCTAAATTACCACGTCCAATCGTAGACAGGTGTTATTTCTGCTTTTTGTTTAAGTATCTGATTGTACTACGCATACCAAGATTATCTTTAAATAATATTACATTTAATTGATTTGCTTTTTTTGTGTGTATCGTTCTGATAATATTTTTGATCCGATACCGTCAAAAAAGTTTGTTATATGGTCCCTAAGCAAAAATAATGTAAGTACTTAACGACTACAATTTTTAAAAAAATCGTCTGTAATTTTGGTATGAAGGCAACAGGGCAATACTCGTAACACTTGCGTTCAAATAATGTGGTACATTAAAATGCACTTTATGTAATTAAATAGCCTAACAACAAAACACCTTGGCATAGGCGTTTGCTTATTTTATTTACCAAAGGAAAACAACAAAAATAACTAATTAGGAAAGAAAGTTTCCATTATCATTTGAATTCCGCATTGCAATTTGAAAGTTGATCATTTCCCCTATCGTAATATTATGGTTAAGTACTCATTTTATTCACATACCTGATTTGTAACTATCAATAAAGACGATTTAATGATAGATAATCACGAATCCTAATAACATTTATTAGCACATTGCTTCACACAAATTTTTTTCACACCTGTCAAAAAGTTAACAAACTCAAATCTAAAATCACATCACAAATCTGCACCGTCATTCATCAGATCGATTATCACGACGCGAAACTACAATAACTATAGCAAGCTATAGTTATAGCGAGTGTGTTGCACTTGCCTGCGCGCGCGCCGAAGTGAAACTGAGGACGTGACTCGGTTCCGTTGTTTGTGGTCAGGGGAGGTCGTTAAGTTACGGGAGTCAGCGGGAGCGTGTTGGCTTTGGCGAAATGTATGGCCTTAAAAAAATCTCAACATGGTGTTTTTTTCTTACGCAGCCGAGTAAAAGACGGATTTCTGTACTGATGTATTTAGTTCAACTAAATCTTTTCAAAAAATAAATATAATTATAAAAATAAAAAATAAGTGAAACTAAATTTTTTAAATCTATTTTATTTCGTTGGATTAACAGTCCGTCTACCTTGTGAAACTAACCATGATACCTTTATGTTCATACCGTCTGTAAGTCTGTTATGTCTGAATAAATAAAATGATAAGTACAGGGTTTCTTCAGTTTAGCTTTTGACTTATGATTTCGCTTTTGGTTGCTTTGGTGAAACCCACAAAAAGAAAAAGTACTCGCGTTCCTTAGCAAATAGTATCAAGCAGTAATAAGATTATTTCCAAGCTTTATTTAAGTAATAAATGTAAATCTATCCAGAAACTAGCTGTGCCCTGCGGTTTTGCCCGCATCGTTTTCTACGTATCCCATAGAAACCGTAAAGTTTTACGGAATAAAAAGATAAGTAACCCGATGTGTAATTCCAGGTAATCTAACTATATTCTTCATTTCAGCAAAATCGGATGAGCAGTTTTGGCGTGAATGAGTAACAAACATCCATACATACAATCTTTTGCGTTTATAATCATCATCAGCCTATATAAGTCCCACTGCTGGGCACAGGCCTCACCTCAACTATGAGGTGGTGCGAGCCATACTCCACCACGCGGGCTCAGTGCGGATTGGTGGAGGGGTGTGTGTAAGGTAAGTGACCAACCTTACTGTCAGATGTTATTAAGCCGCCCGAGGGCCTCCGACCAGTCTTAACGACTCGTCGCTTCAGTGCTTATTTGTTCTAACAGCCAAATTCACCGAAAACAAGCTTTGAATGTAGATTTGTTAAGGCTCAAATTTCAGTCTTTTTGGTGAAGAAAGATTTAAAACTTTTTGGATCTAAAATAAAAATAAAATAGTTTTAATTTTACTTGTGTCAAAACAATAAACAGCAAATTTTGTGCTTAAGTGTTCTAAGTCCGATGTTTGTTTTATGTCCTACCTTGTAATAGAAGTTATGTGCTTGAGTGTTCTATGTCCACGCAATTGACCAATCACAGACCGCGACGCCATGTCCGCCATTTTCGTGCATTAATTATTGCGTCAGAAGTCATTATGGGAATCATTTAATCGCTCCGGAAAAAATACAAAATACGTGTAAATAGTTTTGTGTTTGTTTCGGAATTGTTTTAGCAAGTAATTAGTTATGTCTACAACTTGTTGGAAAACTAAAAACAAGATGACGCAGCCCCAAACTGAGCTTTTTGATTTACACTCGATTTCGTTATGAATTTGAAACAGGGTGCTGTTTTTATAACTGAGAATAACTATGAAAAATGCATCAAGAATATTTATCTTCGTTTAACTCTATATGTCATTCATATGTTCAGTTAATGTCATATTCCTACAACTCTGACGGTTAATAATATGACCCCATTGCATAAGTTATTACGGCAATTAACCAATTGATTAATATAAACCAAATAATAGAAATTGCCTCACTTTTTCCGAGAACAAAAACTAACCTTCTATTTATTATGACAGATACGATATCTAATAAAAGTAACAAACTACTAGCTCAGATGGTATTTGCCTTCCCATCTAATCCAAAGGTTCCGGGTTTGATTCGCTATAGAGGATAACTCTTGTGTCTATATCTCTTGGCTTCGTGTCTGAGTATTTTTTTATACTATCTAGGCATCTCTCTCTGTCTAAATCCACACTGAGAATATTTAAATTAATACTTACATTCACTAAGTTTACCGTCTAACACTGATGAATATGCTTGATAATAAAGCATTGATCTTTTAAGATATTTAACACAAGGCATTTTTTTTGTTTAAATTATATTTTTAATATAAACATTGAAATAATAATGATTCAAGGAATATAAAAAAAACAACACACCCTGTATATGATATTTTAATACTTTTGGGACATCGAGCAAATTAGAAAACTCACTTTGACCCATATCCAATGAGGAAATGTTCTAACTCCACATTCGTAATTATAACTGTGCATGTTTGTTCTATCTCCAAATAAAAACTGTAAAATAAGGAATATCTGATAACCATCCATAGATGAAAGTTATAAAATCTATTTAAAAGTAACCCATGTAAATTGAAAGACTTTCAAATCTAAAAATAATAGCTTCTTTTTCAAAACAAAGTATAAAAATCGTCTACCTGAAAAAGTCATCAATGGTAGATAGAACATTCAAGCACTAAGGCGACGGACTAATATCTATCGATATTAACCGGGACCAACAGCTTAACGTGCCTTCCGAAGCACGGAGATGCTTGTAAATAGACGTCACTTGTATGGTCAGAATGGTCACCCATCCCAAACATGACGCGCCGTAGGTTGCTTAACTTTTGGTATCACTACCAAAGCGCTGCAACCACTGCGCCACAAGCACCTCAGCGTTTATAATATCAGTAGGAAATAGTATACAGCAGGAAAAGGTGGCTTTACGTGGTAATTAAGATAAACTGTCTAAGCCGTTAATAATCGTTTTGAGAAAGTCAACTTTCTATTGAAAGAACTTTTAGGACAAAAGCCTTCTTTGTTCCTTTTAAAAAGAATAAGCGAAATCTTTTCAATACTTAAAGATATTTAACTATCCATCCACTACCCTAAATTAAAGTTAAAATCCTTTCACTGGCTTGCTCCTTTTGTCATCATTTTTTAACATAACTCACGAATGTTTTTTTGGTTTTCTCAGTAGAAGTAACTTTATTACGAAAAAAATAATACTGTAGTACTTTAATATAACCTGCGTGTTGTTTTAGATAATAGAAAAAGATGTGCTGAACTTATACCGACAAACACAACTGCACCCACCCAATGAATTTCTCCAATCGGGTATTTGACACAAATCAAAATGAATTCGAAAATCCTTTTTCTCGAAATTAACACGTAAGTTAGCAAGTTTATGAGTTCAAGCAATTGAGTGATCATTTCTTATCATTCTCAATATTTGATTTTTAATTGATCAAAAATTCACAATAAGTACTCCGATTGACTAGTCTGAATGATGACGTCACAAGCTAATATCGCCATACAAAATTTACGAAAGAATGGCGTTTTGACAGTTCATAAAAATACGTCAACGATTGGTTGTGTCAAATACCCAATCAACTCGCGTTTCGCTTGTTACTTGCGAACAGTATATTAATACTAAATTGGGAAGTATTGGCGATGACGCAGTCCGCTTAATTACTCTGTAATGTAAGGAGGACGAATATAATTGCATCCAGACCGCTTCCAGCGAAACAATTATTGTCAACGAATATTGTCTCATCGGCATGAATAGTTTACAGTTGCAAAATTATCTTTGAATAGCCAACATTAAAATTATTTTAGTCGATTTATCCCTCTACTTTAGCTCCAAAGCCAAGAGAAAAGGACAGCGTGATAGGTTTGCCCTTTACCCAAGACTAAGCCCAACGAGGCAAAGACTGAGTCTACGATGGAGCGATCTCACCTAGAAGATGCCTGTTCTAGCTTTGAAATTAATAGTTAAATTTAATACTATGATACCCGCGTACACCGGTAATTGGTCATTTGCTAATCAAGTTCCTAGTAACTATTTAGTAATTAATTTTACGATGGCGTTTAAAAAATTAAAATTTCGCCCATCGACGTGGTCCGTGCAAACGTTAGATTAGTAGTATTTAATCCAAGTTAAACGATTAAGTATGTTGTTCCTTTCTAGTTCCCAGGCAACCATCTTCTTTCCAAGTTGTAACCTACGGAACCTTTTGCTTTTTAATATTTTATGAAGTTGACATCTGTCTAGGATTTGTATTGTTTTTAAGTTGTTGTCTTTTTTTATTCGTGTTGTTCCTTAAATATCTGAAATACATACTTAATTAGAAACCTAGCCTATTCCTGCTACACATTACCCGGGTTGGCTATACAAGTTGTTGCATACTTTAAGGCGAACTCGTACTAGCTAGAAACCAAGACTAACTAGGTTTAACTGTTGTCTAAATTGTTATTTTTACATTTTTCTTATTCTTATCTAATTATTTAGTGTGTTTGCTTGCATTTTCTCGGGAGTGTAATCTTATTTAAAACGCGGAAGCTTTTGCATTAGAGCAACTTTAAGCCCTCTCACTCACCGATGACGCACGGATAATGACGTATTTATGATGAAATTGCCCCAATATTATACAGGTCAAAATAATTAATTTAATTATAACCAAGCTTTGGTGCATCACAGGTTATTATAAAGATTAAAGTTTGTCTAACAAAATTATGGTATAGTGACAGTAATGTTAACTAAATGGCGATTTAGTTAACAGCCGTTTTGGGTCGTATTCATGGGAAGTGACATTGACATTGCCAGAAAACGGCCGATTAGTTCTAAACCGGGCATTTAAAAGTCCGTGAAATTTGGCGGGTTCATATTCGGTTGCATAATTTAAAAGTCATAAGTACCTATGTTCAAATAGCACACCGTTTTTAGGGTTCCGTACCTCAAAAGGAAAAAACGGAACCCTTATAGGATCACTTTGTTGTCCGTCTGTCCGTCCGTCCGTCTGTCAAGACCCTTTTTCTCAGGAACGCGTGGAGGTATGAAGCTGAAATTTATATCAATTACTCAGGTCTACTGTCCCTTGAAGCTGTGAAAAAATCAAACTTCTAAGCCAACGCAATCAAAAGATACAGCCATTTAGGCCGCAAATTTTCGACACTTGCAAGGGAATCAAAACCTACAGGGTGCTTCCCGTGAACTCAGAATCTTGAAATTTGGTACGAAGCAGCGTCTTATAGCATAGATAAAGGAAAAATTACGAAAACCATAAATTTTTAGTTACATCACATAATATATATTTTTTTAATAATTTTAAACTTACTACCCATTTCCTCATAAACGCGTAGAGGTATTAAATTGAAATTCATACCAAATACTCAGGTCTATAATACCTTTAAGCTGTAACAAAATCAAACTTCTATGTCAACGCAATTAAAAGAAACAGCAATTTAAGCTGCATATTTTGAAACTCGCAAGTACTCGCAAGGGAATCAAAACCTAAAGGGTACTTCCAGTCGACCTAGAATCTTGAAATTTGGCATGAAGCAACGTTTTATAGCACACATAAAGGAAAAATTCCGAAAACCTTAAATTTTTAGTTACATTACAAAATATATATTTTTAAATAAATATAAACTTATTACTTTTTTCCTCATGAACGCGTAGAGCTATCAAGTTGAAATTCATATCAAATACTTAGATCTAATTGCCTTTAACCCGTGAAAAAAAAAATTCTAAGTCAACGCAAAAACGCAAAACGCAAAAGTACAACCATTGATACCGCATATTTTGAAACTCGCAACTACACGCAAGGGAATTAAAACCTAAAGACCACTTCCCGTTGACATAGAATCTCGAAATTTGGTAAGAAGCAATAGCTTACAGCACAGGTAACAGAAAAATTCCGAAAAGCTTAAAATTTTAAGTAGTTATACCACCAAAAAAATTGTGATTGTAAACATAATTGTAGTTACAGCAATGACCGCGAGTTATTATACTATGTATGGGGAGGGCAACATTTTTCAAACGGCAAAGACGACCTCACTCATCGTCATTCAATCCCGATGTTTTGGTGAATGTAGCTGTATAATCTAAATGCGTCTTAACTGCTTAAAGTGTTATACTTATAATTAAATTCAATGACATTATTATAAACGACAAAGAGATCTTTGTCTTAAATTTATGCTCCTCCATCTTTCCCCATTGTAATGTTATGAATTTCATTTTGCAATAAAAATACCATAGTTATGACTCGATTGTCGTAATGAACAAACTTTGTAAACCTTGCAGGTTTGTACGAAACCCTCGGTGCGCGAGTCCGACTCGCACTTGGCCGGTTTTTTGGCATACTGTTTGTTTCGCATAACGCTCATTAAAAATTCATCAAAAGGCTTACCGTGTTTCAAAACTTCTTTTGTAAACAGTTATGTCAAACTACTTTCTGCCAAAAATATTACTTATGCGACCGAAAGGGCTCCCAAATTGTGACATTAAATAAAATCCCACTTGGTTAACAATGTTCGAAAAACTTCATTAACAATACAATTTTCTTCACAATTTGAAATTAAAACACACTTAAAGAATGGACTGCCACAGGCAGGACTCGAACCCGCGCCTTTCGCAAGTCAGGCGATTACTCTCCCAATTCAGCTACCGTGACACTTACCTACATCGGTCCGAATTTCTCTAAGTGCTCCTTAGGCTTCTTACATCTATTTCGCAGTTTGCGATATTTTCGATGTCTTAATTGAACAATCCATCCATTAATCGTACTTAGTAAATAACGAAATAAATGAATATTTCACAACAATCACACCAATTCTCTAGTCCCAAATTAAGCTACGAGGCTTGTGTTATGGGTACTAGACAACGGATAAACATACTTAAATTTTACATAAGTACGTATCTAATTTATAATCGTGGGTTTTTCTTCATTATTGTGAAATTCATTGAACATTATTCGAAGAACAGATGTAAGGTTGTCATGAATTTCGATGGAAAAGCTTCAATAGGTACTTACTTAAGTGAGCAAAAAACAGAATAATACTTTTAAGCGAGTAATCCAACCGTTGCTGAATTGTTCGACCTTGGACGGCACAAATGGCGTATTATCAACTCTATAATACTGCCTAAATTACATGGTGTATCGTCAAAAGAATTACCAATCTCTCCATAGTGGAACAAAGTTGTTTAAAAATATTGCACGTCTGAAATACTCGTAATAATCGTCCTCCCTCGTCCTCCTGACCGATTTCGACTACGGCGGCCAATCTCAACAGAGATCAGCCAACTACGCAGGAGATATTATAGTGCACAAGTGTGAGCGCAATACACAGGTGCGCTCACTGTTCCATCACTCCCAAAGTTCGGTAAGACGGCAATCCGCAAGAGCGGAGAGAGATCAGGCGCAGGACCAACGCACGGGAGTGTAACACCGCCAAGTTCCCGACTCCGAGCTGTTTTTGAGAAATTCATGACAGAAAATCTCAGAAACAATTTTGGCTCGACCTGGAATTTGAACCCAGGACCTCTCGGATGTAAGGCAGAAACTTTGCTACTACACCAACAAGGCAGTCTCGTACATACCAACATAAGATTGGAGATAAAGTAAGAAATTCTTTACATTTATGAAATAATGATTAATCACTAAAATACTCATAGATTCATGTAATTACGTATCCCTAGTACTAACTAGGCGACTAAGTAAAAATCGATGCCTAGAAATGGAAATCAATTATTGAATATATGTTAATTGTGTTTCTGACTAATTAAAGTGCTATGCCGTTACTAATTAATCTATTTTAATGTAGGATCAGGTGTGTCAGAGTACCTAAGTAGGAAAGTTAAAACTTGTAAGTTAGCGGAGTATATCTTATGAATCATCAGATTCCGTTGGGCTACCAATGCCGGGAATAAACCGCAGTTACTGAGTCATCATCGGACGGCCACAAAAGCCACCACAAAGAAGATTTCGCTATAAAATATTTTTAAGCATCAAAAGGTTACTTAACAATAATAATAATTTCTTTATTGTGGCACATAGGTTACATTAGTTGGTACAATTACAATTACTTATGACTTTTTTTTGTGTATCTTCTTGATTTGCTTCGAACCCCATTTATAATATTTTGTGAATGATGGTTTTAAAGTAAGCCCTACATAGCGGAATGTAACTGAATATTCCAATTCCAAGTCGGGATACACTCGGCCCACACGGCTCTCTAATTCCAGATTTATATATAATTAAGTCATTCTTTTTTCATGGCAAAAAAATCAAATGCCTCAGTCATATCCATGAAAAAAGCAGTTACTGGTAAGCTGTCGTATTTTTGTGTCTTCTCTTTTATTTATTGTGTCGCACCGCCCACTAATCACTTCTGCTAAGCCTTAAGGTATGACTAGTAGAGAATGCCCTACGGAGTTAAGTCCACCTTTTGTACATATTATTGTTGTGCAATAAAGCTTAAATATTTATTTTTTTAAGACTTCTGTATATTATTACAACTAAAACGTAACATACTTTTAATTTTGGTCTGCTCCAAGCAATATATTCATCGCACCATGTCAAACATTTGAAGAGCGTTGAAAAATATCTGCTCAACTACTATTATCAACACTTTCCAAGCTTACGTATCTGTATTTTTAAAAAAACAAAGTGCGACACGTAGAACATCAGGAACTATATCTTTGCTTAAATAAAAAACTAACGATGGTTGCGTACGTAGCCTATTATTTTAAACTACCGTACCCCACCTAATCACAGTTAAAATAAAATAATTTTTCGATACCATTGTTCAAAAATTTCTAAGTAGGCACTTTAAATTCACTGCAAGCTTTACAATTTGGCAATCGGTGCGTTGACTCCATCATGAACGATTGATAGTTGTACATGTAAGGATACCGATTTGATTCAAAAAATCATTTGCTTTAATATTGTTCTGTAGAAAATCAGTTGCTAATAGGGTTCGCAAACCGGTATCCCGGATTTCGAAAATACCGGGATACCGGACCAAATTTAGGTCTGTTTAATAAAAAAAACCGGGATAAATGGTATTTTTAGTATTAAGAAAAATGAAACACAAACATTATCAAATACAAAGATACGCGCTATTTATTTCAAACTAGCGGACCCGGCAGACGTCTCCCTGTCCGCTGTTTTCAATTTAAAAAAAAAATATTTCACCGTTTAAACTTCCACGAATAATTCAAAACCAAAATTATTCAAATCGGTTCAGCCGATTAACGAACAGCAATTCAATTTTATGTATAAGAGAAGAGACTACGTAGTACGTTCCCTAGAGTGCGTGCTCCGAGCCCGAACCACAGCCACCAACCGGCCAAATCTAGCAATGATTCCGAGCGAGCGAGCCACTGGCTTTTTAAGAAAACGGTGGGGCCAGAGGAAAATATTTTGGTATATGTATATGTCGCAGTCATCTGGTTGAATCAGCTATTTGATTGAATGACTAGCGCGTTCATTGAATGACAACATTCAATTGAATTGCTAGGCCGAACGTTGATTGAACATGCGTCACTCAACGTCCAACTAGTTAGCGGATTGAAACATAGCCCTTTGAAAAGGGCGGACGTAAAATCAGTCAATGATTCAAATTTAGTTCATTTTTTTCCACTGCGGCGCTAGTAGTTACCAAAATGGCTGTCCTAGTCTTTGATTATTTTAATTAGTTGGCAGAAATAGACACTATTGCCTATCTTAAGGCTTAAAATACAATATAAAATCATAATAAGATGTGTCATGTCATGTCTTCATTTTTGTTATCTAAAGTAGGGTAACCTTTTTAGTTGCAAACTCATGGTCTACCTTATTAAATATTACTAAGTCGTACAGATCCTATTTAACGAGACATTTTATAATTCATTTATTTTTATTTAAAGTAAGGTTAACTTTTAAGTTGCGAACTCATGGTCACCCTTACCAAACATTACAAAGTCGGCTACATCCCATTCAACGATTTCGCTAAATGACGTTCAGTCAAGACGTTGAACGTTACATTCAACGACTTGACGAGTTATCCTTTAGTCATTCAATTGAATGTCGTCATTCAATCAATTGCCTAGTCATTCAATTAAATCGCGGATTCAACTAGATGACTGCGACATATATAAGGCTTTCAACAATTTAATAAACACCTATTCCTCGAACAAGTATTGAATCAGCGAGAGATTTCTCGTCATCAGGTTATGATTTATCATTTACGTTCTAGATTTTTTCGCTTAATCTAGAACTTAACCCAAGATTGGATATGTTGATTATATTTCAAAGCTCAAATTTTTTTTTATATAGTTTTAATAAATTGATTATGTCTAAAACAATTAAAAAATTCAGGGGATTAATTTCAGGAGATTTGGTTATTTTAAAAGTAAAAATGAGATATTTTTATTACAAGTAAAACTGTCCTGAAACGATAGAACCATGTTTATGGGACGGGAAAGTGCCTGCAAAATGCAGAAAATAACTTAACTTTATGACTTTCATATGTGACGTTGCTAATATACAGGGTGTAAAAAAACCTTAACGAAGCCGTCAACCAAGCGTTCAGTACATCAAACCAAATCGTATAAAAAATAAATTTTTGCTGGGCAACAAATTTTATTTTTTGAAATTTTTTTTTATCAAAAAAAATAATTTAATTCTAACCCGCAATGTACAGCGCGCACGCGAAAAAGTCAACGCGGGGCGTGTTGCTTTACGCCGCCGCGACGCGGTTCGATTCGAGTGTGCGCTGTTCATTGCGGAGTGTGCCATTGAGAGGCTTTTTATGAAAGAACTAATGAAAATTTGTATCATGTTTCTTTGGAAAGAAGTTTAGTTATAACGGACAGAAGGCGTTTCCATAAAAAATCATCAATTTCTTTCACCATCAATATCTCATTAACCGTTAACTTCCCAGGTATGGTGTAAAGCTCGTAACAATTGGTAGAATATGTGGTATTCAACTTTGTTAAGGTTTTTTTACACCCTGTATAAGCTAGTGTCGCTTGCAACAGAACTGACACGCGTGTCGTCACTGCACGACCATAATTCATTGTTTCAATCGCTTCTTCATCAGTACATCGTGGTTCTCATTACCAAACATACTTATTGTGTCAAAGGCGACTTGCAACGCCTTGCAACATGGATTTCGAGGTCTGTGATCGCAATATTGATAGTAAGAAGGATAGAGAACTGTTGAAAAGTGTTTTGACGACATTAAAACCTTTCAGAAATTATTATTATTATTTTGACTATGTATGTAGGTAGGTACTACAGGTGAGGAACCTTAGGTAGGTATTCTCCCGATTGAGTATCAATGACAAGAAAATAACGAATGCATTTTACCCTGTAGGTATGTAGGACAACACAATTAATCCCTGTTTTTTTTTTCATTTCCATTTATTTATTAGGGACAACAACAGCATTACAACTTAAAAAATTACATGAGGAAATAACTTAATGAGCCAATTACAGTTGACCACGAGGAACTATAATAATATGACGTTAGGAGTAAGCAGGTAGGTACTTATGTATCTTCCAAAATTTAAAGATTACTCCGGAGCTGTTCATGAGCAGGATCCGGGGCGATGCGCTACTGAATGACTCAATTTCTTACTATTTGAAAACATAAAGGTACGTGGCCGCATATTGATCAAGATCAGGCCCACGACCAGCCCAATCAGTCGAATTAATAAGGATAAAAGTTCTAAAAAGAAAGAAAATAGAAATGTAAACATAGATTCACAGTTAATACTCGCATTAATGTTTAACTGTAACCAATCAATAAATAGTCACTACTAATGTAGCAAGGTATTGTATGTTTGTTATTCTAAAACAATGCCCCAAAATAAAAACAAACAAGACAATTATTTACAATTATACTAGCTATTGTTTAGAACACGTATGGAATTTGTCAAACAGCTATAACCTGTCAAGTTCTTGCGCGACCGTTACGTACCTAGGTACTAAATTACACGGGCTGTCATTAATTTTGTGATTGATTTTAATTCTGATTTTGACGTGACAACGTCTTAAATTAGGTTGTGGCTCGGAGTCACTCATGAAAAAGTGTAACGCCCGCTCACGCCTGTTACGATGAGTCACGAACGAGAGAGAGGCCCGCCGGACCGGCGAATGCCTTGCGTCTCTCTCTCACTCAAACATGATCGGTGTCACGTAAAATCGTCGCCCGTAAAACCGACTTTTTTAATCTAATTAATAATATTTGAATGTAATATATTTGACTATTGTAAACATTAGCTTTAAAGGTTTTGTCATTTTCTAACCAACTACGAGATACAAGTTCTCGGAATAAACAATTTTTATTTAATTTATTCTTTATTTTTATTATCATTCCGAATATATATATACTACACTAATACTATAAAGAGGAAATATTTACATTATCCTTGATCAACATAGGCTTTATTTTGCTTAATATATTATTAGATAGCTGAATTCCACGCTGACGGGAAGCTAGTGACAAATATTTTGGTTATTTATTTATTTCAGTTCTGCACAAACATGTGTACAATGATGGACTTAATGCCGAAAGCATTATCTACCAGTCAACCATAGGGCCGAGCAGAGAAAATTCAGGCGGTGCACATAAAGTAAAAGGGCAAAACAAACAATGTAGGTAACTGAAGTTATTTACGTACAAAATAATTTTATAAACATGCAAACTAATTACTGACATAAAATAAAAATCATAGACATACATTATTACGTATACATAATAAGGATGTTACACGTAATTATATACGGTTATCTGTGTTATAATAGGTTAGTCTCAATTTTATTATCTCGTGTCGACCAAACAGTTGTTACAACAAAGATAAAAAGTGAAATCATTGCAATCGTCATGGAACAGATTGCACATTCGGCACTGAACTTTGTGGTCCAACGACCATCGCGTCTCACCTTGACTTAGGGCTTGAGGTATTTGCACGGTACGACCTTAAATATTATTTAAAATACCATTAACAACCATAGATTTATTTATTTAGTTTTTGTTTTTATTATTTTGATATTTAATCTGGCCTTATTAATTTCTTATTTGTTTTTGTAAATTGTATCTAATTTTAATTTTATAAGTTGTGTGTAACTGAATTAATAAATAAATTATTATTATTATTGTTATTATTATTCAAATGAAGATTTCGTTGTAATAATTGTACATATCTGAGGGCTGCGCGCGACTTCGGCCGCATGGAAACCCTTAATTTATCTTCAAAATTCTCGTATTTATAGTAAAAATTGTGTTTTATATTATCCATATATATTTTACTCAAATTCCCCCTTCCTGTTAATTAAATGTTCCTTTAACCGAAGGTTGTCTGTAAGAGATCGCTACAAGCGATAAGACCGCGTAAATTGTACATCTTTCTTTGTTAAACTTGTCTGTAATTTTTGTTTTGTGTTGTACAATAACGTGTTAATCTATCTCTCTATCTATTCTATATAAAATTGTGTTATTAAGGTTTATAAGTTTTATTAAAATCCTTACTGTAGTTTTTACGTGAAAGACAAGCATCCTTACTTACAATCTTTCGTGTTTAATAGTAATATTAGTCCTCCTGGCCGATTTCGACCACGGCGGCCAGTCTCAACAGAGATCAGCCAACTACGCAGGAGATATTATAGTGCACAAGTGTGAGCGCAATACACAGGTGCACTCACTGTTCCCTCACCCTCAAAGTTCGGTGAGACGGCAATCCGACATGACCGGAGAGAGATCAGGCGCAGGACCAACGGCTTAACGTGCTTTCCGAGGCACGGGGGTGTAACACCGCCAACTTCCCGACTCCGAGCTGTTTTTGAGAAATTCATTACAGAAAATCTCAGAAACAATTTTTGGCTCGACCTGGGATTCGAACCCAGGACCTCTCGGATGCAAGGCAGAAACTTTGCCACTACACCAACGAGGCAGTTGTCTTTCGTGTTTATACGAGTAATATTAGGAGAACGTATAACTGTTGTTATAAAACATGGGTTATTACAAGTTTAGTATCTGACACGACACATACCTACAGTACTCGTATACGACGCCAAGTTCAACAAGGAAAATTTATCGCTAACGAATTTCCCGTCGATTCATCGTGCTAGTCACAACCATTAACATCTTAATAATAATATTACAAACAATCCGAGATATTAATAAGTTTTTTTTTTAATACCGAAAATAATCGCATCGTGTAAACACGCGAGTGATGAATTTCACGAATGGGAAGTCGTAAAAATGAATAAAATTTTCTTCCGCGAATTCATTTCATTTGTAATTGTTACGTACAGCCTTTTGATGGTGGATCCGATACCTACAATCAGTAAATTAAGTTTGTCGACCACTTTAGTGTAATGGTTAAGAAGATGTCTATTAACCAACCCGCAACGGTTCGATCCCCGCACTGTACAAACATTTGTGTGCATGAACATGTCTCTTGTACTGGTCTGGGTGTTATGTGTATTTGTTTAAATTTATTTGTAATACCACTGTTGATTCTGGGTAATGGATAATGGGTTAAAAAGATACATGAAGCTGCATAAATACGTTTCTGTTTCTCGTTCAAGCTATTAATGTCACTTAGTTTGAACTTATAGTTTCCAAAGCAAAGACAAAAAAGAAAAATATCTATAATGTGGTCATGGAAATAGGGGCCAGGATAACTTATTGGTCTAGTTCTAGCTAGATAATAAAACCAGGACAGTGGTTCTAAAACTCAATGTATAAAAATTTATTGCTGTTCGTAAGTCTGGCTAAAACCACAGATTACTAAATAGTTACTACGTAAAAAACGCTAAAACTCTGGCGAGAACGGCGGTATCGTTTTTGCTAATTTTCGTTTTAAATTACAAATTAAAAATAGAAAAAAAATTGAGAAAACAGCGGGCAGGACGTGGTCTGCCTGATCCGCTAGTCTTTATTTCCAAATATAAAAATGAATTGCTGTTCGTTAGCCTCGCTTAAACTCAAGAACGGCTGAACCAATTTGAATAATTTTAGTCTTGAAAGATGTGTTTCGTAGAAGTCCAGGGTATGTTAAAAAGATAAGAAAACAAAGAGCAGGACAATGTCTGCCGGGGCCACTAGTCTATATATATTAAAAAATGAATTGCTGTTTGTTTGTCTGGCTAAAGCTTGAGACTGGCTGAACCGATTTGACTAATTTTAGTCTCGAAATATTCATGGATGTCCAGGGAATGTTTTGTCACGGAAAAAGTAGCCTATGTCACTCTCAAGTTTCTTACCTACATACATACTATACATAAAAAACATATCGTTACAATGCCCCGTTGCGTCGTGAAAGAAGGAAAAGCAAACAAATAAACAAAGTGGCTTTCTCATTTAAAGTTTTAGTAGGGAAGTAGGGATTTGTTCAGGTTTTATTCCTAAAAGCAAATATTTTTATCTAATACACGAATCTAGTCTTTTATTTTTTTTAACATTATTTTTTCCGATTGTTTGATTTGGATCAAATATCCCGCAATGTGATTGAAAAAAAAACTAGTTATTTTTACAAAGGTTTTTCAATAAAAAAAACAACACTTATAATTTTCGATTAAACTAGAAGTTTGAGAACCAGTGCGTTACATTACCTTTTAATAGGCTAAGATCAGCCAAGACAGATAATATCCGCTAAATGAGTGCGACAGTAATGGATATGCTTACAACTAGGGCAGATGAAGGCTTAATTACAATATTATTCTAAGATTACAATGTTTATTAGGTCTGCTAACTAGGCATTTGCATTTTAAAACAGGCGAGGTTATGCTCTGTGGTTATTTTAAGCTTTAGTGCACTGTGCAACCTGAATTTGAACAAGTTAAAATTGCTTATTCAATTTCAATTGCTATCTCAATTCAAAGAAATTAATATTGACGACCGCTTGGTGCAGTTGTCCACAAGTCGGACTTCTAAAACCAAGGGTCGCGGGTCGATCCCCGCACAGCACAAGTGTGCATGGACATGTGTGTTTGTAATGGTCTGGGTGATTTCTATGTATAATATGTATTTATTTACAAAAAAAAAGTATTTAAGTATGTTTATCAGTTGTCTAGTACCCATAACACGAGCCTCGTAGCTTAATTTGGGACTAGAGAATTGGTGTGATTGTTGTGAAATATTTATTTATTTAATTACAAGGTCAAGTCATGTCGCTAAAGACCACCGTAATTAAATTATCTTTCGAATAAAATAAAGTCGGTATACGGGCGAAAGTTTTACGTGACAACGACTTTGAGTGGTAAAATAATTTTAATGTGAATATTCATTCGTATAACATGAACCGGTGTGTATGCCTATCTCTCTCACTCTCTCTCTCTCGCTCTGTCTCTCTCGCTCTTAGGCGGGCTAACTGTGCTCGAGTGGAAGGGACGCGTGCCTTTCACTTTTTATGTCTGTCTCACTCGCTCTTAGGCGGGCTAACCATGCCCGAGTCGAAGGGACGCGTGCCTCTCACTCGCTCTCATTGTGAGCGCATAACGTGAGCGGAGCGTCACGCAGTTTCTTGAAGTGTCACCCGGCAAACCAATTTATAGGACGTTGTCACGTCAAAAACTGCTTTGTAATGAGTCCATCCATTCGGGAGCTACGATGCCGCAGAGAGACACACATAGACACAAACCCATAGGTACATATACATACATATGGGTCAAACTAATAACATCAGACTGACTAAAATTTGACTGCCTCGTTGGTGTAGTGGCAAAGTTTCGGCCTTACAACCGAGAAGTCCTAGGTTTGAATCCCAGGTCGAGCCAAAAATTGTTTCTGAGATTTTCTGTCATGAATTTCTCAAAAAAGTTCGGAGTCGGGAAGTTGGTTGTGTTACACCCCCGTGCCTCGGTGCACACGTTAAGCCGTTGGTCCTGCGCCTGATCTTTCTCCGGTCATGTCGGATTGCCGTCTCACCGAACTTTGAGAGTGAAGGAATAGTGTGTGCACCTGTGTATTGCGCTCACACTTGTGCACTATAATTTCTCCTGCGTAGTTGGCTGATCTCTGTTGAGATTAGCCGCCGTGGTCGAAATCGGCCAGGAGGACTTTTACTTATAATAACATCTCTCTTTTTCATCGGGGGTTGAAAAGTAACCGTGTAAGTTTCGGTTTCATACAAAAGTAAACGCGAAGAAACGAAATAATACAATTCCCTCAATAAATGACTATGACATTCCGACAAAGACTACTTATAAGTAAAGTGAATTTCCAAGTGAAAGCCATTATTCTAAACCTAATTACGTATTCAAGGAAATACATATCTATGATACGTAACTAATTATAGCAATCGACGTAACATCAGTTAAGTATGAAACATGGAATACAATGAGTGTCATCGTTTTCCTCGTCATGTGACATCAATCATGATCACGATCATTGTACATGCAGCACAATAGGCTACCCATTGTGGTTGCAAAATCACCTATATCACAAGTGAATAAGATACCGCAGCGTTGGAACTTGAACTGTCGACTGTACGTCGCTGGCTGGAGCGAATCTCGTGATGTATTGTAACGTTATTGAAACAATGGTTTCTATGGGTTATGTCTTCCATTGGAGAACTAATAATAAAACTTAATTACTTTAGTTAAATAATTATAAATGACAAATAAGCAATGACGGAATACCTGCATGTTAAAAACTTGTACCCTCATCTCATCTCATCAGCCAGTGCTGGGCACAGGCCTCTCCTTAACTATGAGGTGGTCCAAGCCATACACCACAACGCGGGCTTAGTGCGGTGCGGTGGAGGGGTGTTTTTAAAGTAAGTGGCCAACCTTACTGTCAAACGTTATTAAGCCGCCCAAAGGCCTCTGACTAGGCTTAACGACTAATATCTATCGATATTAACCGGGACCAACTGCAGTGCCTTCCGAAGCACGGAGATGCTTGTAAATAGACGTCACTTAAATGGTAAGAATGGTCACCCATCCCAAACATGACCGCGCCGTAAGTTGCTTAACTTTTGGTATCTCTACCATAGTGCTGCAACCACTGCGCCAAAGACACCTCTACTTGCAATAAGTAGCACTGTTGGTATTTTCCATAAGTTTTGTAAAAGATTTTCGAGATACTTCCTTCAACCAGCTGTTAAATGTGAATTTACATGACCGTAACAACAACTTATAAATAATAATTATGTTATACACTGCTCAACAAAGTCTAGGGAACAGGAGGTTTTTAGGGAATATTTTTATTTTTATGTATTTTTGTTTTAAAGTTTATATACCAATCGATGCGCAATTTAATGCTTAATTAGTTGCGTATAAAAATAAAGGATTCAGTTTTTGAATTACGAGGTAATTTTAATGAAAAACAAAGAAAGTGTATTACAGAACTAAACAAAGAAATTTAATTTAATAAAATTTCTTAAAAATTAAAACATTACAGTTAAGAACAAATATGCGGGGACTTTTTTAATAATCAGTTGGACCCCCTAAGGCATTAACAACAGCTTGACATCGTCGTGGCATACTGATTATGAGACTATCGATTGTCTTTTGTGGAAGAAGACTCCATTCTCTGGAGAGATGTGAAAAAAGTTCATCTGCTGTGTTCAAATTTTGAGGGAGATTTCTAAAAGCCCTTCTCTTTAGTAAATCCCACGCGTGTTCAATGGGATTGAGGTCCGCGGACTGAGCAGGCCACTCCAGCACTTCGATGTTGTACTCGCGGAACACATCCATCACCTGACTCGCAGTATGTGGTCGTGCATTACCTATCTTGCATAAAAATAAAATCTGCGCCCAGATTTTGTCGGTGCGGGATAACCACGGATTGGACTACCTGTTCGCAGTATCGCTCTGCATTTAACCACCTTGGTAGGGATGCACCTCCTGTGGGTTTTGAAGCCGACTCTGCCGACCAGGAATCCGCCAAACACGCACTCTTCTTGAATCTGGATGAAATCCGAAGCGAGATTCATCGGAGAACAGTACATGTGCCCACTGATCTACGGTCCACTGCAAATGTTCACGTGCCCACAATAATCGACGTCCTCGATTTCCATGACGCAGCGCGGGCACTCTTAGTGGTCTGCGAGCACGAAGATTAGCTTCATGGAGTCTCCTCCGAGCAGTCTGGTCACTGATAGCAACCTGGTGCTGCGACTGGAGGTCTTCTACCAACTGACGAGCCGTAATGGTGGGTTGCCTCCTTGCGACATTTTGCAAAAAACGGTCTTGCCTTTCCGTAGTAACCCTATACCTGCCTCTGTGCCTTTCGGCTTCATCGCCAGTAAGTCTGTAACGTGCCCACAGTCTGCAGATAACGCTCGCGTGAGAATTCAGAGCAGCTGCAACTTCGCGTTGGGGTAGCCCAGCTTCCAACATTCCTACAGCTCGAATCATTTCTTCCCGCGTTAAATGACGTCGTGACATAATGGCCGTAGTCGCAAAAGTTACGAATAACAACAGTTAATTTTGTTTTTCAATAAAATCATAAAACAATAAAACAAATTTTTATCTTTAAAATTCTCATACAGTATCACTACACAGCAATCAAAGTGAAAGATTCCCGCCTTTTACGAAAATTCTTATGTTTCTAATTTTTTTTTTTAAATTCGAACAACGTTTGATAAACATTCAGCCTACCTGTTTACCTCAAAGAGATCAGTACTTTTTTAAAGAAGATTTTACAAATAAAGTCATATAGTTAGCTTGTTCCCTAAACTTTGTTGAGCAGTGTATATACTGTTAATACATACATATTAAACGTAATGTCACACTCAGCTGTGTCGCCCGCTCTGTGCTACTGTTAGTTTATTCTCGAATAAATAACAGTTAGAGAACGACGCTGCATGTTATTTATCAATTTACAGATTTCTTTATTCAAGCTTTGAATTAAATCGATAGTTGATCTGAACTTGTCATTTTTGACTCTAGCTTGGCTCACTTCAGAAATGATTTGAAAGATATCCTCAAAGTATTCTTCCTCACTGATTAGTTTTAACAGATTTAATTTGTTTTGATCTATTTGCGTAATGTTGGTTTAAGAAACTTTTTTATACATAAAAAAACCTTTTTCTTTAATCACTACCACTAATCATTTCTGCTTAGCCCAAAGGTATGACTGGTAGAGAATGCCCTACAGCATTAAGTCCACCTTTTGTACAAAGTTTTGTTGTGCAATAACGCAATTTTTTTCTCAGTTTTAACATGCCGTGATAGCACGCTTAAGGATTATATCTTGTGTAGCTCTATAGTTCTTAGTTATTGCTTTAAGTCATGCCATGATGTAATCTTTTGTGTTGTGCAATAAATAAAATAAAAAAAATATTTTAATGTGAATATTCATTCGTATAACATGAACCGGTGTGTATGCCTATCTCTCTCACTCTCTCTCTCTCTCGCTCTGTCTCTCTCGCTCTTAGGCGGGTTAACTGTGCTCGAGTGGAAGGGACGCGTGCCTTTCACTTTTTATGTCTGTCTCACTCGCTCTTAGGCGGGCTAACCATGCCCGAGTCGAAGGGACGCGTGCCTCTCACTCGCTCTCATTGTGAGCGCGGAACGTGAGCGGAGCAGCGTAATGCAGTTTCTTGAAGTGTCACCCGGCAAACCAATTTATAAGACGTTGTCACGTCAATAAAAAGATAGCTCGATAACTATACTCCAATCAACCCATCCGACATTTTTCACAATGGGATCCGTTGCTATATAGGTCTCTAAGTATGTACCTACCAACAGAAAATATAAAAACGCAGATCTTAACACACCAAAAACATTTTAACTTCGCATGTTGATACTGATTGTTAAATAACTATTGTTAGAAGAAGTTTGTAAGCTGATTGAATACTCAAGCACTCATCGTTTGATAGTGAAATGTCACTTGTACCTCATTGATCGTAACTGCACGAACACCACAGTTGTAACAGCGTGATCTACTTATAAAATAGTGATGTTCGTCACAAGAATGCAATTTAGGGTATCGGTCACAATGTCACTAAACTGAACATTTTGATAAAAGATAGGCTTAATGCCATGCAACATTTATTGCTTACGTAGAAATTACAAAATAACTTTTGTAGCTGCTTATAGATAATAATAATAATAATAAAGCCTTTTATTTCCTTAATAGTATGTTTACAAATTAAATTGCATATTACAAAATTAAATCTTATATTTAGTTTCATTTAAAACACATTAAATTAAGGACCTTTCTAGAGTAAAGGCCAGGTTTCTCCAAATTGATCTGTCACTTGCTTTTTCAGCCCAATTCTTTCCTGCCACTTTTCGAATTTCATCAGACATAGCTGCTTATAGATATACACCATTAAATGAATAACTAACTTTAATGTAAAAGAAACCCCAATAAGCCAGGTAAACAGCTGTCGAAACTCAACTACTAAGCGGCTTTTGACCAGCCATAGCTTTAAACCAACGTAATTAAATTATTGTTCGAATAAAAAACCCGTTTTGAAATCGGTCCATACATTCGGCAGCTACTGACAGAGACACACAAAAGCACAAACATACACACACAAACAGACATAGGTAGGACTAAATCTCTATATCTATATATATAAAATTCTCGTGTCACAATGTTCGTTCCCGTACTCCTCCGAAACGACTTGACTGATTTTTATGAAATTTTGTGAGCATATTGAGTAGGTCTGAGAATCGGCCAGCATCTATTTTTTCATATCCCTTAGTGATAAGGGTTATCCACATTAATTTATGTGGCAAAACAACGTTTGCCGTGTCACCTAGTCTCTATATATATAAAATTCTCGTGTCACAATGTTCGTTCCCGTACTCCTCCGAAACGGCTTGACCGATTCTCATGAAATTTTGTGAGCATATTGAATAGGTTTTAGAATCGACTAACATCTATTTTTCATGCCTCTTATTAATAAAATGAGCAGAAACGATCTCCTGCTAAAGAGTAAGCCAGAAGGTATCTACTAATAAAATTCCCGATGTTTCGATTAACTCCCAGCACTACCGATCTCGTGGTAAATGCAAGTGAAAGCAATCCGTTGCATTCTGATGCATGCAGTAGTGTTGTAGTCACGAGACACTAACTGTGATTAATTATCACGTGATAATAACTAGTATTCTTTGACGTGTTGATAGTATTCCCAAGCTTACAAAAAATATGTTCAGCGTTCTATTTATAGGGATTTCTGTCATAATAAGTGTGATATGCAATTGTTAACTCCTTATGAAGTGTTTTTTTTTCATTTAGTTATTTATCCAAACGTATGTACAATCATTACAGACTTAGCCTAATGCGAATGCACTCGGGCAACAACTAATCATAGTATTTTGACACTACGACAATCAGAAATTTACTGATGAAGTTTAAATAAGACATTTTGAAGTCTGTGAACTTAGGTCTAACTTAAGAATCTTATGGTAGCGTTAGCGACTATATACGAGCATACCTTTTTGTATCCACCGAGTCTTGGCCACTATGTTTCTATTAAAATTCCAAATATTAGAACGTGTCATGTAATGAGTCATTTGTTAGTTCAATGAAAGCAATCCACGAGTGACACCGCATGTCGCAATGGTGTAAAATCTATCATAAAATATATCCAAACCGTGATTTAAAGTATTCCGGCTTTTATTCCTCTCGCACCTCCGAGAAGCTTACAGGTAGGTAGGTACTTACACCTAGTAAAAAATACTAGGTATCGTTAACTGTTGATGCACAACACTAGTCAGGAAGACTGCAGCATCAAATTAACCTAGTATGATACTCGAGTAGGCTTTCGTGATATAACTAAAAGGAAGGGTTAGGAACGCGTTACATAACGAATTCGGTATTTGTTTTGTATCGAAGGTGAGTAAATAATGTTTCTTTTGGTTGGTAAGGATTTACCTACTTACGTAGAATTATAATTAGAAGTATTTTAAATAAATAAATATTTCACAACAATCACACCAATTCTCTAGTCCCAAATTAAGCTACGAGGCTTGTGTTATGGGTACTAGACAACGGATAAATATACTTCAATACTTTTTTTTGTAAATGAATACATGTTGTACATAGAAAACACCCAAATAGTACGTAGATTTTTGGATAACGACGTGAATGTTCTTATTGATTGATTTAAGTACTACCTACCTAGTTTTTTTTCTGTCCTTTACTTACAGGTTATCTGGAAGAAATTGCTTTATGTAATAAGACCGCCTTATTTGTACAAATATTTTAAAACTTTTTCTTGTATTGTTTGCGAGTGAAATGTACAATAAAAGTATTTCTATCTATCTATCTAATCTAGTTATTTTCTTACTTAAGTACTTGAACAATGTCTTGATAGAAATTTCGAGTGATCAGAGATTTTAGTAAACTTTTTATTAGTGCCACCCACCAACAATGTGGGATAAGGTTGTTTTTTTTGCAATGTGATTATCTAACAATTAAAGGTAACCTTGACTTTGTCGTTAATAATTGGATGGATGACCAACAGCATTCGCAGTGCAAGAAGCGTCCGCAATAAAGTTTAGTTAAGGTATCGTAAGAATACCGAGACTTTTACAATAGTCAAGGGTGGGTGTTTCATAGTGCAATAAGTCAGAAATGATGGGTACTCCACGCACGGATCAAGCACAACTTTTCCTGTAACCCTGTTTAATTAAATTTTGCAAATTTGGTTACCACACCACATCCACACATTAGAGAATACCTATACGAACTGAATCCATCCATTCCATTGCGCATCTGCATGACCTTGAGGTTGACTGACAGAACATGCTTATAGCATTAATTGCGCCCTATACGCAAAAAAGTTTACAAAAATAAGAAAAATTACCAACTAATCGTTATTGCATCGCCCGAGATGAGCATCGGGATAAAAGCGGATTAAAATTAATGAATACTTGTTAAATATTACAAATGATGATGAATGATTTTGATGAAATTACAAAATACAGACAAGGTATGAGATAACTTGGGTGATGGGATACTTTTTATCCCGATTATATGGTTCCTTGGAATAAAACAGGAATCTCGATATCCATGCTGAACGGATTTTGTTCAAATTGGTATAGAGACAAGGTATGACTCGATATAGATGGTAAGATACTTTTTATTCTAATTATATTCTCCCGTGGGATAAAACAGTACTTCTTGATATTTGTCAATTAGGAACGTAAAATTTCTATGGATATGGCCGAAACTATGCGAACGAAGTAGCGGGCGTCCACTAGTGTGTAGATAAAATTTATGTGTTTAAGCCACTCTAGTAGATACTGTTTTTACAAAATACCAGAATAATGTGCATAGTTAAGTTAATCAGTGCACCCACAAACAATGTAACTTAAACCACTCACCTTCAGTAATATAAATCCCGATCACCTTCAATGATTACAAAATTACAAAAACAACACAGAATTTAAAAAGTTCGTAAAAATTCACCAACAAAATATCATTGGATTGAAATAAAAAGGCGCGCCTTTTTTTTTTCATTTTGCGGCGCAGAGGAAGTAGGCAATTCGCGTACCTACAGCCAACCGCGGCTCAGCGGTTGTAAACTAGTTAAGGAAGTAATGATTAATGCTGTGAAATGGAAACTTAATCGATGCTGTTGGAATTTAAATTATCGATGAAATCAAGATTGGGATGATAAGGTTTAAACGCTAATTGAAATGCCGTATTAACAGTATCTCTTACGTTATCATTCAATTATTTGCACCTGTGAAATAAGAGAATTTTATAAATAAATGAACGTTATATTTTACCACCAAAACCAAACATTTTAGTTAACTCGCTTACTTTTAACTAAGCAGACCGTAATTAAGACTAAATTGAATCTTGTCTGATATTCAAAGCTAGAGTAGAGGTGAGCTCGCTCCATTGTAGACTTAGTCTTTGCCTAATTGGGCTTAGTCTTGAGTCAAGAGCAAACCTATTCCAAATATATATTTTTTTAAAGACTCACATTTTGAAACGCCGATTTTTAAAACAACTGACTAATTAATTTTAAATTATTAAAAAGCGAAAGTAACTACAAACAAGGACAAAACATAATTATGAATATCGACATCTGTAACTCTCACACATCTCTATTGTAACGACAAATCGACCGTTCGTCACGTGTCTTACTGCCAGTTTTGGTCTTTAAACGCAATACTTACCAAGTAGATTGGAACGCATTTTGATGGACCGACTTAGCATATTATCGTACATTTTTCTTCACTAGACTATTTTAGTTAGTTCCATGAATACTTACTTAGAGGTGATTGAGATCTGTTCTCGAAACAAAAAATAAGTAAACTTGATTATTTTAAAACTAATGAAAAATGTAATCCATCAAATCATCCGGACAAAAATTCGTCTTCACTACTATTTATAAAAAAAAGTAATTAACTTAAAATCATAAGGTTGAGGCTGTTTGTTTAACCGGACATAATTTTCAATATTTATACTCAGATCAATGAATTGAGAGATCCAATTCATATCCGTATCTTAATTTAAATTAATAAGCCAAGCACATGAAACAAAATGTATGGTAATAAAGTAATATGTATTTTTAATTGAAACCTTGTACTTGATGTGTGGTTATAAACAAGTTTAACTGTCATTGCGACGCGTGAAAATGACATCTAAATGACTTAAATAGTGATGAAGTATGATCTTTCCGGGCCGCCGGCCAGTCTATCCAATTAAGTAATTTAAGTAATGATATTTATTTATTGAGTAATTTTGTAACTTTGTTTTTACTATCGGTCATTAACCGTCATTGAAACGTTGGAACAGGTACTGAATTTGTTACCGAAGGATCTATTTTATCTATTTCATCGCATGTGTTTTTTATAAATCTTAATATTTATACATTTTTAATTGGACACTCAAATTGCCATATTTGGTAAATGATAAAATATTAAGATATCCCGAAAAGGTATCCAAAATGAGCTTCTCACACTAAAAATATGTAACTATAAAGTAATACCTAAGTATTTAAATACTTAGTACCTGCACAGGTAGGTGTTTTTTAAAAGGCCCTCTAGAAGGTGGACCGGCGATCTGGTGAAGGTCATGGGAAGCTGCTATATGCGCGGAGCGCAGGACCCATCGCGTTGGAGATCCTTGGGGGAGGCCTATTGTCAGCAGTGGGCGTCAAACGGCTGATAGGCTGAGGTATCAAAAGATCCCAGGTTCAATATACGAAATGGTATAATGTGCTTACGTGTGCACTTAAGCCGGTGTTATTTAAAAAAAAAGTTTATTCGAAATTCTACAAAATTCCAAATGGTTTTCAAGAAATCGAGTTTAATATTTATCAGACATCAGATAGATTGGCACAGTTGGATAATATGATGAGGCACTAAGACACATTTAAAAAAAAGAATGCAATAGATAGAATATAATAAATATTTATTCTGTACATATTACAATTACAAAATATTAAAAAGAATGAAAAAATTATTAAAAAATAACTAACTAAACACTAATTTTCCAGTTAAAAACCCCCGAATGAGGTAAATTCAGTCGGTGAGCTTCAATAGCTGGACAGACTAAGAACCACCGTGAATAAATTATCTTTTTTCGATTAAAAAACCGCACTGAAATCAGTCCATCCGTTCAGGAGTTACGATGCCACAGACAGACATACATAAAAACACAGAAACCCGAAAACACAAGCACATTTAATTCAAATACACTTTACACAATATATGGCCAAGTTCGTAAAAAATATAAACAATGAATGTTAATTTGAACACGTGTTGCACATTTCACTGGCTTGCATAAATAAAATCAATAAAATCAATTTTATTTCTGTAATTAGGCTAACAAATTAGCACTTTTACACGTCCCAACATATAAATTGACCCTACCACCGCTTCGGGACAGTTTGGGCCAGTGCTGAGAAGAAGCGGCGCAAAAAACTCAGTCACTATTGTCATTGCCTCTTTTCAACATTGATTTACAATAATTGTAATTGTTTGCATTTTTAGCATTTCCATATATCTTTGTCATTTATATAATCATCAATTTTATAATATCCTTTCGACATTAATACATCTTTTACAACTGTTTTAAATTTATCTAAAGGCAATGAAATTAAATTTTCAGGTAATTTATTTAAAAAAAAAAAAAATTAATTACTATTGATCTACCTAGTTCCATAATAATGTAATTGGCCTGAGCAAACAGTGTTCTTCATAAAATTTTAACAAGACTAACATACTTTTTTTTAAATAAACTATTTTTCATCAATACAAATGACGACCTCTTTAGTGTAATGGTCAAGAAGTTGACTATTAACCTAGAGGTCGCGGGTTCGATCCCCGCACTTTATGACATTTGTGTGCACGAACATGTCTGTTTGTTGGTACAAAGCAAGTAGCTTAAGCACTTGTGTTACAGATATCAGAAACAGTGGTATTTTACAATATAAACATAAATAGGTAAATACATATAACATCCAGACACTAGTCTGGTTACCACGGAGTCAGATCAAACTATGTGATGTTGTTGTATATTTCAAAAAATATATGTAAAGGTACATACAGTTCCTCAATTAAAATGTGGAACTATTAGATCAAAAAATTGGTTGTCTATTATAAGGCTGCTTTAACCTTGTTACATTTAATAAAGAAGTCACTTATGCCATCAATGTAAATTATGTACCTAGGTAGTAGGTATCCTTGTGATGATAAGTGAGCGGTGAACGCGACAAAAGTGACGCGACGCGACAAATTCAAATGTATAAGTAATTTTAAGAGCACCCTATACAGGTGGCTTAGTGAAAAGGCATTCTACACAACACAGGAATTTCTAAATTCGCAAAGTGACATATCATATCAGCCTGTTACAGTCTACTGCTGGACATAGGCCTACCCCAAGGAGCGCCACAGCGCTCGATCTCCCTTTGCATCCAGTCACTACCAGCTGCCTTCTTCAGGCCGGCTGTCCATCTAGCCCCATCTAGCCGGGGGGCGTCCTCCCACACTACGTTTACCTAAGCGTGGTCTCCATTCGAGAACCTTCCTACTCCACCTCTCGTCGGTTCTGCGACAGACATGGCCAGCCCACTGCCACTTCAGCCTGCTACATTTTTGGACAACATCAGTTACCTTAGTCTTATGTCGTATGACTTTGTTCTGGATCTTATACCTTAATGAGATCCCCAACATAGACCTTTCCATAGCACGCTGAGTGACGTGTAGTCGGTGAGCCAGCTTGACTGTCATGTTTCACGTTTCAACTCCGTAGGTTAAGACTGGTAGGACGCATTGTACCTTCTATGCTTCTATTGCGCAAATACGATCAAGCAAAGTATTGTGCGATCTAATTTGGTTTTTATAACCGAAACAAACAAATTTTTCACAGCTCAAAGTCAACAGGTCAATCGCAACGTTACAGTTCGTATACCTTAGGCGAAGGTAGGCGAACCTTTCTGCATTAACATGCCCTTTTTTCTTATATGCTAAATGAAGTTACAGATGTGCGATCAAGTAATTTTGACTTTCTGATTATATGGAAAATTTAAATAACTCGTACATCCGAAGCAAAGGCTCAAAATCACTCGTTCGAATGTCATAAAATACTTATTCAACACGGTTTTGCTTAGTTCATAATCACATTCGTGATCGGTGACGTAGCCAAAATCAAGAGTTAAGTAATAACTAATAAGTTAATTTATAAGTTCCTCCTAGCCGATTTCGACCACGGCGGCCAATCTCAACAGAGATCAGCCAACTGCGCTGAAGATATTAATAGCACAAGTGTGAGCGCCATACACAGGTGCACACACTCTGCCCTCTGATGGCAAAATAACTTAACCCGGGTTACGTTCTTTTGTCGCGTATACGCTTATTTGTCGACTCTTGATCTATCGTATAAACTATCGAAATATTTTTTTTCGACCCGGGTTTTGAACCCAGGACCTGTAGGATGTGAGTGCCCAAAATATTGTGTCGCATGTCATTGGTACTCCATATCTGCCCGAGGCCCACCTAGTTGAGCACCGGTGGAGACAGCGCTTGTCCGACAGCCGCTTCGGTCGCAGCCCCCCGGGGGCCATCGCCCCGGTCCTCGCGGAGTGGGTGCAGCGCCAGCACGGTCGCCTGACCTTCAGGCTGACCCAAATGTTCTCGGACCACGGCTGCTTCGTGTGGTACTTCTGCATGATCGGTCGCGAGCCGACGGCAAAGTGTCACCATTGCCCTAGTTGCGACTGTGACACTGCGCAGCACACTCTCATGTTATGTCCGGCCTGGGCGAGGGAGCGCAGTGCAATGGTCGCAGTTGTGGGCGGTGGCCCTCTAGAATCAGAATCAGAATCAGAATCTTTATTGCAAGTCACATGAGTAAAAGGTGTTACAGATAATGTCAAAGTACAGTGACGCCCGGCTAGGGCACAGCAATCTTAGAAAGGCAAGCATTGCCTATTTACTTAAAACATAGGAAATATTAACATAACATTACAAAATTTGAATTATAATAACAATTAACACAATGGGCACTATTAAAGCACTCTATGAGGCCTGGAGTCCCACATAACCCTCAGCTGCCCCCGCGGCTGGCGGGTATGCGTAACAGCATTTCAGTGACGATAAAAAAAAGGCCCACCTAGTCGATGAGGCGACGATTTTTAGCATAACTATTACTCATCGTAACTTATACGGTCTGTTTAAATACTAAGTAACACAGGCCTTTTCATAACACACAAAGTCATCCTGCAATAAATAACGCAAATTGCAAAGAGGATGATTTACGCAGGCATCCTAGCATTATTAGCTGATCATTAGCTGGCTAAGCTCGTTGCGAATGATTCGCGGAATGTGCCTTACTTGTCATATGTCGATATGGGCAGGTCGACCTTCTGATAGGAGGTAGCTGGTATGTGAGGGAATCAGACTTTTGATGAATTAACTAAAAATTAGGTACTTTTAGCCTCGTATCTTTTTAACCAACCGCTACTACAGTGTTGCCGTCTGCTGATCTATTGTAATGGTTGGTAGAAGGGTTTATGGCAAGAAGTTCGTATATATGATTTTCATGATGAAACTGGTGAGGCCCAGGGAGTGCCTACGGATTGAGTAGATAAAGTCTCCACCTTGCACTGCTTCCATTCGATCGAGGCAAGCGCTCGGCTTTAGGCTGTACAGTCACTTACAGGCGAACACAGCATGCACAAAATATCTCATTAATAACTTATTTTCCTGTATTTTCATGCTTTGTCTGGTAAATCTATGTAAAAACCCTATTTCCTTGTCACACAGCAACCTAATCAAAGGGCACAGTGGATAAAAAATAACAACCAGACCAACCTTCGAATCGGCCACATATGTGTCGTTAAACCTTAGCGGGTGGTTACATTACATACACAAGTAAATCGCGAAGGGAAATCGATAAACAACTACGCAAATAGAGTTACGGCTTAATTATGTGCCTCACTTTAATGTCTGCTTCTTTATTGGTAGCTTATGGTGGTCAAATTGCTAAGGCACGATATAATTACCAAGAAATCCCCCTTTTAATAGTATTTGACTGACGACCACCTTGGTGTAATGGGTTAAGAAGTTGACTATTAATCATGAGGTCGCGGGTTCGATCCCCGCACTGTACAAACATTTGTGTGCATGAACATGTCTGTTTGTACTGGTCTGGGTGTTATATGTATTTATTAAAGTTTATTTGTAATACCACTGTTGATTCTGATATCTGTAACACAAGTGCTTAAGCTACTTACCACGGAGTCAGATGTTGTTGTATATTTATTTATTATTAGTATTAAATAAAAAGTATAGTGTGTTTACAATATTATGAGATGGGTTGAATCGACGGATGTGTTCCGATATTGACGGCCTTCAGTACAATTTAATCTAGTTGAATAATTACAGGCTTCGGTCATATGACATGACGTGAGTGCAAGCACAGTCAGGCAGAATAAACCCATTCGTTTATTAGGACCTTAATATTTGTTGTTCAGAGCTACACCAGTAAGAACCTGGTTAAATGGTGTTATTTTTAAGCTTCCCTGGTAATAATAGTCCTCCTGGCCGACTTCGACCACGGCGGCCAATCACAAAAGAGATCAGCCAACTGCGCAGGAGGTATTATAGTGCACAAGTGTGAGCGCAATACGCAGGTGCACTCACTGCTCCATCACTCTCAAAGTTCGTTGAGACGGCAATCCGACATGACCGGAGAGAGGTCAGGCGCAGGACCAACGGTTTAACGTGCTTTCCGAGGCACGAGGGTGTAGCACCGCTAACTTCCCGACTCCGAGCTGTTTTTGAGAAATTCATGACAGAAAATCTCAGAAACAATTTTGTCTCGACCTGGGATTCGAACCCAGGACCTCTCGGATGTAAGGCATAAACTTTGCCACTACACTACCGAGGCAGTCAGCAGAGGCTTCCTTGGTAATTTATTTTTAACCTCAAAAAAAAGGGGTGTTATAAGTTTGACCCCTATTCTGATTGTGCGTGTTTTGTGTGTGTATATGT
The DNA here is from genome assembly GCA_963921415.1 of Pyrausta despicata. Lineage (NCBI taxonomy): Eukaryota > Metazoa > Arthropoda > Insecta > Lepidoptera > Crambidae > Pyrausta > Pyrausta despicata. The sequence goes on from OY992867.1 coordinate 12,855,350, forward strand.
CTGTGGAGTCGTAGCTCCTGAACGGATGGACCGATTTCAGTTCAGTTTTTTTTATTCGAAAGATAAAAAAATCACAATGGTGCTTAGCTATGGTTGCTCAATATCCGTCCGGCGGTTGAAGCTCACCGCTGCTGTTCGCCGCAAGCCCTTTCTGGCTCAAAACGGATGTTTTTTTTGACGTGACAACGTCTTATAAATTGGTTTGCCGGGTGACACTTCAAGAAACTGCGTTACGCTCCGCTCACGTTCCGCGCTCACAATGAGAGCGAGTGAGAGGCACGCGTCCCTTCGACTCGGGCATGGTTAGCCCGCCTAAGAGCGAGTGAGACAGACATAAAAAGTGAAAGGCACGCGTCCCTTCCACTCGAGCACAGTTAACCCGCCTAAGAGCGAGAGAGACAGAGCGAGAGAGAGAGGGTGAGAGAGATAGGCATACACACCGGTTCATGTTATACGAATGAATATTCACATTAAAATTATTTTACCACTCAAAGTCGTTGTCACGTAAAACTTTCGCCCGTATACCGACTTTACAGGCAACCAATTTTTTTAATTTTAATTTCTTTTTCGGTCTGTTAACATAAAAAAGGGCACAATTTGCTTGCCACTAGCTTGCCTTCATCCAAAGTTGGGTCCTGGGACCTCCGAGGGGTGAGCACGAACAGCTATCGTAACGTAATCGTAGCGTTTACCTGTCGTTTATTTGTCAATTTGTATGGGGGTTCGTGCTCACCCCACTATAAAGTCCCGTTTTTTTTCGCAATACGATCGGCTTTTGTTGCAAGCGAGTCCCAAACTCCTGAGTTATAGTAAAATTTTCACTTATTAATAAATCTTGAAGAAGCTTTTTTTTTCTCTCGACTGTACATTACATTCGATTAAAATCAAGCTTGATAGCATGTCATTACGTTGTGATCTTGTCACATGAGATTACAAGGCGATTTGTTTAATAAAAATATCTGAATTACCGTTATTAAAGTTATTTTGATCACTTATTTATGGAATTAAATGTAACAGTAATCTACATCTTATATCTGTCTTATGGATAGGTTTAGGTTTAAAGATATTTATTCTCATAAAAGACATAAATTACAGTCACTTACATGAGAACAGTGCTTACAATGTTCACAATTACATAAATTTCGATGGATAATGCTGAGAATAAGTTTTACTCGTAAAAATTATCCTTATGGGCCGATTTTTCAATAGTCAGAAATTGCTAACAGTCTGATAAAATTCCAAGATGGCCGATTTGAAATGTAAAACTTGTTTTTTTTAAATATATATAACAAAATCACATACATTGATCTGACTCTGTGGTAAGTAGCTTAAGCACTTGTGTTACAGATATCAAAATCAACAGTGGTATTACAAATAAACTTAAATATATACATAAGACACCCAGACCAGTACAAATAGATATGTTGACATGAACACTAATGTTTGTACAGTGCGGGGATCGAACCCGCGACCTCATGGTTAATAGTCAACTTCTTAACCATTACACCAAAATGGTCGTCAAATTATGAGATTATGCAGAAGGCCAATCGGAATGTCAGCTTGAATTCGGTCACTTTTTTTTGAAACTTATTTATTTATAATATTAATATTTAACAGTCCGATAGCTATTTATCTGACTATTGAAAAAAATGCCCTAAGTAATGCAATATTTTTTAGGGTCAAAACAGCAATTTCCATTAAGATCAAGTATCGCCATGTCGCGTGCAATTTCACATGATACCATTAAATATTATTGGGTTAAGGGAGAACGGGTAAAGCGTAGAAGAAACCATGCAAGTGGGTAGATAAAAAAATTGGTTGCCTGTAAAGTCGGTATACGGGCGAAAGTTTTACGTGACAACGACTTTGAGTGGTAAAATAATTTTAATGTGAATATTCATTCGTATAACATGAACCGGTGTGTATGCCTATCTCTCTCACTCTCTCTCTCTCTCGCTCTGTCTCTCTCGCTCTTAGGCGGGTTAACTGTGCTCGAGTGGAAGGGACGCGTGCCTTTCACTTTTTATGTCTGTCTCACTCGCTCTTAGGCGGGCTAACCACGTCGAAGGGACGCGTGCCTCTCACTCGCTCTCATTGTGAGCGCGGAACGTGAGCGGAGCGTAACGCAGTTTCTTGAAGTGTCACCCGGCAAACCAATTTATAAGACGTTGTCACGTCAAAATCCCGATATGAGCCAGCAAAAAAGATGGTTAGCTACTACGGCTAAACAGAGTTTGACCACATTCAGCTAAGAACCACCGTGATTAAATTCTCTTTCGAATAAAAAAAAACCGCTTTGAAATCGATTTATCCGTTCGGAAACTACTACGCCCCAGACAAACACACAGAAAAAACACAAACATAATCGCTTATCTAGTTATTAAAAGTCATACATAAATGTAATTAATTTCAAAAAGGTTTATCATCTCCTTTTTACACTAATTTCTCGCTAAAAAAAAGAAAATAAAGAATCATCTGCTTTGTGTTGTATGTTAAGTAAGTAAGTAGTTATTAGTATTAATAATTGTTTGATAATACAGTATTAGTAAACAGTGTATTATCAAACATACAGTTTCATTACAACTGTTACATTTATAAAAATCCGGTGTATTCTACAGATTGAAGCAAATTTTTTTCACATCAATTTTTAACATTTTAAATTAAATTGCCGCATTTATTGTTAGTTATAAATAAAATGTTATGTCGTAACTACTAAATACAATAAATAATAATAAAATTAAATAATAATGTCAAAAATATGCAATATCATAGATTAAGTACATTTTATAATTTCTTATCCGTCATAAATTCTGCGATACTATAAAAAAATTCTACGAGCATGTCTGTCATCATTGACTTAAATGTCATGTTGTGTTGTGATCTCACGGAATACAATATTGATTGATCGATGACTTTTCTACGCTTCTTTCTTTAACCTGAATATCATGTCATGTAATACAACGGCAAAGGCTAAGGCCTCGTAACACTTGGTACCGGTAATCACACTTAATAACCGCCTTGATTTAACGCGATACAACTATTTTGACATCGGTTAATCTGATTAGAGATTAATATCTGTTTGGGGTTTTGAAAATAGAGTGTGTGGAAAATGCTTGTTACTCTCTACATTAAATAATATTATATACTTTAATTGCCTTTTAGAGTTAGATATTGTTGATAGTATTATTATCATATTAAATCCGCAGATTAAAAAAAAATGCATTCCTTGTGTAGGTAGTATGATAATGAAAGAAGATGACTATAAGACTAAGAGGTCGCGGGTTTGATCCCCGCACTTTACAAACATTTGTCTGCATTAACATGCTGTTTGTCCTTTTTTCTGTTACACAAGTGCTTAAGCAACTTACCACGGAATCAGATCAGTGTATGAGTACTCACATAAATTCAGGGTGGCCGGGAGTTGACTTCCAAAAGTAAAATTTAGGTGCCTTACAGGTATTAAGGTGGATCTATTAGATCCACCTTAACCCTCTGCAACTGACGTGGGAGTGATCCCATATTTATTATACGGTTTTGCTTAGTTTGGGAGATATCATTAGTTTTGTGTTTTGTCTTCTTTTATTTTCACTTGTTATTGTTTTTTATCCTCCATCTGGCGAGTACTTGGTGCTCTTTTGTAGGTGCCTCCTCTCAGTCTGGATGGCAGTTCAAACAGCCCAATAAATTTCCCATCACCAGTGGAACTGAACTGAACTGAGCTATGCTTCTTCGAGTTCACCAACTCGAAGAAGCATAGCTCATTCAGACTTAAAAAGCCAGTTAAGGGGTAATTTTTGTTAAGGAGAAATACATTTAAAAAAAACTATTTTAATGATATCTCCTAAGCTAAGCAAAATCGTAGAAAATAAATAGAGGTGATTTGAATCCACCTTAATATAAGGCATCTAAATTATAGTTTTAAACGTCAACTCTTCGGCTACCCTTTATAAACCATCCAATTGGCTAGATGACACCACCAATTGTTGACATACTTTTTATTATCTGTCAAAACGGTCTGCCTCCATAGATTTTGTATGGGATTACATAAACGTGACGTCTCGGTCATGTATCATACAGCTGGGTCAATTGACCGAATATTAATTGAGTTTTGTGTGTTTAAAATTTGTTTCTAGAGCTTTTTGGAAATATATTGGTTGTATTAACTTTATAGGGGCTATGTTTCTAAACGCCATGGTCTTGAAAAAATTTAAGATAGGTGTCATCATGTCAATTCAAAGTGAACAGCGCAAGTGACATAACCTGAAGGAGGCACACGTTTCAAGTTGGTTGAATGTTAATATTAAATCCCTTCTTTAAATATTTATATTGCCTATTTCCTTTGTAGTATAAATAGGGGTATAAATAGGCATTTCACCACTGGTTAGATATGTGTAATATTATTTGCAAATCAAATATTTCATTTAGACGCATCATGCATTAAAATAAATTGCTCTTGACTTTACTTGATTAAATTATCAAGATTTTAATTCCCTGTGTCATCATCAGACAATCTTTGCATACAAAAAGATTGTTTGCAGATATTTAAAATGTTTGCCTTTAGAAATATTTTAGTTCAGTGCGTTGACTGAAACGGAAACTGGGAATTCCAGCATCGCTAGACAACTGGCAATCGATTAGCGAAAACCAGTGAGGTGTTAATGTACTATGGCGAAAACGCCCAAAGATTTGTATGGATATAAAATCACTTAAGAAGAGATAAAATCACTTCAAGGGTCAATATTTAAGAGGAGATTGATCAACTGGCTCTTGGACAAATGTTTTTATAGTTATAATGAATATTTTAATTGGCGGCAACATAATAATCTTTAATTTAAATATAATTTAATATTTCATTCAATAATAAAATTATACTAATGTAATTTAATTGACATTAATATATTGTAATTGAATTTGTATTATTAATTTTCTAATTGAATGTTTGCACGTATGCGAGCAGATTGAACACATTAAAAAAAATCAAATAAAAATCAAAATTATTTATTAACCTTAAATATTCGTAGTATTATAGCTAGGGGCCAGAATCTCCTTTTAAGTATAAAAATACTTGTGCCAGGAGCCTCTGCTCTTCATTAACATTGTGATTAATTAACTAATTCTACATAACAACATTACTTTCTAAATGTGTGATTTACAACAAAAAACAATATAACACTTAATCCTTACAACGAAAAAAACAAAACTGGTATGCCTAGTGTGTGGTCCAAGGATAAGTTCGCAAGTGTAGATATATTTTGCCTTATAAACTTTATCACTATATAAAATAAGGAAAGTACCTAGTCTAAAGAAAAATCTATTACTTATATGGTCCTTACCTATGAAATTGGCGTTTTGTATGGGAGGAACAAAAAGTCGAATTTTTTTTATATAGCATATTTATTTAATCAAAGTATGAGCCATTGTAATCTATGCACTTTTGCCATCTCTTAGGTAGTTCAATGATCCCTTTACTAAAAAAACCATTCGAACGGGAATCAATAAAATCTTTGAAGGCGACTTGGACTGCCCCATCTGAGTTGAACTTTTTCCCTTGCAAGAAGTTATCCAAATTTCGAAAAAAATGGTAATCTGTTGGAGCAAGGTCCGGGGAGTACGGTGGATGCCTTAGAGATTCCAATTGAAGTTCTTCTAATTTGCTAGCCGTCTGTTGTGCAGTGTGTGGTCTAGCGTTGTCGTGAAGCAGCAGTGGCGTAGAGCGATTGACCAGCCTTGGTTGTTTAGCAACTAGCTTTTCCATCATGGTTTGCAATTGCTGACAATAGATATCTGCCGTAATCGTCTGGCCAGATTTGAGAAAACTGTAATGAACGACACCGGCGCTAGTCCACCAAACGCTTACAAGTAACTTTTTATTGGTCAATTTTCGCTTGGAGCAGGCTTTGGCTGGCTTGCCAGGGTCCAGCCATTGCGATGAGCGCTTCCGATTATCGTAGAGAATCCACTTTTCATCACAGGTAATGATTCGATTTAAAATCCCTTCGTTATTGTGCCGGTCAAGTAATGTAACGCAGCAGTTGACGCGCGTTTGCCGGTTTGCTTCACTCAATTCGTGAGGAACCCACCTTTCAAGTTTTTTAATCTTCCCAATTTGCTTCAAGTGGATTAAAACAGTTTTATCACTAACGCCAAAGCCTGCAGCTAACTCGGACGTGGTTTGCGATGGATCCGCTTCCACAATAGCCTTCAATTCTTCATTATCAACTTGGGTCTCCGGCCGTCCACGGGGCTTGTTTTGCAGGTCGAAATTTCCAGAACGAAAACGTTGGAACCAAAAACGCACTGTGTTTTCTTTTGCGACACAACCGCCATACACATCATTAACCCTTCGAGCCGTTTCCGCAGCACTGGTGCCACGGTGGAACTCGTACTCGTAAATAACGCGATATTTCAAATTTTCCATTTTGTAAATTGAGCGATGCAAACAGAAAAAAGATAAGTAAAAAAACAAATGAATGACGGTTTACGAAACACAACTACATGTGGAAATAGCTGTATAAATTTGAATTTCGAATTCCTAACCAAATAGGAAAAATTTGTGATCAAAGTGGCCAGTACGACAAAACGCCAATTTCATAATATGTAAGGACCTAATATTATTAATATATGGTGCTATATTTGATTGTTTGTGTACGTGTGCGTGCATGTGTGGGTGTGTGTGTGTGTGTTGTGTATGTGCGTGTGTGTGTGTTGTGTATGTGCGTGTGGGTGTGTGTGAGTGAGTGTGCGTGCGTGCGTGTGTGGTGTTTGTGCGCGTGTGTGTATTTATTGTAATTTCTAAACCCTATAATATACCTAATGAATCAAATAATATATTTTATTGTTATTTAATTTATTTTAATAATAATTCAACGTCTTCATAGTTAAGACTTTTAATCCAAGATATTAATAAAGATTTACAGTCATGATATGTTTTTTTATGAATACCAATTTCTTTGTTAATTTTATTGTATAAACGAGTCATCGTGCATTATATTGCATATCCGAAAAACTGTTTTAGTGCAGTTACATTGAATACGTTGTCTTTCCTTCTCCGCTTTTCTATGTTTGGGTTATATGTTGTTGTCTTAAGTTTATTTATAATTATATTCAAGACATAAAGTTTACGCACCGAGAGTAAATCACTGAGTTCCTAAAGGTCCTTTGTAGAGAATTGACGTTTTTTAAAGTACATTGCTTTTATCAGTGCTCTCTGTGCTCTATACATGCGCTAATAAATTTAAAATGTAATCTTTACTAACTGTGTTCTTAGCAAATAAATGTTTGAGTTTGTGTTTGAGGAAAATAGTCGTCGATTGACATGTCACGTGTCCTAGTCATAACGAACTGTAGATTGGTTCACAAGTGTACAATAAACTATCGATTAAAAAAAACGAAACATTTGTCGTTCGCCTAACAAAGGCAAGTGGCACTTTTTGATAGGCAATCACGCTCCGTGAGCGTACAAACTATTATTAATTCGGTAAATTGTAATGATAATTGTTTACAAAATACAGTGGCTAGCACATCAGGCTGCTTATTTTTGTTGCAAAGTCGCCCTTATTACAAGCTCATCAAATATCTCAGTGTTTACCGTGCAGTCCAGTTCCTACTGGAAAGAATACGTAGATAATTGACTTTTGCAGGACATCCACAGCTGAACCTATGGAGGTTCAGGACCATGGGGTCCTCTTCCATAAATTTCCCGATTGCCTGGTTACACCATCCATGTTCGTTACCTAACATGATTTTGTGCGACTTGTTTCTAGACGTTCTAGACCTACCTAGACTACCTAACTTGTTTCTAAATAGGCTGTGCCATGATCCATCATCGGCCACTTACCATCAGGTAAGATTGTGCCCAAACGTCTGGAAAGCGCATTATAAAAAGCCTTAGTGGTTTAGGTATCTTCCAGTGCAGTTTAATCAGTCCTGTATTGTATACAGTATTTATAAATGATAATTATTAATAAATGAAAAAATAAGTTTAATCACTCATTGAAGTTTAATAAGAAAAATTCACGATAGAGAGACAACTGTTGCAACGGTTCACTTGATTAAACATTTGCAGCTAAAATCAGATAAGGGGCTTATTAATATGGCCTAGTAAAAATGTCTTATTTGACGTTTTATTCGTAGTAGTATCTTTGGCAGGGTGAATGTTTTTTTTTTCACTTTTAATCAACTCATACTTTTTTTATTTATTTAAGCTTCGTTTTTCAACAGTGAAAGGATACACAGGAGAAAGGATTTTCAGCGTAAAAATACAGTACATAAACAGACATGTTCATTCACACAAAAGTTTGTACAGTGCGGGGATCGAACCCGCGACCTCTAGGTGCGACTTCTTATGCACCAACGTTTGTTTTCAAACTTCACTTTTTTGGTACTTTTTCTTAGTTCGTAAGTAATAATATGATTTTGCCGTTTCAGAACATTAAACTCGTATGTTACGATAAACAAGTGCAACATTGGTTAAGGGTAGCAAGATGACTCCAGAAAATGGCAAATGTGACTACAAATTTTTGTTATTGCTTTGCCCACAATTTGTATTTATTGTTTCACTACCAGTATATGGTAAAGCCGCTTCCCGCGTCTGTCCCTATACTTAGATCTTTAAAACACTCAACGGATTTTGATGCAGTTTTTTTTTAAATAGCCAAAGTGATTCATGCGAAAGGTTTATACCTATATGACTACCTATAAAGTAACATGCTTAATATTTTATAGAGCCACTAATAATTTCGGGATTTCTTATCCACGCAGGCGAAGCTGCTTTCAGGAAGCTAATTTTCAGGATAAATAAATAACAACAACAACTACTTAACAAATAATAAAATATAATTGAACACCTATAATTTATACAAAATATACACAGTAACCACTCGCGTGGTTTATTACAATACAGCTAGCTTAGTATTGTTCTTTTGTTATTTAAATTTAATACAATCTTTACCAAATAATAATCAGTCTTGCGTCCTCTAGAAGACAGATTAACATGAGGTAAAAAGGTGAATACTGCTTGTAATTGTTATAAATGCATCACACTTCTTTAAAAAGAGATCGTATAACATTTTCTGCTAATATCTGTAAGATAAATAATGGAACTCTGATAATGCTTAGTTATTAAATAACGGTATTTTGTAACGTTTGTACAGTTAGCGCCAGATTTATCGAGGTCCCTCACGTATCCACAATGATCTGACGAGTATTATTTCATATATATGCACGCATCTAGAGTAACCATCTTCATTCTTGTATATAAAATGAATCGCTGTTCGTTAGTCTCGCTAAACCTCGAGAACGGCTGTACCGATTTTGCTAATTTTTGGTTTTAAATTACTTGTGGAAGTTCAGGGAAGGTTTAAACGGTGAGAAATTATATTTAAAAAATGCGAAAACAGCGGGCAGGACGAGTTCTGCCCGGTCTAGTAGCTAGTATTATAAAACAAAACTTTCATCTGTATATCTATGCAGATAGACCAAAAAAAAGTTCAACACAGATACTGCGGTGTCTGGGAGAAACCTGATAAAACCTGTTGTTATTAAAAAAAACATATTTTATTTTTGTCTATTCCTGGTAAGTGGCTGGTACCTGTTTAATGAGTAGTTACTGCAGCAGTGGTTGGCTTTTTTTTACTTTACCTAATTGATTTATAAATTAAACCTGAACCTTAAAAGTCTTATATTGAAAAATTAAGTTTTTGGACTTAAAAGGTTTCTCCCAGACACCACTATAGTCTTCAATGTTTTGAGATAATATTTGTATTGATTGGCTTATTTATGAACTCACTAAAATGTCATCTCCGGGTGACAGTTTTGTTTGCTTGGATATTTTTGAACATCCTAGCAGCTCACGTCAATCAGCAAATTCCATTGCCGTCATATTTTGACTGCTTTAGACTTGAAAAATAATATTCTTAACTACCATAATACTAATTAATGTAGTTACTTTATGAATGAAATATAACTGCTCTTCCGATCATTTTGGATACTTTGGCGCCTAGATGATTGGGGTGAGCACGAACAACTATCGTAACGTATTCGTAGCGTTTACCTATCGTTACTAGTCTATTTGTATGGGGAAACTCGGTTTCTGACGTTTGGACGACACGAATACGTTACGATAATGTTCGTGCTCACCCCATTGAATTATATAATTGATGGAATCAGGCGTTACTTTGCGGAAATCCATGACTAAAGCTGAAAAAGAGGATTGTTTTCTTTTAAATTTCCATGAAATTTCGCAGGTTCCAGCGCTGGCGTCGTTTAGTGGAAATTTAAAGCAAAATTATCCTCTTTTTAAGCTTCACCCCGATGAACGCTAACTGTACCTTGGTACACGAAAATGTTACGACTATCACAATAGCAGTTCACGACTAGTTTGCGTCAATCAACTCTATATGGAAGACTAAAAATAACGTTATTATAACGTTATCACGCTCTGACGGCTGACGGTCTTCGTTCCTCGTTTATCACAGTGGCGGTGGTGGGCGGGTCGGCTATCTCGTTACTTCTGACGTTGACATTACTGGTAACGTTATGTACTGCGGGTATGTCGTTCGATGAGCCTTGGGCCAGGGCGTGGGTGATGGGTTGCGTGATGGGCTGCCCCTGGAAACCAGGGTATTGCAGGCCCATGACCTCGTCGTAGCTGGGAGGCGCCATGGCTTCTGTAATTTAGAGATTAATAAGTGTTAGTAACTGTTTTAACAGCTACAGTGAATTTTTTAAGTGGGAGACGATTATGTGGGTAAGATCAATCCAGTTAGCGTGGGTTTGGTATTATTTATCGAAGAGTTATATGCAGAGCTATTAATTTTTTTCTATATCAAAATGTCTAATTTGTTCTCGTTTTTCTCATAAATCTGTTTGGTTGAATCAATGCTTAGCTTAACTATCTTCATTATTTTTAAATTTTTCCCTATTTCTCAAACAAGTCTTTCAAAAACATCTCAACGTAGAATTGTTGTCTTTAATATATTGTGCTATTCAGATATTTGGCTAATTTATCACCTGATGGTAAGTGTCGATGAATATGACAGAAGACGCTCTGTGCAGATTCTGCCACACAGAGGAGGAAACGGCCATGCATATTCTCTGCTCATGCGGCCCGCTTATGAGCAAAAGAAGTATCCATCTCGGGCGGCACATCATGCGCCCGGATGAGATAACAGAAGTCACGCTCCAAAGAGTCTGGCAATTTATAGACTCAACGGGACTAAGCAGTGAACTGTAAATACAAAGGGCTGCCACAATAGATCAAACTTGGTCGAGTTGGCGATAAGAAGGCCCATAAACTCAATAATAATAATAAGTGTCGATGTGGCCGAGCAAGGATCATCATGTCTGTCTAGTAACAGCCTATTACAGTTTATCATCTCAAGTATGTCTGCTTCTGTAAGCATCGCCTAACACCACCAGATCCTATATCTTAAGACACTCATTCGACAACGAGCTTTATCATGGTGTTTATTTTTTTTTGCAACACCATATCCCGCCATAAGCTAACACCCCATGACCCATTACTAGGCTGCAGTTATCTTTAATAGCAGTCAGGGTTTGCCAGTTCTTGTTAAAGTGGTCTAGGTCATCTAAGACAAGACATCTCTAACCATTGTGATACTTGTTGATTGACGACCACTTTGGTGTAATGGTCAAGAAGTTGATTATTAACCAAGAGGTCGCGGGTTTGATCCCCGCACCGTACAAACATTTGTGTGCATGAACATGTCTGTTTGTACTGGTCTGGGTGTTATAATTGTATTTATATAAGTTTATGGTCAAGAAGTTGACTATTAACCAAGAGGTCGCGGGTTCGATCCCCGCACTGTACAAACATTTGTGTGCATGAACATGTCTGTTTGTACTGGTCTGGGTGTTATATGTAGATATTTATATAAGTTTATGTTTAAGAAGTTGACTATTGACCAAGAGGTCGCGGATTCGATCCTCGCACTGTACAAACATTTGTGTGCATGAACATGTCTGTTTGTAATGGTCTGGGTGTTATATGTATTTATATAAGTTTATTTGTAATACCACTGTTGATTCTGATATCTGTAACACTAGTTTTAAGCTACTTACCACGGAGTCAGGTCAATGTATGTGATGTTGTTTTTGTATATTAATTTTGATGTCACTCAGTTTTTTTTGATTCGGATTAAATCAATAAAAAGATAAAGGCCTTACCATATTTGGGTGGAGGCGGCAAATTGGCGGGGCTGACGTGGATAGTGGGCTCTCCCTGCATCGAGAGCTGGCGCGCCCGGGTACCCGTGTAGGCCCGCCTCTGCTGCGTACTGCGCGTCTTTTGCCCTGGAAAAAACGAGTGAAATAACGTTAATAACGTTATTCTTGAGGTTTTCCACACACAAACACGACCATTTCTATTGTAATTTCACTGTTAAACGTTGTTTGGTTAATAAATAAATAATAATTAATATTAGGTCCTTACCTATGAAATTGGCGTTTTGTATGGGAGGAACAAAAAGTCGAAATTTTTATATAGCATATTTATTTAATCAAAGTATGAGCCATTGTAATCTATGCACTTTTGCCATCTCATAGGTAGTTCATTGATCCCTTTACTAAAAAAACCATTCGAACGGGAATCAATAAAATCTTTGAAGGCGACTTGGACTGCCCCATCTGAGTTGAACTTTTTCCCTTGCAAGAAGTTATCCAAATTTCGAAAAAAATGGTAATCTGTTGGAGCAAGGTCCGGGGAGTACGGTGGATGCCTTAGAGATTCCAATTGAAGTTCTTCTAATTTGCTAGCCGTCTGTTGTGCAGTGTGTGGTCTAGCGTTGTCGTGAAGCAGCAGTGGCGTAGAGCGATTGACCAGCCTTGGTTGTTTAGCAACTAGCTTTTCCATCATGGTTTGCAATTGCTGACAATAGATATCTGCCGTAATCGTCTGGCCAGATTTGAGAAAACTGTAATGAACGACACCGGCGCTAGTCCACCAAACGCTTACAAGTAACTTTTTATTGGTCAATTTTCGCTTGGAGCAGGCTTTGGCTGGCTTGCCAGGGTCCAGCCATTGCGATGAGCGCTTCCGATTATCGTAGAGAATCCACTTTTCATCACAGGTAATGATTCGATTTAAAATCCCTTCGTTATTGTGCCGGTCAAGTAATGTAACGCAGCAGTTGACGCGCGTTTGCCGGTTTGCTTCACTCAATTCGTGAGGAACCCACCTTTCAAGTTTTTTAATCTTCCCAATTTGCTTCAAGTGGATTAAAACAGTTTTATCACTAACGCCAAAGCCTGCAGCTAACTCGGACGTGGTTTGCGATGGATCCGCTTCCACAATAGCCTTCAATTCTTCAATATCAACTTGGGTCTCCGGCCGTCCACGGGGTTTGTTTTGCAGGTCGAAATTTCCAGAACGAAAACGTTGGAACCAAAAACGCACTGTGTTTTCTTTTGCGACACAACCGCCATACACATCATTAACCCTTCGAGCCGTTTCCGCAGCACTGGTGCCACGGTGGAACTCGTACTCGTAAATAACGCGATATTTCAAATTTTCCATTTTGTAAATTGAGCGATGCAAACAGAAAAAAGATAAGTAAAAAAACAAATGAATGACGGTTTACGAAACACAACTACATGTGGAAATAGCTGTATAAATTTGAATTTCGAATTCCTAACCAAATAGGAAAAATTTGTGATCAAAGTGGCCAGTACGACTAAACGCCAATTTCATATGTAAGGACCTAATAAATAACACGGCTTTGCATAATATGTCACAGGAAGATTCTAGACTTCTTCGGTCACATTATGCGATTTAGACGACAGCTTTGGTCCAGGTTTGAGGTCCAGACTACAAAACTGGCTGTCGCGGGTTCGAGTCCTGCTAGGGGCAAATGTTTGTGTGATGAGCACTAGCATTTGTACCTGATCATGGGTGTTTATAAATGTATTTAAGTATTTCTATCCGTTATTCTAGCCACCATAGCACAAGCTGATGCTTATTTTGGGGCTAGGTAATTGGTGTGTTCGTTTACACAATTTATTTAATATTTTACTAGTGGCCCCCCGCCACAAAAAGTCCTATGTCCTATGTCCGTTTCCTGGTTCTAAGCTACCTCTCCACCAATTTTCAACCAAATCGGTTCATCCGTTTTTGAGTTATAAATAGTGTAACTAATACCACTTTCTTTTATATATATATAGATTTATTTTATGCGGGTCTTCTAAAAATTGTCAGAAGAAGTCTATAATACTGGGTCAAAAAGGTTGAATAAGGCGACACTTCCTTTTTTCCTCTGCTAAAAAACATTTTTTTTTAATTTTGGCTTTCGCTAATCCTGCATCGTGCAAGTAGGACTTCAAATTCAAATTCAAATCATTTATTGCATGTCACATTACATCAAGTAATCGTCTTAAGCGTTCGCACGCCTCGCAATAAATTTGGACTTAATTGCTATTTAATTCGTTTTTTTTCTATTGCAATGTTATTTCCAAAGTTGGCAGTCACGTAAAAATATAAACCACCACTCTGAGCTAATTTCATACCTAATGTTGAAAGTGAAAGAATTTACTAGAAGTACTTTCACAATTGTATTCAACCTTGTTGTTGTGTCTTGGTTGATAAGTCAGTTTTTATCTTATTGACGTCTTTATTGTAAATGATTTTAATGTCTTAGTAAATTTCAATTCAATTTAATTTAATGTAATTTGTAAAGTTAATTTTCCTTGTTTAAATTAATCACTGTTATTTATTTATTTTATTTAATTATGAACATTATTTTGTATGGTCACTATTATGGGTCTTAGTAACCTGAAATAAATGAATTTTAATTTTTTAATTTTTTTTTTAATTTTAATTTTATTTGTATGTTTTACAACTTGTTTTTAGCAATGTTTGAACAAACTTTTGTCTTTTAATTAGATTTCGGGCGTTTATACGCTGGAGGTTCTGTTATTTCTTACAGCTATGTAAAGGGATTTGCATCGGGGTGCTTACAAAATATTTGCTCTATGAACTGTTAGCAAAAAGTGTGTGATTATGTTATATTATATAAACTATTATTATTATTATATTGAACATTGCAACTTGACCATTTGGAGTGATTGTAAACCTTTCAAGTCGTAGGTAAATATAATATGCTCGTAGGTACATTTTTGTCACTATTGCAATAACAAAAGATGATAAAGTTAAAACATTTTTCACTATCAATCAATAAATGATGACGTCACCGAAATATGTGATTCAGCACCTAATTTGGAATCCAAATACAAATCCATATAATATTTAGCTACCTTTATCTAAGCCTAAACTTATCGGATAAAAGTCACATGACAAAAGTGTTGTAATATTTACTGATTGTGATGAGCCTCAGACAGAAGAATATAAGGAGCCAGGATAACAACAGGATTATGAGCACCATCATATACCAGAAGGCCATATACGTGAGGTCATTGGCACTCCCATCTTCTTCATATTTGTTAGTAGATTGGTCAAACTCAGTATCATGAGGAAAATCATAGTTCGGCTGTCCATATATTGGAGGCATATTGATCACGTACATTTGAACAAATGTTTGACAATATTTTCCACTTGAGTATCTTTTTGATATCTTTTGGGTTGTAACACTCTTGACTGTTATTCAAAACAGTGGAGTATTAATTTGGTTTGTTAATTTAATCCGTTTTTCTTGTGACACCACTTCACAGCACTTTGTTAATTGTTAAACGACACAGCTAATTATTTTTAGCATGGTCATTTTTCTTTCACTCCAACACATGACTGACTAGCCTTCCGACCACTTGAAAAATGTGAAATATTGTATGAAATCCTTCAAATTTTATCACTTATCTGTACTCGATATCTCGATATAAGAATCTACTTGAAATCATCTTGGTGCTTTTATCTTAGGTTGGTGATTTCTTAACTTCTTAGCAAAAAAGATTATCAACCCGACCATGCCCATATGTATACTTCTGTTTTGCAATTCAACTGCTTTCAAAGATACATAAGTGAGTAAAACATAGTACTTAACAAATAAAATCAACGATTTTTTCCCAAAATCACAAAAAACGGCCAAAGGTAATATAGTAAATTAGATTCAAATCTACACATCCATCAAAATTATGTACAATATTAAATTCTGTCAGAAGTCAAATAAACCCACTTCCCTCGATTTCGTATATTATGTTATTTTAGTTTTCACAAAAGTAATTCTGATCATTTATATTTTTCTTCAAATAGCGACAACACCTTTATGTAACAAGCTCAAATGAGGACTGCCAGTAACTTTCATGGTCAATCAAGTTAGAGTCAGTTTGTGCTAATTCAATTAGAAATAGATTGGTACGATAAAAATAACTCTATTGTGTAAATAAAGTAATACTTATATCAAGTCAACCAATACGACGTGGGTAATGTATATATATAAAAGAAAGTGTTGTTAGTTATAATAGTCCTCCAGGCAGATTTCGACCACATCGGCCAATCTCAACAGAGGTCAGCCAACTACGCAGGAGATATTATAGTGCACAAGTGTGAGCGCTATACACAAGTGCACTCACTGTTCCATCACTCTCAAAGTTCGGTTAGACGGCAATCCGACATGACCGGAGAGAGATCAGGCGCAGGACCAACGGCTTAACGTGCGCACCGAGGCTTCCCGACAAAAAAACGCAGGTTTGAGTTGAAATACGTCAAATGTATATGAAATAATGACTGGAAGGAATTATGTCTGCCTCTTACGAGTAGCGTTTGATTGAGAAATAATAATTAATAAGAAAAATCGGTTGTCTGTAAAGTCGGTTTACTGACGATAGTTGAACGTGACAACGTCTTTGTCACGTTGCCTCTTTGTCGCTCGTTCCTCGCTCTCGCCTGCACTTCAAGCCTTGAATGAACGCCTCAGAGCGAGGTAACGCCGCATGCGTCATGTTTTTGGTGCGTGCAGCCGGCTCCATCGATTTATGAGACGTTGTCACGTAACACAAAAAGGGTAAGCGGATACTACCAGCTCATGGCTTTTATATAACAGACCATTTGGTGTTGCCAGTATTACACAATAAAATATTAATAAATGAAATTAGTTTTGAATAATCCATCAACAATTTTTGAAAATTGATATAAGTTTTGAATGTCCTTGTGTCGCACCGCAGTTTCATTTCTGCTTAGCCCAAATGTATTGCTGGTAGATAAAGCCCTTAGTCGATAGGTCTACCTTTTGTACCAAGTTTTGTTGAACAATAAAGCTAATGAATAATGTAGATACTTAAATATCTTTTGAAGAAGTTTGTATCGTTTTTTGCAACACTCAAATATGTCATGGATAATGTTGGGGTACCTAAGTGACTAAATAAAAATTGTGTAAATATAGATATATACATTACTTTGTGCAATAATAATCTTGATGCAGTTGAATATGATGGCCCAAATCACGAGAAAAGTGATAAGTCCCCCCATGGCGTACCATAAAGCCATAGATGCGTCGTCAAACGATCTGTTTCTCTTCAAATTTTCCACTTCTTCAATGGTAAAATCATGGGTTTTGTCATATAACGCTGGCATATTGATCGCATACATTACATGTAATGTATTTGAAATACACACAGTTTGATCAAGATTTTTTAACACTCTACAATGTTAATTAAAACAGTGTGGTGTTATTGGATCTAACATCATATTTAAAACCGAGACTTATTTGTGAACTAACACTTCACTACACTCCACCAATTTAAGCATTTTATCTTTTGGTAGTTGATTTTTAATTTCATAAAAATTTCTATTCAGTTCTTTGGCAACGTCTTGAAGATTACTGAAAGTTTCCTAAAACTTATCAAACGTATTTTCCGTATCAGAGATATACCAAGATAATACTACTGTCATATTCTGAGAGTTTTTATGTATGTTTTGTTCACAACTTCATCTCATTCATTGATAAGAGTATATTTGTCCACAAATTAAGCATTTAATTAAAAATTTAAAAATTCGTAAACGTTCGTTTAAAACCAAATACCATTTGAATTTGGTTTAAACAGTCTTGTCATTTACCAACATTAATGTTATTAACATTCCATTAAAAAAGTTTATATAACAACTCAAAACCTCGAAGGTAAGAAATAAAATAATAATTACCCCAACCGTTCATTTTAAGACACATAATGATGAAGGACATCAGTAGAACTGTTGCTAACACAGAAATATACACAATGATGGGAGCAGTGGCTACACTGCCAGTAGCCAAGCCATCTTCGACCCTCGGTGCCATTGTCCACTTATTGTATTATTTTTTACAAAACAATCAAAAGTGCTCCAAATCAAATAAATCACTCAAATCACTCTTACTTGTCACTTTAAATCATTTTATTTGCATTTTTAACACCATTTTCATGTTTTATATTCGCAAAACATTGTGACAATGAGAGATTTTGGTAGTAATCTAAAAACTAATAATATCTTGCCTATAAAATCAAAATATTCTCACGATTTCACACCTTAAATGCTTGATATAAGATTTAGAAATGTTTAAAGAGTATATCTTTTATCTGTTCGGTAAGAGGGTAATAAATCATCTAACAGACAAAGATTAAGATAAAAGAACGTGATGCGGAGTCTAAAATTAGTCGTGCCTATTTCATGACAGCTTTGGTCTAGTAGTCTAAGGAACGGACTACAAAACCGGCTGTTGCAGGTTCGAATCCAGCTAGGGGCAAATGTCTGTGTGATGAGCACGAGCATTTGTACCCGAGCATGTCATGGGTGTTTATAAATGTATCTAAGTATTTCTTTCCGTTATCCTAGACACCGTAGCTCATTCTTACGCTTAGTTTGGTGCTAGGTAATTGGTGTGTTCTTAAAAAAACAGAAGATTTTCTATTTTTGATAAGTTAAAAATAGTGTCCACATATATTTTTTTATATATTTTTTTTTACTATTTATTGCGAAATTGATAATAAACAAGCACAACTTTCAACGGCCACGAAAAGTTAGTGGACATTGTCTTACGTAATACATGTTTTTTTTTTCATTTGGAATAGGTTTGCTCTTGACCCAAGAGTAAGCCCAACGAGGCAAAGACTGAGTCTACGATGGAGCGAGCTCACCTAGAAGATGCCTGTACACTCTAGCTTTGAAGATTCCTAGGTTGTAATTGCAGGGAAACACTGTCGCAGGTACTGAGCTCCACTCTTTTGCAGTGCGCATCAGGAATGTACATGAGAAGCTCTTGGTTCGTATCAGTGAAACATCGACACGTTACGACGACGGTTTTTCAGAACTAGTATTTTAAATTTAGATACTTTGGTTTGGTTTAAGATTTAACTGCTTATTAAAACAAATGGAGAATTTATGGTGGTGCGATAACACATTATCGTCTTGTTAGATTAAATTATATTGCTAAAAATGATTCTAGAAATATCAAAAACGCAAATAATAAAAATTCACTTGAACATGCCACTTTTATAAGCGATTAAATATGATAAGCATATTATTTAGTAACCAAAGGTTGTATACTTTACTTGTTAAAGGTGTAAATACCTTTTAAATTGAACTCTACGATTTCAAAGATTTTTTTAATTTTTGAAAATACGAATCGGTAAACAAAATTTAAATAGAATTGTTTCATGGGCTACCGTATCATATTTTTGCAATAAATTAAACATTTTGTATCATGTTTTTGCTTGATACCAATAATTAGTGACGTCACATCGAAAGACACTCGTTATCGAATGCAATTAACCGATAAATAAAATAGATTACCATAGCATGGATTTAAAAATATTTAAAACTACTGTGCAATACAATTTTCTATTAACCTCCGAATAAAAAGAGAGGTGTTATTAGTTTGTTATTCTGTTTGTGTGTCATATGTGCTTGTGTTTTTTGTGGAAATTTTGTGGCGTCTTATAAATCGATGGAACCGGCTGCACGCACCAAAAAACATGTTTTTTGGTGCGTGCAGCCGCGTACGCGTCATGACGCGTGCGGCGTTACCTCGCTCTGAGGCGTTCCATTTAAGGATTGAAGTGCAAACGAGAGCCCGGAACGAGCGACGAAGAGGCAACGTGACAAAGACGTTGTCACGTTCAACTATCGTAAGTAAATTGACTTTACAGACAACCGATTTTTTTATTTGAAAGGTAATTTAATCATGGTGTTTCTCAGCTCTTCAAACCCGTCCAGCCGTTGAAGCTCATCAGCCGGTTTCCTGGATCACGTCGGGGATTTTTCTATATCTGAGATATTGATATAACTTATGAACGTCAGTCTCTTTATCTTTTGGGAACTGTCACTGTACTAGTTTACTCATTACTTGCTACATACTTGCAATAAATATTATGATTATGACCTACCAATGTTTCGAGACAGAACCCAGACGGGTGTTGAGAAGGAGCGTCGCAATATCCTGATTATCACGCATTTCAACCCAAACGATTTCTTATTATGACATACTCGTAGTATTTTCACTGCGTAAGTCATGGATAGCGTAAAATGTCTGTACGAGCGTGAGACTGGCAGTAAATGCTTTTAGCATTAAGCCGCCTTTTGTACAACTTTTTTTGTGTGCAATAAAGTTTTTGAATAAATTAATTAAGTAGTATTTTTTTAATGAACACAAAAAGCTAAAATGCAAATCAATAAGTTTGATTTTTTTTAAATATAATAAAATATCAAGGTGAAAGTAAATTCGAAATCTCAGTCATAATCACACACACGTGTAATCTCGAAATTGAAGAAAATAAATATTACTTACTACATGTACTGAAGATTAATACCAACACAACTGTTAGTATACAAGCGTATACAAGTAGAGTTGGGTAATCTATCATTCTTCTTACGACACCACTACAAAGGGTAACACATTAATGAAAACTAAGCTATTTTCAGTATGTTCTAGTGGGCCCCTACAATCTAATCGTATTGTTGTCTTAAATCAAACGATTTTGATAATTAAACCATAGATAAACTTTGCAAAAGTGAATTGGTTTATTGATTACTTGATGGATGACATTTTAGTATCTTTTCACCTATGTTCTTGGTAGAATCTTATAGAATTCAAAATATTGTGACGTTGGACGCATTAGAGCAAAACCAGCGTAAATGAAAATGTAGACATTTTAAATGAAAAACCTTGATATTATTATTTGTAGAGTTTGTATAATGGCTTGTAATGTTATAAAATAAAACAAAACACTTACATCTCCTTATAAATGTGACGACGACGTATAACAATACCACTAGCAAGAAAATCATCCAAAGGATAAACGACATTGATGGGGCATACATGTTGTTTCTGATCAAATTGTGCAACAATGTGAGTTAAGACACTTTTGCACTAAACTTTCACTATTTTATTTGGCACCAAAACTTGAAAACAATCCACTGTGATACAAAATTTGCCCGCAACTGGAATTTTCCCTTTGTTAATTGGAATCAATCATGAGAGATTAAATCGATATTCAGGCAATCTTATCATAAAAATTTGCTGCGATAATAGTAAGTCAAATTTATGTTCTTGCCATTTTTTGAAATTAACGACAGGTTTTAAAACAAATTCAAGGATAAAAAGTATATTTGTGTAAACGTCTTCATCGATTGGGGTTGAAAAATGTTAATGGTTGAATTAGTAGGTATGCTTACGTTTTTTCAAGTAAGTTCCAAAACAGAGGCAAATCCAAATAACCGTTAAGCTAGAGAGCATAACCACTCCAACAAAAGTGGAGCCTGCGACGTCCATGTCACTATAAATACTTTTATGAACAAAGTATCCATTAGTGAAGAAGTAAATGGTCTTATGTAAGTACAGTATTGTACATTATCTTATCTGGGAGATAAATGATATCAGGTTATAAAAGTGGAATCGGGTTTTGCAAATTAATTGTTCTTATACGAAGCTTGGACATTGACCAATACGCAAGCTATGCACACATATTAAAACTCTGCATTTGAGGTCAATTTGAATATATTTAGTTCACTAAGTATCTCAAGTCAGATTATGCTCACAAAAACTTTCTTAATTTAACCTTTTTATCGATTGCACCACTAAAGTAAATGATAACAATGATAAGACATGAATGGACTTATAATCGGTTAAAATGATGACGCGTCATATCAAGCTAAATATGACGTTACAATATAATTTATTTTTAGCATCAACTCATAATTGAGGGTAGGTTTGTGCCTAGTTGTAGGACGTATATAGCTTGATGAGACTTAGCAGATGTATAATAATAAGACACAAAAATGCTATTGGATGATGCGATAAAAATCAAAGTCAACTAACATTATATTAAACTAAGTAAACTATCATAGATTTTAAATCAAACTTACGACATGTAAATAGAAAGATCCTTAAAGCCACCAAACATATAAAAATCAAAAGGAAAAGATAGAAAGGTGTAAAGGAGTAATACATTTATATAGATTAACTTCACTTTTTAGATATTGAGACACTTTATCAGTAAAAATTTAATTGCCAAAGTTTTAAATTTCTTGCACAATATCTAATGTCTTGTATACGACTATCAGGCTCTAAGCTTATTACTTACTAGATAACTTTTGAAAAATATGTATAATTTATTGATTTGTTGTAGGTATTAAAGGTGCAAGCTTATCTAGATTAATGATAAGTAAGTTGTTTTTGATATGTTTAAATTTACTCAATTTAGGAAAGTTTTCTAAATAAATAAATGCTAATGTTTACTTAATTCAGCTCGAAAATAATTTACAGTTAGAATATTTGTAAAGAAGAAACTTACAATAAGTAGTCGCGTACTTGATCATCACTAACAGTATGAGACTAATCAGAAAAGACATCCAGAATATATACGAGGGCGGTGGTTTGAACATTGTTAGTACACGATATAAAAATTATGTTTGAAAAATGCTCTTTTCGTAGTTACGACACTTTTTCACTGGAGTGACAATTTTTTGCAGACTTTATTGTAGGTGAAGAAAATATTCTCAACTGGGGTCTTGATACCATGCATGAATTAGTAAGCAAGATAAGTTGTCATAATCTAATCAGATTATTTTATTTCGATAAAATGAAATTACCCTTTTTTTATTAATTACCTACCTACGCAAACTGTAAATTTTCGTATATACAATATATAAAGCTAAATAAGGGCAAAAAGTCTGTACTTGGATCAGGTATCATTATCCTAAAAATTATCCTACAAATATCAGGTATAATTATCCTACAAATGAAGCGCGCCCCTAAAAGACACATGAGACTTATCTGACCCTTATAATTTTCTAAGAATTAATTGAAAAACAAATTACAAAATTCTCCATAATATCTAACTGCGTTTTTATATGTTTAAATTTACTCGACTTAGAACAAGTTTTCTAAATAATTAAATGCCAATATTTTACTTAATTCAGCCCGAATAAAATTAACAGTTAGAATATTTGTAAAAAAGAAACTTACAATACATAGTTGCTAACTTGATAATCACTAACAGTATGAGGCTGATCAGAAAATAAATCCAGAATATATACGAAGGCGGTGGATTGAACTTTGTTAGTACACAATATAAAATTAATTATGTTTGAAAAATGCTCTTTTCGGAGTTACGACACTTTTTCACTGGAGCGACAATTTTTAGCAGACTTTATTTTGGGTGAAGAAAATATTCTCAACTGGGGTCCTGATACAATTAGTTAGCAAGATAAGTGCACATAATCTAATCAAGTTAACGTCATAACAAATTTTTGAAGTGAAAACTTCTTTAGCGGCGTTGAGCACTTTTGTGGCATGGGTAGAAACTGTGAAACTCGCGTCAGGTCACGTGATGCTGATCGAAAAACCGTAAGACGGTTCAAATAAATCAAAAATGCACAACTTTAATAATGAAGTTTTCACTTCTGCCGGCACTCCCGGAGTGCAACCCGTGTTTTTTTTGAAGTGAAAACTTCTTTAGCGGCGTTGAGCACTTTTGTGGCATGGGTAGAAACTGTGAAACTCGCGTCAGGTCACGTGATGCTGATCGAAAAACCGTAAGACGGTTGTTAAGTTTTCACTTCTGCCGGCACTCCCGGAGTGCAACCCGTGTTAGTTTTTTTTTATTAAGTACCTACGAAAACCTATAATTTTCACATATACAATATATAAAGCTAAAAAAGGGAAAAAAGTCTTTACTTGGATCATGTATCATTATCGTACAAGTGAAGCGCCAATAAAAGACACACTAGATTTATCTGTCCCTTTAATTTTCTAAGGGAATGAAATAATATAAATTTTAATATACAACAACATCACATCCATTGATCTGACTCCGTGGTAAGTAGCTTAAGCACTTGTGTTACAGATATCAGAATCAACAGTGGTATTTCAAATAAACTTTAAATAAATACATATTACACCGAGAACGGTACAAACAGTCATGTTCATGCACACAAATGTTTGTAGTGCGGGGATCGAACCCGCGACAACCTTGGTTGGTCAGTTTCTTCAAGTAGTTAACAGTTGGATGTATTTGGGTTCCTGCACTGGCGTCTTTTAGTGGAAATTTAAATCAAAATAATTCTCTTTTCCAGCTTTAAATTTTTACATCCGTTATATTTTTATCACTTTATCATATTATGATACTTTATCTGTGCTTTGTCTATTCAATTAACTCAGAAAAACAATTAGTAGACGCATAGCGATATTTGTTTGATACGTAAGTAGAAAAATATACATTTAATGTCATCAAGCTCAAAAATCGACATGTCGCGTTTCTTGAAAAATTTCGTTTCGATGTGCACGACAATTTATAGTAAAATTCCAGACTCAATTATGAAACTACCCACCTCAATTCTTAATAAGTCATTGCGTAAATGGCTTATGGAGAAAACCTTTTATTCTGTAAATGACTTTTTGGAAAACAAGATTTGAACGGACGATCTACCCTAATTAATAAAATAATCAATACATAATTGATCTGACATTGAATACTTTAAGGTTGTCTATTTGATTATATGTAATTAACTTTATTTGATGCTTTCACATTTGCATGCTATTGTATATGGCTGAATAGGAGCACTTTGTCATTTATCTGCACCCACCTTATTTAATAGCAAATAAAAAATTCAATTTGTCGCAATCGGACTTGTAAAACAACTGTAACTTGTAACTCACCAAACAATTTCACCATCACACCATACAACGCCCAGAATACTATAATGTTCACGACCATGAATATCAAAACCCCTACTATGTTTGTCGTCATTTTTGGTCAGTTGGGTGACACTTTTACATCGATTCGACCGCAAAACGCTAATGAGTTATACGATAAACGTTATCGATGATAAAACAAATTTGATACGATATCTACCAAATAAAAGTCTGAGGCGAGGTGGTTTTTGCGCATGATCGAGTGGAGAAATTTAAGCTTAGAGAACGTACAATACAACAAAGTAACACCAGTCCACATCAAGCTAC
The DNA here is from genome assembly GCA_963921415.1 of Pyrausta despicata. Taxonomy (NCBI): domain Eukaryota; kingdom Metazoa; phylum Arthropoda; class Insecta; order Lepidoptera; family Crambidae; genus Pyrausta; species Pyrausta despicata. Next base: position 12,880,744 of record OY992867.1, read on the forward strand.
TCATTGCCGTTGCAAAATCACTCTTATAACGAAGCATAAGCCGGCCATAGGACTAACTATAATAAAAGCTCCTTTATAGTTTATTCACTCCACTTGTATTAAAGTTTAGTCCTATATATATATATCTTACTTGTTTCATAAAAAATATGTTTTACATTATCCATATATATTTTGCTCAAATTCCCTCTTCCTGTTTATTAAATGTTCCTTTACCCAAAGGGTGTCTGGAAGAAATCGCTGCAAGCGATAAGTCCGCCTAAATTGTACATCCATCTTTGTTAAACTTGTTTGTGTTGTGTTGTACGTTAAAGTCTTAATCAATCCATCTATCTAAGATACTGCAGTGATTAACTTGACGTTATGCCGTGCGTACCTAGTTCGTACCACGTTTGACAAACAATTTGATGTTTTGAATGTTATATCGTTAGGCTAAGACCCTTTTCACTCGGTGACTTATAGCTGTCGCGATTTTGTCGCCAGCGCAGCATTGCTTCAGTCGCAAATGGTCAACCTTCGCGTCTGAACCCTTCGCACCTGACCCCGTAGGGGTCGGAGGCGTTCGGAGCATCGGCCCCTTTCGGTAGATTTTGCGGCTGTCCGTTGAGACGGACAGGTCCTTGGGTTGGGTGCAGATTATATCTCACTCCCGTGGTGGAGGCGCTGGTGAGCTTTGCAACTGCTAGCCAGCGTCATGGGTGGTGGTAATGTATGGTTGGAGGGTGTCGTGTCCGGTAACGGAGGACGAGTCGCTGCTGGAGACGAGGTCGCGCGGGGACGCTCGGTAGCGAGCTGAGCCGTGGTCTGGGGGTCGAGAATGGAACTGGTCAACCTTTACACACTTGCGCTTCTTTAAGCGTCGATACTGTCGCATTGCAGCATCGAATGCATCGATGCCATGTGTACTTTCGGGTAAAGCCAGCGACTTCATCGATGCCCAAATCTCTTATTTGCGTGGAGTCGCGGCCACAAACCATACTTCCTATCTTCCCATTGGTGGTCGTTATTGTGTATGGCCAGCATAAGGTTTCTAGATACCTTGATTAGTCATTGTTAATATCAAATGGCATGACACGGGGCATAAGTATTTTAACACGCGGGCTCAGTGCGGATTGGTGGAGGGTTATTATTAACCCCGACGAAAAAGAGGTTTGACCTCTTCTGTCTGTTTGTGTGTGTATATGTGTTTGTGTTTTTTTGTGTGTGTCTGTCCGTGGCATCGTCGCTCCCGAACGAATGGACCGATTTCAGTGTGGTTTCTTAATTTCGAAAGATAGTTTAATCACGGTGGTTCTTAGCTAGAGCTGGTCAAAATTCGTCCAGCCGTTGAAGCTTACCAGCTGTTCCTGGCTCATTCGGGTGTTTTTTGTTTATAAGAATGTCCATAAGTAGATAACCGTTCCTGCACGCACTGGTTAATAATAAATAACGACTTAAGATAGTTTCCGTTATACCTGTGTTCAGAAGACACTTTTGAAATGAGCATGACACTTTTCGAATGATGAATTAATTAATAAGTTAACGTTACGTTTGTAACTAGGAAGTAGCCTCTACCTACTCGGGATAAAATAAACTTATCACATAGTTGCTGGAGTTAGGCTTTACTTTGCGGAAACCCATGACTAAAGCAGAAAAGGGAATTATTTTGCTTTAAATTTCCACTAAACGATGCCAGCGCAGGAACCCAAACACATCCAACCGTTTAGTGGAAATTCTTAAGCAAAATTATTCTCTTTTTCAGCTTGAAACTTTTCATATTCGGTATATTTTTATCATCTTGTGTTCTTTACACTTGTGACGTGATATGATACTTTGTCTGTGCTTTGTCTATTCAATGAATTCAGACAAGCGATTAGTAGAGGCATTACGATATTTGTTTAATGCGTAAGAAGGTAAATATGCGTACATACATATACATACTCGTATATATATTTTCAATTTGACCAAGCTCAAAAATCGACATGTCGCAATCGAACTTGTAAAACAACATTATGATAACATATACTAATTTAATGTATTTGTAACTCACCAAACAATTTAACCATCACATTATACAGTATCCAGAAAACTATTATGTTCACGAACAAGAATATTACAACCCCTAATACAAACATACTCGTCATTTTGGTTTGTTGTTACACGTTTACATCGATTCGACCGCAAAACGCTAATGAGTTATACGATAAATGCTATCGATGATAAAACAAATTAGATACGATATCTACCAAATAAAAGTCCGAGGCGAGGAGATTTTTGCGCATGATCGAGTGGAGAAATATAAGCTTAAGAGAACGCGTACAAACAGATAAATATAAATAAATAAATATTTCCCAACAATCACACCAATTCTCTAGTCCCAAAGTAAGCTACGAGGCTTGTGTTATGGGTACTAGACAACGGATAAACATACTTAAACACTTTTTTTTGTAAATAAATACATATTATTGTTACGCCGGTGGGCTAGTGCTAAAACTTTGATCGTGTTTTTCCGTGCCTTGGAGGCGTTTTCAGCAGGCTGAAATACCATTTCAGGCCGTTTCAGAGAGTGCTCTAACACATACTAGTTTATCGAAATTTCACCCAAGTTGCCGTTGTTTTCAGGCGCCTGAAACATGTTTTCAGTCCGTTTCAGGCCACCCTCTATCAGATGACGCCATAACCTGAAAACCCGTTTTCAGGCGTTTTCGGGACCCCTTATGGGCCTTTGAAGCCCACTTCAGTATATGACGTAATTTTCAGTAGGAGTGAAAGAGATAGCACGATTAGAGAGAGGCAGCTATACTAAGAACATTCCAGACAGGTGTGACAGAGACAGCACAAGACAAGGATAGCACTATGATGCCGAACATTCGAGAAAGGTCTAGGCTAGGCAAGACGGCATTTGGAAGGATCCCGAACAGTCTCGTACTGGGTAGTAGGTACCTACCGAATATTCGGGAGTCCTTGACGGCCGGTATATAACGAGCCCGGGAATGCGACCGAGTTTTAGTTTAATTTGGGAAAGCGACGAGTAAACATCGAAGCGAAAACTGCGACAAGAAGATTTTGGAGTGCGATATAAGTGTTTGTGTACTAAGTGTTGTAACGTAAAGTGTGTACAATAAATCCTACTCTACTTCATCGGTTTAGAAGTGCATTTCAATCTAGATCCCACACCCCTAGAACGTAACATTATACATAGAAAACACCCAGACCAGTACAAACGCACATGTTCATGCACACTTATGCTTGTACTGTGCGGGGATCGAACCCGCGACCCTTGGTTTTATAAGTCCGACATGTGGACCACTGCACCAAGCGGTCGTCAAAGAAGATCCCCATCAAGCTTTATTATCGTTGCAAAATCACTCTTTACGAAGCATAAGATACCGTAGTAATTAACTTGACGTGTGGCCGCGCGTACCTACTCGTAGTTCGTACCGTGACTGTCGAACAATATGATGTTTTGATTGCTATATCGTGAGGCTTAGACCCTTTACACACGCGACCTAGCTGTCGCGATTTTGTCTCCAGCGCAGAATTGCGCAAATGGACAACCTTCGCGTTTGAGTCTCCGCACCTGACCCAGTAGGGGTCGGCGGGGGCCAACCGTTCGGGGCAACAGCCCCTTTCGGTAAATTCTACCGCTGTCCGTTAAGGCTCTCACTCCCGTGGTGGTGGCGCTGTTTCCAGCTGCGAGCCAGCGTCATCGGTGGTGATAATGTTTGGTTTGCTCTGTGCAACTCGTGTGAGTAATGCTGGCCACAAACCATACTTCCTATTAGGTTTTACGCAACACAAACACTTTTTAAAGTTAAACTTAGTATTTACCTTTTCGACATTTCAATCTGGTTGCATAGATCATGGTCGCGGGCGAACTAAAAGTGTTTGTGTTGCGTAAAACCCGTTGAAAACCAGTGTTTTAGTGTAATAATGTGTGGCGACCTCTACCATTCGCCATCACAACAGCGAGAGCTGATACGGTTCCATAAGGCTAGATGGCGCTGTTAGCCTAGTACCGGCCAAATAGTACTGGCCTAGTACCGCACATGAACCGCGGTATATAAGATTTCGATCCAGAATAATATAGATAGACAAATCAAGATGATGTCTATCGGACCTTGGTCCCCGACCATAACGCCCGGTCGGTAGGAAGCGCTTCCCTTTAGCTTCCTAACTCGAAATCTGTTGCGCCAAAAATGCAACAGGAAAGTTTAAAACAGTACATACTTTCTATCGTCCCGTCGGTGGACGTTATTGTGTATGGCCAGAATATGGGGTCTAGATGCCTTGCTTTGAAATTCGTTTGTTATTCTCGATATCAACATGGCACGGCACGAGCCATAAATACTTCACCACGTGGGCTCAGTGCGGATTGGTGGAGGGTTGTTTTTAACCTCCGAAAAAGATGGGTGCTCTAAGTTTGACCTCTATGTCTGTTTGTGTGTGTGTATATGTGTTTGTGTGTTTTGTCTGTGCCTTTAATTACAAATCAAGACTTAATCTACACTGGTATAGAATATCACGTTTAATTTGCATTCCGATTAGAGCTGAACACAACATTTTCATTTGACAGTTAAATACAAAAAACAATAACGGTATATATCTATAAATTACTTTTACATGCTTTTTTATAACTTAAATGAGATTCAGAAAAAAAATCAAAGATTTATATACAAATGAATAAAACTTACGTCTTTTAACGAAGTTTCCGAAACAGAAGCACATCCAAAACAAGAAAACACACATGAATACGATCACACCACCAACTATCTGCGCCACTGTGTCCATCCTGAGCCCTTACTCCTTACGTTTCTTTTGTAACGTCGGATCTAGCCAACACGTTCACTCGCACGGTGAAACTTGTAAGAGTGACAGGGACGGCTACATCCGAAACTACGAACACTTGGACAGTGGGGTTAATTATTTATTTACAATCTTACAACCGTCCACTTTCGAATGTTCCTGTGTACAGCTGCGCGCGCGCATGTATATCTTATCGAACTGATTAGAGGGAAGATAGCATTTGGAAATAGAATTAGTAAAAAAATAGTTTTGTAATGTAAAGCGCAGCTTTAAAAATGGCTAGGTATTAATTAATTTCAGATTCGGTAACAAGCGCCAGAATAGACTGACGTGTCCATAGTCAAATAGGTCAATAGTCCAGAATCATGCTAATTTCCGGATATTTATGTGACAATTTATGCAGAAAATCAGTCTCATCCCCATACCTATAATATAACTAATAAGACAATAAAATCAATGATAGTATTTTCCAGACGGTAAGTTATTAAAATATCGGCTCACATTTAGATTAATAACTCACGAATAGACGTCTGAAGCAGTTCTTATTAAAAAGGTTGTATATTTTTATGTACATTCCCAGAATTTTAGGTTTCGGAAACTTCTAGTTTAGTTGTAATCACGATTTGAAAATTTTATTAAATTATAGTGGTTTTTGACATTTAGATGTATTAACATGACGTCGTTGATGTTGGTTGCGTTTTGTTGTTTAATCTGTGATGATGAAGTTATCATTTGGTTAACGAATTGATTTTCTAATAGTGATTTTAAAGATTTTCTTAACATTTCAAATGACGATGATTGGTTTAAACGGCAGTATAATAAATATACAGTTATAATTGAAACATGATGACGTTATATATGTCCGCCATTTTCGTTCGTCCGCCAGAAACGACACGTAAGGCGGCCTTTTTGTGATATTATGTCAAAATTCAAATAAACGTCGACCATCAGTCATCTTATAGCCGCGCAGTTGAGAGCATCGTTTTGTACTCCTGTCGATATTTGTATGACTACCATGGCGTCACCGAAGCCCCAGGCCTCGCTGTCTATCCCATCGTTGCCAGAAGAGTTGAGTGTAGTGCAAGTGTTGGACTCCAGTGAGCCCCTTGTGTCGAACTCCTCTTCTGAGTGTGTGCAAGTGTTGGACTCAATAGAGCCACTTGTGCCCACGTCTGTGGTTCCTAGTCATGCAGTTTTGGACTCTAATGAGCCGCTACCACAGCTATTGGTACCGGTTTCTGGTGGTTCTTTCGCCGAACCAATAGCTGGTTCTTCGAGGGATGTGCCAGAGCAAACATTGCCGTCTTCTGGGTCCAGTGGAAGACACAAGGTTTTTTATATTCAGATGAAGTTCGATCGCAATGGAATTTATATAAGATATTTTCATCTCTAGGTAAGTAAGTCATTGTATTCAGTATTATTTATCTCTAAAATCTGAAGTTAAACAATTCGGGTTAGGGTGTCGCAAAGGGGGTGCATTTTGTATGGAGCCGACACTTAGAAAATAACAAAATACAAGTAACTTTGCTTTTATAGAATTTTAGGGCTCATCCGACTCGGATAGATTAGGTTAGAAGTTTTTTTTTTAAACATGTAACAAAATGCCTTTGAAAATTCGGTCATGTCAATGTTCCATAAAAAAATCACTCAAATTTTTTTAAGTCTCGGCTCTATACAAAATGCCTTCGAAAATTCGGCTATGTCAATGTTCTTTATAAAATCACTCAAAATTTTTCATGTCACAGAAGACTTGTTTGTTACAGTTCTCCCTGTCCCCAACTCCCAATTTAGTGTCTTTAACCTTTGGTCATTTATAAAGTTTTTTAAACATTGCCAATAATTCTAGACTAATAAGTATTATTTTCTATTATTCCGGGCACTCCTGAACAATGAATTGCATTTGCTGAGGAGCGAGGGTTATTGCCCATTCAAAAAATGTGTACATACCACAAGAAACATATGAACTTGGAGCAAACATTGGGCGGCCAGGTGGGCCAGTTTCGCTGCAGAAAGGGAAAGTGCAGGAGTAAGTCAGTCAGCCGAGCAAAAGGCACTTGGTTTAAAAATGCAAGACTGCCTCTCCCATTAATTTTTCAAATAATGTATATGTTTAGTGCAGAATTTACATGAAAGTGTCAAACGAGAAACCAGTCACTGGCGAGAATCAGTCTTGTCCCAAGCAACAATAGCCGACTGGTTCAATTATTGTAGGGAAGCAGTAATTGTCTATCAACTAGAACACGAAACTGAACAAGAAAAAATTGGGGGCCCCGGAAAAATAGTACAAATTGATGAGTCCAAATTAGGAAGACGAAAATATAACCGGGGTCGGAATATTGAAGGGCATTGGGTGTTAGGCCTTATTGAAGACGGCAGCGATGACCTTCGTCTTGAAGTTTGCCCAAATAATGAGCGTAGTGCTGAGGTCCTGGTAACATTAATTAAGAAGCATGTTCGGGAAGGCACCACTATACATACAGATTTCTGGAAAGGATATGATTGCCTTCCTGAACATGGATTTATTCATAAAAAAGTCAATCATAGCGACCCCGTAAACAAAATTGTTGCCACAGACGGGACCCACACTCAACGTATTGAGAGTCATTGGCGAGTGTTAAAAAGGTAATTTGCAAAAGAAAATTATAAAGAAAATTTTACTGAGTGGTTGATTGAAATAATATGGAGGAGAAGAATTAAAATAAATCACTTAGATCCTTTTGAAGAGTTATTAAAATGTATAAAGTATGTTTATAAAGAATGAAAATTTTAGTCAGAAACATGTTTTATTTCATTTTCTAATTTTTTACGCATGTAGGACTTATTAGTAGATTAGCTTTATACATTTTGAGGGGCTTAGGCAACAATACTCAACCTTTTTTTTATTAGGGCCAAAAAACGTATCATCATGGGATTCCGGGACGCAAGCGAGAAATTATTAGGTCTTAAATGCAGCCCGTGGGCCGCAGGTTGAATATGGCGGGGCTAGGGGGTGTCTCCCCTCCCTACCCTTTTTCAAAAACTACCAAATAGTTTAGCTTTTCATACATTTTGAGGTAATTTTTTATTGATTTTTAAAAATTCATAATTTAAAAACTATGAGGTTCCGAGGGAGGGGATAGCACAGGGGGGTGTCTCCCCCCCCCCCCTTGATACGCAATTCGTGGGTTAATAATCAATTTTTTTTCCAATATATCTATGCACCCTATAAAAAATTAAAACTGCAGCACCTAGCTAGCTGCTTTTGGATTAAATAAATTCTAGCACACATAAACCTACCCCAAACTGACTGATCGAATAATATTGATCACATTAATTTAATTATAAATTCCGATCTAAAATATTAAAGAAGGTTCAGTGACCCCTCCGATCACATCCAACACTACCACATTTTTTCCCCCGGAACTTGCCACTGATTCACAAATATATTTATACACATTTCAAGGTCCACACAAACAAGCAAATCGTGACATCACTATTAACAAAGAGCTATTACACAATAGTAGCGTTCTTGAACAAGCAGTAACTATGACTGAACGGTGTGTATAAGCAAGCTGTGTGTTTACCACTGGGCAGCCGTGTCGGAAAAAAAATTAGAAGTCCAACTACAGTGCAAGCCGCGTCGAAAAGAATTGGACTGTACCTACAATTCTATTTGGTGGTTGCAGGTAACATGAAACAGTAAAATTGGGTAAATTTTTCTTAAATTTTGTTTTGTGTATTAAAAACAAAGTGTTGTTCTTTTTGTAAGTGACCATTTTGTTAGAATAAAAGGCAAAGGATTATTTAATTTTGAAATTGAGTTGACGACTTCTTTAAGAGGGATTTTTTTTGAAGTTTATTTTTAATAAAAAATATTACTAATGGTCATATTGCTAAAGTTCTATTTCATTCTTAAAATTTCCTAAGTTCCTAAAAGAAACTAACGACAAATACGTCATTACGGTGATATCTTTGTTAGTTAATTGATAACTAATTAGGGAAGTCAATAACCGTTATCTTTAATTGATACCCACTGTCAGTTTCTTATGCATTTTGAGGATGTTGAATTGAAATGATGATGAAGTCTATATAACAACAAAGAATGATTTGTTTTTTTCAATCATTCATTGAAAATAAAATTAAATAAATTGGTAACAACTGTTTTGTTCTTTCGAATATTGAAATAATAAGGTAGATTATTATTTTAATCTACAAATCAAAACTGTTATCTACGTTTGCGAACATTTTTTTTGTCATCTTTTGAGAGACTATAATTGGCCGTTTGTTTGTTATGCTTTCACGCTTTCAACTTAAAAACAACTGTTATTGAATATCCAAATTAATTAAGGAAAATTTATTTAAAAGCGTCTTTACTTGATAATATTTAACCACTGATTCTTTGTATTTTTTGATACAAGCTATCGATAAATTAATCATTAGTACCCATCGATCCTGATAAGGATGCCTTACAAGTTGTTCAAAATTAAATACAGATGGCGCCACTAGTATCCCACAACAATCGATGGATGGGTAATCAAAGATAGTTAGTCTCACAAAAAAGCTCTATGATTCTTACAAAAAAAAAATTACAGTTTTATAACCATTGTTGTATAGAATTTCATCTTAAAAACTATCATAGTGTCTTACACTGATATATTAAAACTTTAAAAACTCTTACCAAACCTAATTGATCAGGTTTGCTGCTCAACACTGCTTGACAGATAAAACTTATCACAATTTATATGTAAATCGCACTTACCACAGTTGATCACACACGAAATGAGTCCAACCACACAAAAAAACGCTACAAATAAAATTAAAGCTGGCAAAGCCATAAACATAATCATGGAAGACGTTACGCTATTCATTTTTATGAATACTTTGTAACACTTTTACTAAAACTAGTGAACGAAGATGGATTATGAAAATGACTAACAAAAATAGATTCGAACGCAAAAATCTACAGAATATAATTAATCACTATCTCGAGCGATAAATGAGTCATATAGATGCAAAGGCAGCATTATCCAATTTTTTCATGATAGCAACTTTGAATGCAGTCTGTCAGTGTAAAATCAGCTCAATTGGTTGACTTATTTAGTTTCTAGCAAAAGAAGCAATATCCCGTATAAAATTGCCGTTTAAATCTTAGGTTTGTAGCAAAAACAGCATTATCCACTTGAGTAATGCCAAAGACAGCAACATCCGTTTCAGCCAATCAGGTTGCTGTATATGGCCACCATGACACTTTGTTTAGTATGGCGATTACAGTTTTGTTGTTGTTTGGTTCGATATTGTTTTTGTGGAATTTAACAGAATTAGGTACATTTTTCCCGATAAAAGTTTAAATACAACACGATGGAGTGTTTTCCTACCCCATGTGACAAAAAGTCTAGTAGAAAAAAGCAAGCTGACCCTGATAAATGGAAGAGAAATGTGGCTAAAAAACTGCGGTAAGTTTTAGTGTGATTTAACGTTTTTGATCCTTTAAATATTTTTTTAATTACTTAAAAATGAAGAGACAAAATAAACAAAAACCAAAAATAAGCAAATTTGATTCTTGCAATCATTGAAGTACCTACCTAGTTTGTTATAGTTTTTGATTATGTATTGTAGTAGTTTTTGATTATTGTAGATACCTAATATTTTTTTTGTAATTAAGGTGGGCTTCTGTCAATCTAATTTGATTGGAGAAATATGATGTAGGTAGTACCAATGGAATTGAAGTCGATATTGTAGAATTTTATTTATACTATACATATTATTATTTAATTGTTTTAGGTATTCTGCGAAGACTCTTCCAAAACGGTTGCTATGTCAGCACAAGAAAGGTTTTGGCTGTATGGCACTAACTATGTTGTTTTATTTTATTCCTTACCACTTTATAATATATTTGGGTTTAAAGTCATGAATTTCGGCTATTATTCTGATTATTAGGTGGGAACCCAAAAAAAATTTTATTACCTACTATAAATCTATTCTACCAATATGTATCTAACTAACAACGCTTTTTTCCTGTCCGATGAAAAATCCACTGATTTTAAATTCTATAATTTCATTGGTTTAAATACAGTAAGCTACACACCTGTTGTATATGTACTTTACACCAAAAGTATTAAGATTATTCAGTCTAATTATGATTCTAAATCTGTGGTTGCAAATGTAGCAACATCCCAGAGATTTGGTTGCAAAGGTAGCAACATCCACGAGTTGGATGCAGAAACAGAAACATCCTAACCAAATGTATAGTTTTTAGAAAAAATATGATATTACTATAACATCCTTAATTTTTCTTGTATTAATCACATTATTCTCTAAATGGGTATGTAAAAAATATAACCATATAGTTATGATACTACTTTAAAACTGATAAAATTGTTTACTGCCATTTTGTTTAAACTGGACGTTGCTGCCTTTGCATCTATATGACTCAAATATTAATCTTCTTCGTTATCATAAACGCGCTTATATCAGATGTGAAAATTGATTTTTGACATTACTTGGTGGATAACCACACAATTTTTTTCACAACCTCTACACAAAAGGAAGGAAATGACACTAAACGTCATAATGGGCAGGAAGCCAAAAGTCAAATTTTAAGTCCTTTATTTATCCCTTAGTGATTATCAGATTGTGAATCAACTGTGCATTGCTTATTTGTTACTCAGTCAAGCGAGTATAGCATATTCGTGACTAAAATAAATTCCAAATGCATAAGACGTGACTAATTTATTTCTAAGATTAATTAATTAACTAATTTATTTCCGAGGCTAAAAAATTGATTGCAGGTATAGGCCGACGTTTGAACGTGATCCCCAACGATCCGCGTTCGGGATCTTTTCTAATTCAAAAGTTGGCATTAGCCAATCAAAAAGGCTACGCAGCTAATGTGATAGGTACTTTTAATAGAGGTGGTTCTGAATTATGTTGATTTTTTAAAAATGATTGTGTAGTTTCTTTAATTTAATTTCGTAGATGATAAGTCCTGATTTTTTTCTGTTATTTACCATTAGTGCAATTCAGCGTTTTATTTTGAAAAATATTTCAGAAATTCATATTTATAAAAATAAAACCACTTTGATATCATTAACACAGACAGTTTTCATATTGGAAACATCTATTGTGTCTACCGTCCGTCTAAGTATTAAACCACCTTATCGGTTTTCAAACAAAATTTAGAATTTCCGTGACGAATACACTAACTAAATGTAGGTTTCTTGTTTACTTTGTTATTCTATTAGAGATCTACAAAATTATGTCGACACCATTGGAAATGTGACGGCATTCAATTGGACACCATGCGTGGCTAGTGATAAGAATAACTGCCGCACTTAACCACTAGACTGTCTCTATTGTGCACTTGCATTTCGTAACTTGAGTATGTTATAATATCTGTCATCATCATACATTATCATAATCAGCCACAAGAAAGGTTCTGTTGATTTTAATGTAGGTCTCTCCTATAGACTTCTAAGGCATCATTGGCCGTATCTCTATCCTAACGAAATCGAAAATAAATTGCAACTCATTTAGTAATACCAATGCAAATTTCTTTATATTGTTAAATTAAGACACACGTAAATCAAAAAATCAATTTTGAAAAGAGGCAATGACAATATTGACTGAGTTTCTTGCGCCGCTTCTTCTCAGCACTGGCCCAAATTGTCCCGAAGCGGTGGTAGGGTTAATTTATATGTTGGGACGTGTAAAAGTGCTAGTTGTTAGCCTACTTACAGAAATAAATGAGTATTTATTGGATTTTTATTGGAATAAAAATGGGCTGCCACAGGCGGGATTCGAATCCGCATCTCTCGCATTGATTGGCGACTGATAAATCGCCCGGCAAGAGATGCGGGTTCGAATCTCGCCTGTGGCAGTCCGAATTTTGTCTTTAAGTGTGTTTTGATTTCACGATGTTCAGTTCGATGGTGTTATCAATAGTCATGGATGGCTGTCTGCCATCTGTTTTCTGGAAGAACCAGGCGTCATGCGAAAATGCACAATGCAATTTTAATTTAAGCCTACATTCCATTTTGTTGTATCTTCAAACCCCGACGAAAAAAGAGGTGTTATTAGTTTGACCCATATTCTGTTTGTGTGTGTTTGTATGTAACTATATGTATTTGTGCTTTTGTGTTTGTCTGTCTGTGGTTATGTAGCTCCCGAATGGATGAACCGATTTCAGAGCAATTTCTTTTTATTCTAAAGATAATTTAATCACAGTGGTTCTTATGGCACAGTGGCTATTCACAATCCGCACAGCCCTTGAAGCTCAGCTGTTGTCCTGGCTCCTGTCAGGAGTTTTAAAGTTGATAATTTTAGTTTTTAAGAAGGTGTATGACCTTGTTTGTGGGTAGGTCCAAATCATTTGTGAAACCCTCAGTTCCTATTTAAGTAGAACTTAACTAGAATTACAATACAACAATGTCGTAAAAATAATTTTAAAATAAAAGATGATTAACTATTTTATGCCCGACTGTACGTTGATCTGACGGGAAGCAATTACCCAATTGACATTTGAACTCGAGCGTACTGTTCTGTTACTGATGGATGACGCTAGCATTAACTCTATTAAATTATTTCTTAGGATACAACTTAGATTTTTATTAGTTTGGGTTGATGAGTATGAAGGTTAGGTACCTACGTTAAAATTGACTATCATGCCTACACTTCATTTTTCGCTTTTACACAATTTTGGGCACTGATTTCGCAATCAAATCCATTCACATTCCTTAATTACATGAAAATGGTAATGGTAGTTTGTATGTTTATAAATTTATTTTGAAAGTTCTTTGTTGTCTTGTTTTAACTTCAGTTAAATTGTTTGTTTTTCCCTTTTACTTTATGTGCGCCGCCTGAATTTTCTCTGCTTGGCCCTATGGTTGACTGGTAGAGAATGCCTTTGGCATTAAGTCCACCGTAGGTATATAAATATCAAGTTCTAAAATAGTGCTTCATGTTAAATTAATTCTTAGGCCAAGATTCTTAGTAATAAATAGTAAGCTTTGATGACATTCGACTATCAATATTTGTTTATTTATTTCTTTACATTACATTATTATTACAGGTAGTCTTAACCTAATTCAATAATGTAAAACTAATCTATACTTAATCTATTTACTTATTATAACTTATTATATAAAATGCCGTTCTTGCGAACTCACTCAGAGAATATAAAAGGTCCGGCTAAGATCTTTTTAACCCTCGACGAAAAAGAGGGTGTAATAAGTTTGACCCTGATTCTGTTTGTGAGTCTGTCTGGGCCATCGTAGCTCCCGAATAGATGCATGGACCGATTTCAGTGAGGTTATTAGCTATACCTGGCCAAAATACGTCAACTCTTGCAGCTCGTCGGGTTTTGCTTTTTGTTGTTTTTGACGTGACAACGTCTTATAAATTGGTTTGCCGGGTGACACTTCAAGAAACTGCGTTACGCTGCTCCGCTCACGTTCCACGCTCACAATGAGAGCGAGTGAGAGGCACGCGTCCCTTCGACTCGGGCATGGTTAGCCCGCCTAAGAGCGAGCGAGACAGACATAAAAAGTGAAAGGCACGCGTCCCTTCCACTCGAGCACAGTTAGCCCGCCTAAGAGCGAGAGAGACAGAGCGAGAGAGAGAGAGTGAGAGAGATAGGCATACACACCGGTTCATGTTATACGAATGAATATTCACATTAAAATTATTTTACCACTCAAAGTCGTTGTCACGTAAAACTTTCGCCCGTATACCGACTTTACAGGCAACCACTGTTTTTTTTAAGCTTAACTTACCTACCGCGTTCGAATTCAATTTACTTATCTTAAAGGTATGTCAGGTATAAGTACCTATAGCGGGTTAATTCCTTAATTTTAAGTGTGTGTCATTGTATCATAAATCATCGTTATTTACGATGAAATGACATAAATTAATAATGAAACTGATATTAATATTATATGGTCAGGTAAGTTACAGCCGTCTATTTCGGCTACGGTTTCATGTACCAGTCCGTCAATCGTATGTGCTTTACGATCATTAAATCAACATTATATAAATAAAATAAATAAATAAATATTTCACCACAATCACACCAATTCTCTAGTCCTAAATTAAGCTACGAGGCTTGTGTTATGGGTACTAGACAACGGATAAACATACTTAAATTCTTTTTTGTAAATAAATACATATTATACGAGGGCGTTTTGATAACTTCATGACTTTCAGGCTGAATAGAAACTTTTCTTATTTTTAATGATATTTTCTTAAAAATAATATTTTTGCGAACCTAAAATAATTCTATTTTCAAATATGGCGCGAAAACAATATTTAATAACAAAAGAAGTTTGGCGGCTGTGAAGGTGTTCTTCGAAAATGGAGGAATCCGAGTTTCGAGTCTTGATTAAACACTATTTTTTACGCGGGAAAACCATTAAGCAGACCGAAGACAAGTTGAAAAAATATTACGGGGATTCAGCGCCGTCTCATGGAATGGTACATAAATGGTTTACTGAGTTTCGTTGTGGACGTATTACAACCAATGATGCCGAGCGCCCAGGAAGGCCGATTGAGGTAACCACTGAGGACATTGTTAACAAAATCCACGATATTGTTTTGGCTGACCGTCGAGTAAAGATACGCGAGTTAGCTGAGGCTGTGCACATCTCAACTGAACGAGTTTTTCATATTTTGCACGATATTTTGGGAATGAAAAAACTTTCTGCAAGATGAGTGCCGCGCTTACTGACAGTCGACCAAAAGCGAAAACGCGTGACTACTTCTGAGGCATGTCTGGCTATGTATAATCGCAATCCAAGTGAATTTTTGAGTCGGTACGTAACCGTGGATGAAACGTGGGTCCACCATTATACGCCAGAGACTAAACAACAGTCAAAGCAGTGGACTTCTACCGGCGAACGTGCACCAAAGAAGGCAAAAACGGTATGTTCGGCTGGTAAAGTGATGGCAACAGTATTTTGGGACAGTCAAGGGGTTATTTTCATCGATTTCTTGGAGAAAGGCAAGACAATAACCGGTGCTTACTATGCTGCATTGCTGGAAAGATTTAATGAAGAGTTGATGAATAAACGACCGCATCTAGCAAAGAAAAAAGTTCTATTTCATCAGGATAATGCTCCGGCCCACTCGTCTGCAGTCGCGACTTCAAAACTTGTCGAATTAGGATACAAATTATTGCCGCACCCTCCATATTCATATATTCATATGACTTCTTTCTCTTCCCAAACATGAAGAAATGGCTTGCTGGGCAAAGATTTTCATCCAATGAAGAGGTGATAGCTGCAACCGAGGCCTATTTTGCAGGCTTTGACAAAAAGTATTTTTTGGATGGGTTGAAGAGATTGGAGCATCGCTGGAAAAAGAGTGTAGAGTTGAAAGGAGAGTATGTAGAAAAATAAAATGTTTTTGTACACAAAATATATGTTTTTCTTTTCAAAGTCATGGACTTATCAAACCGCCCTAGTACATAGAAAACACCCAGACCAGTACAAACACACATGTTCATGCACACTTATGCTTGTACTGTGCGGGGATCGAACCCGCGACCCTTGGTTTTAGAAGTCCGACATGTGGACTACTGCACCAAGCGGTCGTCAGTATATATCAAAAGATACATTACAAAAGTAATTGCAGTCATTCCCGGCTTGGGTGGAATAATTTTACCGTGTGATTGTCCACCCGAGCGATGCCGGGACGGGCCGCCAGTACTTATTTAAAATAACCTATGTTCATCAGTGATACTGTAGGATACTAATTAAAATATACACTTTTTACGGATTATTTCGCTATTTATTCACATTTTATTTTAACCCGTCCGTAAAAAGGACCTTTTTCAGCGTCCGTAAAAAGGTGTAACATTTCAATGTCTACTGTTCGCGTAAACCGAATAAACAAATAGGATCTCTCATCAGCCTA
This sequence comes from Pyrausta despicata, assembly GCA_963921415.1. Taxonomy (NCBI): domain Eukaryota; kingdom Metazoa; phylum Arthropoda; class Insecta; order Lepidoptera; family Crambidae; genus Pyrausta; species Pyrausta despicata. Next base: position 12,897,412 of record OY992867.1, read on the forward strand.
TATACGTCCCACTGCTTGGCACAGGCCTCACCTCAACTATGAGGTGGTCCGAGCCATACTCCACCACGCGGGCTCAGTGCGGATTGGTGGAGGGGTGTGTTTGTAAGGTAGGTGACCAACCTTACTGTCAGATGTTATTAAGCCGCCCGCGGGCCTCTGACCAGGCTTATCGACTAATATCCGTCGATATTAACCGGGACCGACAGCTTAACGTGCCTTCCGAAGCACGGAGATGCTTGTAAATAGACGTCACTTAAATGGTCAGAATGGTCACCCATCCCAAACATGACTGCGCCTTAGGTTGCTTAACTTTGGATATCACTTCCAAAGCGCTGCAACCACCGCGCCACAATCACCTCAACAAATATGATACTACTGTTGAAATATTCTTTGTAATCGTTCTAGTAGTTTCGGCGCCTATTCATTTCAAACAAATAAACAAATCTTACCTCTTCATAATATTAGTGTAGATATAGATTATTGTATCTATAAAATATAAAAAATAACTTATTTTACTTACTGTAGCACAAAAGGAGACTGCACCGCATGCAGACACATCCTAGCAAAATGGTTGTTAATGCGGTCGGTAGAAATACCACAAGTAGGAAATCATCCATACTTGGGAGTCTTTTCTCGTTTTTACCTTTTTAACAAAATAAAGCAAGGCTTCGTGCTTTTGGTAAAAAAATATATGTCAAAAGTTGTTTATCAGACTCTTAGTTTCCTTAATTAATAATAAACTTCACTATAAATTTTACTTAAAACTATCACAAAAACAAGGTTTTATAAAACAACAATATTTTGCACTTTAGTGGAACTTGAATGTCTAAGACTTTCGTTGGTTGGTCTCAGTTTTTTTTTTTTAACTTTTAGGTAAGTTAATTTACTTCACTACCTGCTAGGTACCTAGTATTCTAAATGAATTTATTTTAACCCAACCACATTTTTCAAACACAATCTCTCACAGCCCACTAAACTACGGGCACTAAGCAGGTTTAACTGCAAATTTTTTTCCATAGGTACACACTCAGTGTTTGATAAAAACCAATCTTATCATCCCATAACTTTATCGAAGGGAGGAGTGCTGCTGACGTCAATGCCATTATATGATATACACAGCGTATTTAGAATTTTGGGTAACATGTCAGTCCATTAACTCTCTCTCTCTCCTTCTCTACCTCTCTCTCGCTCTCTTTCTCTCCCCCCCTCTCCCTCTCTCTCTCTCTACTGTTTTCCGTAGTTTTAGATATATCCATCCCTGTCACTCTTACAAAGTTGCCCATGAGAGCGACAGACACACTGGTTAGACCCAAATATGCTAAAGAAATGTTGGGGAGTATGGCCACTGATTTCAAATATTAATATTTTTCAATATTTTCATGGATGATAAGCTGATGTTGCATGTCTTTGTTTTGTTTCTAATATGTATATTAAAATGATCCAATTTCGTGTCGCTATGTTCAATTTTTATGAATGATAGGTTATGTTTAAATGAAATTAAGCTTTACTAAATTTTTTTTAAATTTTATTTAGAGTTTTCAAACAATCGAAATTTTTTAGCAGTTGTTTGTAAGTAAAATGCGTAATGTTTTAATCAATGTGATTCTATGGAGTAATTTGTTAGCGACAGTAACTGCGAAATTCAATTAAACATTTAAATATTATTAAGTAAGAAGAAAGCTAAAACAAAAAGTACAGTAAAAACTCAAGGTTTGCCAAAGGCCCATGGAGCGGAGTATATTAAGTATAAGGCGGAATGATAGGATCCAAAATACTACCATCCGCTCCAGGACTGGTATCGCTGATGTAGGCAACAAAACACAACACGGGACAGGGAAACGTTGGCAATGTACCGGGACAGGTGGAAAGATTTAGGGGAGGCCTTTGCCCAGCGGTGGGATGATATAGGGTAAATAAAAATAAAAAAGTAAGAAGAAAGTAAGTAAGAAAGTAAGGTATAGCATATCTCACCAGTCTTGTAACACCACACTTTAATTGAAACTGCTAAAATAACTACGAATACACCAAAAAGCAAATATGAATCACACATTCCGTTAGCAGCAGTTAACTCTGTTAACAGATGTAATAAAAGTTTAAATTTAGTTTTTACAATACTACGGTAAATTCAAAACGTTTTGCGTCTCTAAATCGCTTAATCACGTTTGAGTAAAAATTAGTAAAGTTTAGAATTATACACACTAAAAGATAAGATAACATCTCTTGACCTTTGACCACGGAATTATAAGATTAGACCTGGATTACAATGTAAACATACCTCATGATAAATCAATCACACGTCATAATACGAACTAAAACTTAGTCAAGGGAAATACGGTAGTTGACACCACCAATCGTTGACGTACTTTTTATCAACTGTCAAAACGCTTTTCTTCATAGAGCTTGTATGGGAATAACACACTTTGACGTCATCGCGTGCAATGCCGACTGAGTGACTAATTATCATTTGAATTCCAATTAAAAATCAAACTGCAGAAAAATATTAGTGTAAAGGCATCTGAAATTATGAATTATTTTAGAGAAAATCAGTTTTTGAATATTTCTTTCATAGTGGAAACAAGCCTATTCGCAAAATCGATCCAAAATCTATTTGATGACAAAGATATTGACAGTTCTGTGAAATTGCAGTTGCAAATTGGTAGGACTCATTTTGTATTTGTACAAGAATTTTCCTTCGATTATTTGATTGCGTAAGTAAGGTGAAAAAAGAAAAGGGTGTGGTTTTATAAACTGAGTTAACCGAATGTTAAAGAATCGATTCATTCGTCGTGGCTGTATGAATGATGACGAGATGTGTAAAAAAATATCGAATCTCTATTGGTCACTTGAAACATTCCAGTCTGTTTGTCTCTCCGCCTAATTCGGGCCTAATACCTTACGCGTTTAAAAAGGTAATTTATTTCAGTTCTCTCAAACGTAGAACTAAGTGTATTTTAAAATGATTTAATATAATTTGCATGCTGTTATATGGCTGAAAAAGCTGAAACACAATGTCAAACCTACCACCTAATTGTACCCTTTTTATAGGCAAATAATTTTTTATTCATTCATAAGGGATACGCTCCTTTCAGTATCATCTCATCAGCCTTTATACGTCCCACAGCTGGGTACAGGCCTCACCTGAACTTGGAGGTGGTACGGGCCATACTCCATCACGCGGGCTCAGTGCGGATTGCAGTAATATTTTTTTGAGAAACGGTATTAATTATATTATTAGTACGTTAATTATATTATTTACTAACTCATTAAAATATCGCTACATAGTATACTCGTACATCAAAGTCACTTTCCGCGTCTATCCCTGTCTGTATGTTTAGGTCTTTAAAACTACTAAACGGATTTTGATGCAGTTTTTGAGTGCTATAAGATCAACGTATATATGTATGTAAAGAACCACTGATAATTTCCAGATTTTTAATGGTGTAAAACACATTTTGTTGCAAACGATGGCTAAACTCTGAGATAAATCAATGTATTGTATTGTGTATGTATGTGATCTAAGTATTGTATACCTCAAAAAGGTCTATAATATATAAAAAAGTATTGCTGTTCGTTAGTCAAAAATCAAATCAAAAAAAAATCAAAAACGTCTGCCCAGTCCACTAGTAATACTCGTATAATAATATTCAATCTATGAGAATGGATTATTCCGTAACACCGCCCTCTATTGTATTCATGATAAAATGTTAGCAGCAATGCTTTAAGTAGTCAGACTACTCGCCGCTAGATGGCGCATTCCAGATCTAATAGGTCCTCGTAAAAATTGCGTGATTTTTATCATTTTGTGGTTTGTAGTTAAAGTCCAATATTTTACAGTTAATCATTTAAAATTAACAATAAATTAAAAAAAAAAACAGTTTAAATTAAAAACATCACTTGTTAACTTGATTTGTTAAGTATTTTTTTACAAGGCTATTTTTTAATTTCGAATCACTTGTTAACGTCAGCATTTTTAATACTTAAGTAATTTAATAAAAATAAAACTGAGACATGTTGATACATTTTTATTTTCAAGAAGTTATGAACTTACGATTTACTATCGCAAAGCTAGCTGAAATTATAAATACGACCGCCCTAGCTAGAATAAAAAAGATTGATATGTCTATCAGGTTAAAACTTAGGAAATAGTAGCGCTAAAACTTATGTACTCGTATGTACAAAACCAAGTATCAATTTACTCGATAAATACGTATTTAAGAAACTTTTAGCGCATTAGGAAGAAGAAATAGCATTTAATTTCCGTAAGAGCCTAAATGCGGGCGCGATAAAGTAGGTAGGTAGTAATTGTGTCGGATGCCTTATAAATTGTCTATGTATATGTTACCGGCCGAACCCTTTTTCAGGATATACTAATTTTGCCTAGGCTGAACTAATTCTTCCTACATGCGATAGGATAAAGTGGTATAGCCTAGGCTAAACTAGTTCATCCTAAGCCTGATAGGATAAATCAGTTTACCCTAGGCCAAACTAGGTTATCCTGATAGAAATACACTCTCTTAGGATAAACTGGTCTGGCCTAGGCTAAACATTATAGAATACCTAGAAAGGCAAAATAAATAGGTAAAATTGAATAAAACATTATTTTATTAAAATCAATAATTTTTATTAATAATATAATGATTAATAATGTTAACACGAACAATTATGTTGCACAAAGAAATAAAGTATTTTTAAAACAAACAATTATATAATTATATATTTGAAGTAATTATTAAAATTATTATTTATTTTTGCATGGTGTGCTTTGGTGGCACTTAGAATTGCAGAGTATCATTTGTTTCTTGCACTTGCATCTGTTTGTGGAACAGTTTTTGTTGCAGCTGCATCTTACAAAACCTTGGCCTGATCCAACTGAATGTTTCATAGCTGCAGTTCTTAATGATATTTCACTGCCTTGGTTTACATCTGCTACCTCTAAAAATTTCTGATTACAAACGTCGAATTCTGATCTAAAAAAAAAACTTTAGAATATCGTTAATGCTCTAGAGCAATAAATAATTAAGTAAGAAAAAACAAAACCTGCAATATAGTTTCTGAAGTACACCATGTTTGGTGCCAATTTTGTAAAAACCTTCGTCATTTGTCTGAATAATAACTCCAATGATGTTTCTAAGATCACCTTTGCCTTTATCAACATCTGGGATCGGTATAGTTACATTATCTCCAATGTTAGCAGGTGGATGAGACCTGTCAGAAGTAGCTTTCATCTTCTTTGCTTGCTTGACAAGTCTTTCTGCTGCAGTTTTTCTAGCCTTTTGAATGTCATTTTCACATGAAAGAACTTCATCTTGGTTATCGTGATTGCTAATTTCTTTATCGTTATCATCACTGTGTTCTGTCAGGTTAATATCGCAATCAACGTCGATTGCCTGCCTTAAGTCATCTTCATCCTGAATATCATTTATGATTTCTTGCGGCAAAGAGGACGTTGAAAGTCCTACTCTGGGTTCCATTCCAAACAATGCCTTGTATGGCGATTGTTTTATCCCCGAATGGTAGGCACGGTTTTTCATAAATTGCACATATCTCAAGCCTTCTGACCATTTCGTTGAATCGTTATCCTTCAGCCATGAACCTATCATGTTCTCAATGTCTTGATTGGCTCGTTCAACGGAGCCCTGACTTTGACTGTGCCTGGGCTTACCGTGCACAATTTTAAGTTCTGGCCAAAGACTAACAAGTTCACTTATGACGTGGTTGACAAATTCCCTACCGTTGTCAGATTGAAGAATGCACGGTGCTCCTATAGTTAGAAATATATCATTCAAATGGTAGGCTACCTCTGTCGCTCTCTAAGACTGTAACGCGCGTAGCAGAACAAATTTTGTTAGATGGTCTTGGTAAACCAATATAAATTTAAAATTTCCATCTGGTTGTGTCTGAAAATCAATCAGATCCACTTGGCACCGACTATTCATTTCCGAATGAAGAATGGGCTTAGAAACCAATCCTCTTTTCTTCTTTGTTTTCTTTTCATGACAGACACTACACATAGATAAATAAAGGCATATCATTTCTTTCGTAATATTGGCATATTTTTTTGATGTCTCCGCCAACATCCTGTCACGACCACCGTGGCCGACAGCCACATGAGCTGCGTCAATCACATCATAAAGTTCATCTGATGAAAGATAGTATTTTATATTACCTTCACTCCGTGCAATCAGTTTCTTCACATCCCCGATTTTTAGCACAGCAAATCGTTTCAATCTTCTTTGTTGTAATGGTGTCCTTTTTTCAGATTTTTCTGCATCTTCAACTTGTTTAACGAGTTGTAAATATTGCTCCGAAGATAACACATTATAATGAGAAGACTTTTTATTTTCACATTCTAAAATTTCCGCCAAGAACTTTTCCCTCCATTGTTTTTGATCGGCTTGTCGACTTGACGTAGGTTCCTCCATAATAAAAAAAAGAAACTTTGTAATGTAATATTATAAGATAACTTCTAACTTTAAACTGCACTCATTAATTTAACACTTTAAACAGGACCGCACGGCTGGCAATTAGATGCAAAATGAGAAGCAAAGAGGCGCGGGGCGCTCGGGACGCGATCAGGGAATTCCCCGCATGTACAAGTCCTGACATGTCAGCTCAATTACTTTCGACTAGGCTAAATTAGTTTAGACTAGGCCAAACCAGTTTATCCTGAGAGTGTGTGTATTTCTATCAGGATAAACAAATTTTGCCTAGGCCAAACTAATTTTTCCTACATGCGACAGGATGAACTAGTTTAGCCTAGGCTATACCACTTTATCCTATCGCATGTAGGAAGAATTAGTTTAGCCTAGGCAAAATTAGTTTATCCTGAAATCGGGTTTGGCCGGTAACATATACATATAGATAAACACACAAAAGTTTCAATGACATTTCTTAGAGTTTACGAATACAGGCATTATCATGGAATTATTTCTCATTAAGTAGGTATGGTATTATAAGGGGAGACAAGTGCTAATTTTATTATCTACCTATTATCAATAATAATAATAAATATTTCACAACAATCACACCAATTCTCTAGTCCCAAATTAAGCTACGAGGCTTGTGTTATGGGTACTAGACAACGGATAAACATACTTAAATACTTTTTTTTTAAATAAATACATATTATACATAGAAAACACCCAGACCAGTACAAACACACATGTTCATGCACACTTATGCTTGTACTGTGCGGGGATCGAACCCGCGACCCTTGGTTTTAGAAGTCCAACATGTGGACCACTGCACCAAGCGGTCGTCATCAATGGCCTACATATCCTAATTAATTATCAGGGACCCAAAACCCGTTCAATTTTAATAGCGCTTAAAACGAAAACCCAACCCAATAAATGGGGTTACCCAAACAATAGTGTTACAGTTTCATTGAGAAACCCTTTCAATATCGAATGGGTTACCGCCTTGGTAGCGCTAACCTAAGCTCGAAAGGATAACCCTTTCAATGTTTCGGTTTCCCTTAAAATAAGGGTTGCCCCGCCGATTCTCCCCGCGTTTCACTCGCGAGTCTTGATTCCAATAAAGCTAACAAACAATTATATTACCTTAAATTTCGTAACGTTCAACTCAATTATCACTCACACACACACACACACACACAGACACGCATATACACACACACACAAACACACACTCTCTCTCACACACACACATATATATATATATATATTTACATATTTCATTTACTAACCTCCATTTAATTTTGTTTGTTTAAAATGATACTGTATGCTAAGTACTTACTGTTTGAAATATCGTTACGCTATAGAAGAGCGGGACCTCCTGTCACAGGACCCTAAATCCTACTAGGGGGCTCCCAACCACTGAATGTTTTTATGTAAAATTGAATTGAAATAAATATTTTTTGTTTTTTTTTTATTTTTTTTTAAATTATTTTGATTCGTTTCGCTAACGAACCATTGTAGACCTTATTTTTTTTCTACAGCGTAAAACTTAACTTAATTGATATGGTTGTTTCGGTAAGCGCTTTTAAAAAGTTAATTCCTTCAGAACGGGCTACCTTACTCGTACTGCTTTTGTTAGGGCTTAGTAACAAGCGGCTAAACCCTATCAATAGTGTTTTTGATGTACAGGGTAACCCAATCATAGGGTTACCCGATCATAAGGGTTTTCAATTAACTTAAAGTAGCCAGCCTTTAAAAAAATCTTATCAAAACCTTTAAAAAGGTATGCGCTACCAGCCCCTGCTACCAAGTTGCACAACTATTACTCACCTGTCTTCAAAAGTTCTATCCAGTAATACACCACGAACACAAACAAGTACATCAAATATGTCACAATAGGCACCAATATAATACACAGTAACTCAATCAACTCAACCGCCATATTGGCTGTTTTTAATTAATATTTTAACGAGAAAACAGCGAAACGCACGGCTTTGTGAGTGACACTGTAAACTCATGTGCTATCTACACTAATTAGTGGCTCAGAATGAAGTTTACAAGATGCTTAAAACATCTTGAGAGATAAGATTTTAAACGTTTCAGGAATCACTTTGAGTTAAAAGAAAGACTGTATGCAAAATATGTACTCAGGAACTTGTAAAAAATTGTTAAAAAAGTTGTAAACAGTTGTAATATCGATTCAAGCTGTTGTTCCCCTTTAGTATTTAAATGGAAATCGTTTTAGACAAACATTAACCCTTAAATGCGCGGTGTTGTTTTTAAACGACAAACTAAAAACCACAGATAAAATTGACCTCCTTTTGATTTGTTATGAATTTTGACAACTAGTTCTCATTTCTGAACGTATTTTGATTACATTTATAATGTTGGCACTACCCAATGTTTTTTTACATTGAAAAAAAGTTAATGTCAAATGTCACTTTGAAGAAAACTTTTCTAGTGGCGCGAAACTAAGTTTTGTAGCTGTGTTTGGACTTGGATAAAATATCACGTAAGTATATAAAATATTTTTATTTGTTTGATTATATCTTCAATTACATGTTTTTGTTGTAAAACATTGAAAATCACTTGATGCTACTGTAAAAATGGGCACAAACTGGTATGTTGTAGAAAAACTACAATGCGCATTGCCTGCTAAATAAATGCATGTTTGGTGAAGGGTTTTTGTTTTTGTTTTCAGCATGCCACGATTGCTTGAAAGCGAAATTTCTAAATATTTAGAAACTCTTGAAGATTCGGAAGATGGTTTAGACGGGTCAGACTCCGAGGTAGAGGATGAAGGTGATTATATTATCAAACCGCTCGAGATGTTCTTCGAGATCTTGAAAATAATGATGAAGGTGAGAATGCCCAGCCTGATGAAGTGGATGCTGATCCTCCTCTCGTAACTGACAACGCTGAGAATATGCAAGACCCTCTTACTTTAGAAACTGAACAAGCAGCTCCCCAGATTTCATCACAAGTTATTTCCAGGAGACAGATAAATCGACCTCTGATTTGGCGAAAACGAAACCTTGTTACTGCTGAAGATAGCCTTATTTTTAGGGGAGAAACTCAGGTAACAGAAGCACTGATGTCTTGTAGCACGCCGTATGATTTTTTTTCATTTTATTTTACATCAGATCTAAAAAAGCAAATTGTAGAACAAAGTAACTTATATGCAGCCCAAAAACAGATCTCCAATCCTGAAAATATAAATGAAAATATTCTAAATAAATTCCTAAGTATTCTGATTTATACCTCAGTTATAAAATTCCCAAACACAAGGGCTTACTGGAGTGACAAGTTTGGTTATGATCACATAAAAATACTATGCCGTTAAATAAATTTGAAAAAATAAGATCCATTCTCCATTTTGCCGACAATACGCAATGCTTGCCCAAACATCATCCAGACTATGACAGACTGTTCAAAATAAGACCTCTTGAAGAAACGCTCAACTGCCAGTTTGCGAAGGTCCCCTTAGACCAAAGGCTTTCCATAGACGAGCAGATGTGTGCAACCAAAATGAGTCATTACATAAAACAGTACATGCCCAATAAACCACACAAGTGGGGGTTCAAATTATACCTCATCTGCAGTCTACATGGATATGCTCATAGATTCGAGGTTTATTCTGGAGGGGGCTCTAAAAATAACATCTTACCCGGTGAGCCAGATTTGGGAGAGTCCGGCAATACAGTCGTCAGGTTAGCTAGAATGGTTCCTCGCAAAGTAAATCACATTATATATTTCGATAATTTCTATACATATGTGCCTCTTGTCACTTACTTAGCTAAGGAGGGAATTTTTTCACTAGGAACAGTAAGAGTTAACCGATTGAGAAACTGCAAATTGCCTGAAAAAAAACACTCTGATGAAAAAGAACGTACCCAGAGGATTCTATGAGGAAAACGTGGCGACTGTGGATGGGATTGATGTAAGTGCCGTTGTGTGGAAAGACAATAAGCCAGTCAACCTTCTTTCCACTTACGTAGGAGCAGAACCAATAACCACAGTAACACGCTTTGATAAATCAAAAAAAGAGAGAGTCGCTATTCCATGCCCCAAAGTCATCAAGGAGTACAATGCACACATGGGAGGGGTGGACTTATTAGACTCATTTATAGGTCGTTATCACATCACAATGAAGAGCCGCAAATAGACCATGCGTCTATTTTATCATTTTCTGGACCTTGCAATTATAAATTCATGGGTGATGTACAAAAAGGTAAATAAGATCAAAGGAAATGACCGACTTCTCAATTTGGGCACATTCAGGCTTGAACTTTTTGAAACCCTCTGTAAATTGGGTCTACCTGCAAATGGCGCTAAACGTGGTCGACCTAGTGGAAGCTCCATACAAGGAGAACTTGTACTGAAGAAGTTCCGAGGACCAGCTCAAGCAATTCCATCCAAAGATGTCAGATTGGATCAGACATGTCATTGGGCAATTTGGCTGGATAAGCAGCAAAGGTGCAAATTCCCAAAATATTCAGGCTTTACATTCAAAATGTGCCAAAAATGTCGTGTATCTTTATGTGATACGAAAAAAAGTAATTGTTTTTATAAATATCACAATGAACCCTAAATAAATATATTTCAAAATAATATCCATTCTTATTTTACCCATACTTGCAAAACCTCAATGCATGCGCAATGTAGTTTGTAAACAACATTCACATTTAAAAAAAAAAGTATAGTAAATTCAAGTTTAGATTTTTTTTATTATTTTTCCTAAGCAGTAAAACATGTCCAATATCAAATATATTTTTTTCAAACGTAAAACAAAAATCGACCATTTAAGGGTTAAAGCACCAACACAAATAAGTACTGAAATAAACAATCCATTACATACAACTACACAAAATACGTCAATTTTAACATTTCTTGTTATTATACGTAAGTTTTCATACTTTCAGCCTTCCTTATTATTAGACATATGTCGTCATTAAGGGTAATAAAAACACAGATTACGTGGATTATGTCACAATAAGGAATTACGTGACGTAATGTGATTTTATCTGTAATATTTTCCTATTCCTATTTGAAGACAAGCTCCCGCAGCTTGTTTGTAAGTATGTCTGGTGCTGAAAAACCGTGCATTTTCTACGAATACAAACGAAGTATTGAGGCAAAAACTGAGGTGCTAGTGGCGCAGTGGTTGCAGCGCCTTGGTAGTGATACCAAAAGTTAAGCAACCTACGGCGCGGTCATGTTTGGGATGGGTGACCATTCTGACCAAACAAGTGAGGTTTATTTACAAGCATCTCCGTGTTTCAGAAGGCATGTTAAGCTGTTAGTCCCGGTAAATATCGATAGATATTAGTCGTTTAGCCTGGTCGGAGGCCCTCGGGCGGATTAATAACACCTGACAGTAAGGTCACATACCTTACACACACCCCTCCACTAATCCGCAGTGAGCCCGCGTGGTGGAGTATCTATGGCTCGCACCACCTCATAGTTAAGGTGAGGCCTGTGCCCAGCAAGTGGGACGTATATAGGCTGATGATGATGATTGAGGCAAAAAAGAACTTTTAACAATGAGGTGCTGGCTATGCAAAAATATTACAAAATCCAGCTCAGGTAGGTACTTACATTTGTTCATTGGTCTTGTAACAGTGATACAAAAGGCAAACCAGGACACAAAGCGCAATAGTCCACGGTATAATCACTAAAAACACCGTTATTTTAAATACCAAATCTTCTTTTTCCCCCATTTCACTTTTGTGATTATTTTTATTAGGTTTTAATATAACTCTGTGGCTAATATATGGACTTAACCGAATTACAAAGCGCAGACTGATCGCTTTTAGAGAGATTTGAGATTATCTATAGATTAGGTTAGATAGTACGTGGGTGGACAAATCCTGAATGTTCGTGAATATCTGACATTGTCAAGTGCTTTTTTGTTATTAGTCATCCATCAATCCATTTGCACATCTTCATCATACTGAAAATAGTTATACGAGTCACGGTAATATGGATAATATTACCGTGACGAGTTGCTATCGATTCTTACATAGGTAAAAAAACAAATGAACGGCTTAAAATAGTAACGAGACAGGTATGACTTTTGCAGCTTGTGAAGTTGTAATTTTTTTTTAATTTGTAATTCTTCATTGTGATAGGTTTTGACGAATATTTGTTTTCTTTTTTAGATACTTTCATCTATTTGCAAACAAGAAATGAACATATTAAGGCACGTAAATAAAAATGAGTCGTGAAAAAATCATATCCAAAAGATGACTGATGTTTATGTGAAATTCATTTGGCTAAAAACGGACAAAGGAAGTTGTTTGTATCTGGACAATCTTGGTTTCTATTTGGAACGCAAATGTGAAGCATTGGTGAAACTTATCATCTATACTATTAATATTAATGCAAAATTAACTCTAGTCTGTCTGTTACTCAATCACACCTAAACCACTGAACCAATTTGCATGAAATTTGGTATGCAGATATTTTGATATCCGAGAAAGGACATAGGCTATTTTTACCGCGGGAAAATGACGCATTCCCATGGAAAAATTCAGGTGAGAAATTCTTCGCTTAAGATCGCTTTTTTATATATAAAAATGAATTGCTGTTCGTAAGTCTCACTAAAACTCAAGAACGGCTGAACCGATTTGAATAAATTGAGCCTTGAAATATTTTTTGAAGTCCAGGGAAGGCGTAACCGATAAGAAAATATTGATAAATTGTGAAAACAGCGGGCAGCACAGCGTCTGCCGGGTCCACTAGTTATGAATAGATGCTTATTCAATTATTGGCATTGGACACCCACAAAACAGGTTTAAATCGGCCGTTACATACGAATACCCGCCCCCTGGTGCGTGTGGAAACATACTAAAAATAATTTACAGGATTACTAGTATTGTGTAGTGTCTAGGCGCCGAATGCTGAGAATACCATGGACAGCCCACCGCACAAACGTCATACTCAAACAACTGAAGCTGGAGAAGACACAGCGTCTGTCTGTGACCTGCCTGCAACGCATAATGCAGTACTTTGGCCATGTTACACGCAGGGATAGCAACAATTTGGAGCGTCTGATAGTGACAGGGAAGGTGGAGGGGAAAAGACCTAGAGGACGAAGTCCCAATCGGTGGTCGGACCAAATCTCTAAACAGCTGGAGATACCCGCCAGCGCTGCGCTCCACCAAGCGACGGAACGTAACCGATGGAAGCAGCTGGTAGACAGGATCAAAAGGAGTCACGATCCTCAGCAGTGAGGGAATCGACTGAAGAGAGAGAGAGAGAGTAGTGTCTAGGGCAAATAACATCTAGTTATGTTTTCTTAGTTGATAGAGCAGCTATGCCGTAAAAACCATCATAAGATGGGTATTACTTTTGTATAATATTCGTCTTCGTCACAATCACACTAAGCTACGCCTTTCCATGTAAATAAACGTCATAAGTAAATATGATGATGTGATAATTTTGTCTGTTTGGTAAATGTGTCTAATAGTTGTATGATTTTCCAGTTGGCATCTCATTCTGAATTGCACTATTTTTTAGTGGAAAATCATTGTAAATTAAAGTGTTTGCACAAAATAGTAAAAAATAAACCAGAACAGAACTAATATGACGTTGCTGCCTGTTATAAAAAAAGGAATGGATAAGGGGGTGTGGGTGAAATCAATAAGATGAATTATATAATGTGTCGACCGGTCGACGACCGTTTGGTGCAGTGGTCTACGTATCGGACTTCTAAAACAAAGTGTCGCGGGTTCGATCCCCGCACAGTACAAGTATATGTGTCCATGAACATGTGTGTTTGTACTGGTCTGGGTGTTTTCTATGTATAATATGTATTTATTTACAAAAAAAAAGTATTTATGTATGTTTATCCGTTGTCTAGTACCCATAACACAAGCCTCGTAGCTTAATTTGGGACTAGAGAATTGGTGTGATTGTTGTGAAATATTTATTATTATTATTATTTGAAATACAAAAGACAGCAAGCACGTAGAAACCAGGCAATTAATCACTACAAATAGATAGACAACGATGATGGAGAAAACGACAAGACAAAAAATATCATCAAAAAGTAAAGAGAAACCGTCCATATAGCCCAGTCATTCTCATGTAATAAGGCAAATGCACCTGAAGTATCAAAAAAATATCCCCAGACCCGGCGTAAAAGTAATGTACCCCAAAACATTACAGTACAGTAATCGCAGTACTTACAATAATCATTGTTTTTACGTAACCGTAAAATTTTCCGTAACCCTGTTGATAAGGCGACTATAAATTATTTAAAGGACGATCCGCGTCAAACTCAAATATTTTCCATTCAGCTTACAAAATATTATATTTAGATAGCCTTGTCCCTTCCAAAGTTCGATTTAACCAATCTATATTTAAATACAAACACCGAAGGCATTGGTCTCTCTCCAAACAGGTTTCATTCGACCTTTACTTACGAATGCAATGCGATGTTGGAAGAGTTAACATAATGCAGACGACAGCATATTCATACATATAACAAAGCAAATAGATTTCATTTTCGTGATGAAATAAGCAATATCACTTTGCCTAGGGCATGTACGATGATTTAAAGAAGTTCATAAGTCTAGTGTTCAATGTGATGTGCTGTCGTGTGATCTTTCATAAATCGGGGT
Organism: Pyrausta despicata; assembly: GCA_963921415.1. Classification (NCBI taxonomy): domain Eukaryota; kingdom Metazoa; phylum Arthropoda; class Insecta; order Lepidoptera; family Crambidae; genus Pyrausta; species Pyrausta despicata. Next base: position 12,912,455 of record OY992867.1, read on the forward strand.
GTTAGTTTTCAAAGTGCGCTGTTTAGTTACAGTAAAAGGTACTAGATGGCGCTGTTGGTTTATAAATCACGCGAACACCTCAAATTTTCGGGCAATACGTATCTTAATACAAACTATGCATAGTTGCTTAATAACTCTGACAGTAAGGAATTTTTGATGTACGGAGCTAGTCGAAATACGGCTAGTACCGTACTTATAACGTTACTATCTAGTGGCCTGCCTCACAGTGGTTCAAAACGATATTTTGAGTGACATAGCTAGCAACCAACTTTTAGCTTAGTACTAATACTTTTACTTCAGTAAGTATGGTTAATACTCTTAAATTAATATTTTGTCGTTTGGTCAAAAATCAATTTTTGCTTGGATTTTTGTTTGTTTTTTAAGAATAAATTTTTGCTTTGATTTTTGTTTGTTTGTTAAAAATTACCCATAATTAACGATATTTTATGTTAATTAGACTGACTTTAATTAAAAATAATGTTACTGAATAATGTTAGAAGTATTGCCATTTATTTTTAATGTCTTTTTTTTAAGTTTTATAATTCAGAGAGTTGCAACTTTATTCGTATGTTTTGAGTGCAAAAGAGCCACTAAATAAAAAAAAATTGCAAGCCGACATCAATCTTTGCTATTCAGTAATTTATTTATTAATAGTTGAAGAATATCATATGTATGACAAAACATAAATTATTTATTTACGACTACAACATTTAGAACAAACTGTTATAGGACGTTTTGTTAAAGTAATTAAGGACTATGCATTAGCAATAAGAAAAATGCAAAAGAATAAATTTGGTTGCTATGTTACTCAAAATACTGTTTCGACCCACTGTGCGCCTGCCTTTTAAGTTAACTTTCTGTTTACCAAATTTCATTAAAATCCGTTCAGTTGTTTCAGCGTGATTGATGGACAAATATTCAATCTAAGAAACTTTCACGCTTATAATGTTAGTGTGATAGGTAACTGACATTACAGGTACGAGGTATCTCAATTCTTGTACTTGTGTTGATTTTATACGATGGAATTTATGAACCAAATGTTAATTATACTAAATGACATTCGATTTAGACGTCTAGATTAAATGTACAATAGAAATATTCCAAAAGACATAACACTTAAAAAAATCTTTAAGCCGAAAATATTTTTTAAGTGTTGTCGAATTTAAAAAATTGCGTTGTGGACGCAACAAATACTTAATAAATATAACAAAAAATATATTATTTGGACGTTATTTCATAATATGAAATCATATCATTTGATTTTGCATAAATAAAACGTAAAACCCTTTCGTATCACTTGAAATACGAGTAGAAGGTAGGAACAGGGTATTTCTAAGGTTTTCAAAGTTGTAAGTAGGTGTGTAAGAAATCAACCTTGACCAGAGTTCGAAGTGGCCTTTACATTGTATGTAAGTAAGTACTACAAGTATAGATACGGTACACTATTATTGACAAGTACCTATCAAGTATGCAATCAATTCCGTAATTAATTTGTTTCTAAGCATTTCCGTTATACTAATCATCAAGTGTATCGATAGGAAGCGACGATAAAACTACTTCTATTGAGATAACAGAAAATATCTTAAGTGATAGATTAGTAATAATGTAGAATCTAGTTAAGTTGCTAATGAACTTGATGGACCAATTAGGTACATTTCCGGTTACAAAATGCTAATTCTTTATGGAACAATAAGTTATACCTAATAGGCTAGATGACACCACCAATCGTTGACATACTTTTTATTATCTGTCAAAACGGTCTGCCTCCATAGATTTTGTATGGGAATACAAGAACGTGTCGTCACGGTCATGTATCAGAAATTGGAGTCAGTTGGTGCGTAGTTGGCTGATCTCTGTTGAGATTGGTCGCCATGGTCGAAATCGGCCAGACGGATTATTATGAAGGCTTATTAATTAGACTTAACGAATTAACGAGTTCTCAAACGCTTAAGTATGTCTAGGCAGGGTTCATAACCCAAAAGGATCGTTCATGGTGCAATATAGTTGTTGAGTGGAGACTATGGGAAGAAAGCGGCACTGTAGGAAGAGCCATCTACGATGGTACGGGCGCGTGTTCCGTAGAAAGAAAGACCATGATATGACAAGACGCGTGGTGCCCATTGAAGAGGGAGTGAGGGAGGGAGGAAAGCCTCCCGTAAACTACCTATCCGAGGACTGGAGCCAAAGACTTGAGCTCATTATGTTTAACGGCTGAAATGAGGCCAAGATTGGCGCAAAAGTATCAAGAGGGCTCACCCCAAATAGGAAAGGTGCCACGAGATTGATTGATTTCATCAAAATTATTATTTTTACCGCACATAAAAGTAACATCATTTAGAACCATAAAAATATGTCTATTTTCGTATCCTTATCTGTGCTAAAAATAATCCGCCATCGAAATCATATGATCAGATCTCAGTTGGGTCACATGAATGCAATTGATCGAATCTTAAGTGGAGTAGGTGAGGCGGCGCGTTTGATACTTGCGCACCTCTCGAAAATGTCTGCTTTAAAACCTATCAGTTTAGATTTGATGATATGTTAACATCGATTATGTCAGATGTGTGTTTCTTTGTTTGATATGTGTTATGATTTTGTTTAAAACTAAACTAACTTTTGGTTAAAAGCTATCTATAACAGTTGTGCACAAATATAAATAATCATAACATATTAATAGTTTCTTGAATTACAGAGATACTGGTGCTATGTTTACATAAAAATATTTATCTACGGACATATCATTAGTGCTCTAAAATGCGTTCAGAAACCGTAGGAAATGACCAGCATTACTACAACCAATTTTACTATGAGAACTTTCTTATCTGTGGCAGTAGGTAAAATCTGTACTGTAATGTTATAACAGTATCAATTTCTGTAAGGTTATGACTTTAAATTTGGAACAGCTGTCAAAACTAAAGTAGGTCTCTATTCTAGTATCCATTGATATTATAGCAGTTATCGATATGAAACGTCAAATTCAGTATGTTTTTTAATCCAAATCGCACGACATATGATCACGAGTGACATGAGGATAGGGACTTCATTCGTTTGTCTATGATATAAAAAAAATCGTCGTGACGGAGGATTTAATTACCCGCCATTACTGTTGTCTTTCATTTGTTTGTTGGTTTTTCGCTGTGACGAAAATATTGATGAATCAATGAAAAATAAGGTTAATGTTTCAAACCAGATACTAAATTCAATTCAAAATAAAGAAATCATAAATATAAACATGTCATCAAGCTCTTCAACTTCAAACCAAGACCCTCCCAGTACAATGCCTACAATACAACCAGCACCATTAAACATATCCCATTGTACCAATGTAAATGTCAATTACAATTATTACAATAAATAATTTGCTTCTGTATTTGTTCTAATTTATTTTTAATGCATTATTTAAACATCTATAGTCTATAGATTTTATGGGTATCACTAGTAGCAATGCAGGTCATTTCCCTACGACCTCTGAACCCATCTTAGAGTACTTATGATATGTGTGTAGATAAAGTAGTGTATGCAACTGTACATAATTAGGCCTTAAAAAAACTCGTGTGATGCTATTATGAAACTCGCTGACGCTCGTTTCATAAAACCACACTCGTGTTTTAAGGCCCCTCATTATGTATCAGTTGCATAAACTACTATTGTTATTATGAATCAGTTTAATGCACTGACTTAGAAAAAAATACGACAAAAAGTCAAACATTTTTAATGAGATTAGCAAAACTATGTCGTTGTTGATTTTAAATGACTAAGTTTACTAACATTTGGTTTTTCGACTCATGTGTTTGGAATTTTTAATATATTTTAATTTGACGTCTTCTTTTGGAATCATAAGATTATTATATTCTGTGACATAGGTTATATGTAAGGTAGAAATATCAGTCCTTAAAGAAAAACTAAAATGAAGTCAATGATTTTTAAATAACATGGTTACATAATCTCTTGATATGTGAAATATCTAATTTTATAAAAATATCTCGCTTGCATGAGTCGAATTTCACAAAGATTGTGCATCGATCTCCTAAATAGATTAACATATTTTTGATGGCTATCGTTATCGAAATAAGGACAGATCACAAAATATGACGTTTGATGATTTCCATCTTAAATGATCTAGAAAGAAAATATTATTTGCGTATTTGTATTCGAACAAAACCTAAATAAGTTACCTTATGCCTATTTTCTTTTGTTTTCTTTTTATTTAAGGCAACAAAGAGTCATACAGAAAAAAAAACGTACATATAAATACTGTTTTTTACAAAAGAAATTAAATGTGCCTATAAAGTAAAATTATTATTATTACAATAAGCTATTTGATTTCTATATACTGCAAAAGTATCTAAATCAAGTAATTTATAATATTTCATATTTTCACTTTACGACAGTTAAGGAAACTCTTTTTTGACAAAGTTTTAATATTAAATTAAGAACTAATTACGAGTTAATAGACTGAGTGAAATTAAGACTATACTTCGTACCATAGAGCCTAGTTGATTTTATTATTAGTAAGTATAGTGAAGTCTTAGCAACCCCCTCTCTAGAAAATAATCTCCACATTTAACAAATAGTATTGTTTTCTTCGTAAAGGAAGAAAGATATCTTTAGAGGAGGCCCATGTCAAAAGAAAAGCTATTTTCGAACTGAACGCCAATATACAAATATACAAGTAAGATGCAATTTATAAAACATAGGGAGAAAGTTAATTTATGTCAATGTTTAAGTTGAAACAGCAATGAAGGCTAATTTTATTTTTTTTATTAATGTTTTCTTGGTAAAACCAAAGTGATTGAACTTATTATCACAAACAGTAAGATCTGTAAGCAATTTAATAAAATAGTAAGCAATCATACTTAATCTTAAAAGATAAGAAGAGCGTAAGTAGTGCAATGTAACTGATCTAGGTTAAAATGATTAATTAAACAACATCAGGTACCAAGTAAATATTTAAACCTAAAGTAGGTAATTTCATAAACAACCAATTGCGAGATGACTTATTGCTACACAAAATTAAGCAATTTTTTTTTATAATTATCTACTTGTAGGTACTTAGTGAAAAGACATTCTACTTGGATCTTGTAAATTCTTTTTTTTTTAATATTTATTTGGGGTAGGTTTGCTATTGACCCAAGACTAAGCCCGAACGAGGCAAAGACTGAGTCTACGATGGATTCCTTCCATTTAAAAAAAAAGCAAGGCAAATGCATTATACACAACACAGGAATTTCTAAATTCGCTAAGTGACGTATGACTGTAAATAAATAATAATAATAAAAAATAAATAAATATTTCACCACAATCACACCAATTCTCTAGTCCCAAATTAAGCTACAAGGCTTGTGTTATGGGTACTAGACAACGGATAAACATACTAAAAAGAAAATAATAAATAAATAATTATGGCTTTTTGACTTTTTGGACATGTTAATTCGAATAACTGTTGACATGTGCTTAATTATGTTCTTTAAATTATTATTTTCTTATTTATTATTTTAATTAAGTATTGTGTTTTTTTTTTAAATCGATTATGACATCTTAAAATTTTGACACTTGCGAATTCAATCCATTTTTAAAATTTGCGTTCTGTTAATAACGGCTGAGTAAGCAAAACGTCCTAAAAATATGTCACCTTTAGTACCTTATTCATAAGGAAATAATAAATTTTATTTCATAAATTTATCTTACAAGGGAGCATAATTTTAATCACTGAATTTCGTTACGAACATGCCGATATTGTTTCTGCTATCCAGGCATTTGGCCACAATCTCATTTGATGGTAATTGTCGATGTGCCAAGGATGGACCATGTCTAGGGTTGCCACCTTTTTTGCAAATAAAGTACATTGGTTATTATAGGTACGAAAAAAAGTACATAGTATCAAAACAAAGTACAATTTATTTTTCTTTGTTATTATATTTAAAAACATATTCAACAAATAATTATACTTCCTAAGTATGATTAATATGATAATATTAATATTTACGACTTAACTTCAACTTCAAAATCACAAAGAAACCAAATCATGCGAAATAAAGTATTTTCGTGTACTTTATTGTTCTCATAGAGTATAGAGTACAAGTGACTGAAATAACGTACAATACTTTTATTTGTTGAGTTTTTTTGCGTTCACAACGCTATTTTTAATTTCGGTAAGATATAACACTTAAATAATAATGCTACACCCACGCCGACAATCATTGATGAAACATACGCTGGCTCAAAGCGTTAAAAAGCACTTACAAAATTCAACGACTCCATTAAGGTTCTCGGTAGCTCAGTGGTCAGAGCATTGGACCGGACTTCCAAAGGTCAAGGGTTCGATTCCTCCCCGATGACCGGAGCCGAAAAGATTTTTTTAAGTGTACAATACTTTGTTATAAAGTACGGGTCGCAACTTTAATCATGTCTGTCTAGTGTCAGCCTATTCACTCTTTTCTTAAGAAGATCTAAGTTATAGGTATTCCCATTTAAGTGAAGGTAAAGTTTAAGTACCTATACGTAGGTATATTTAAACTCTAAGATGTCTTCAGTGAATATTGATTTCACTTTTTGTTCTTGAATAACTTTGAAATAAATTAACTTCCTTTTTATTTATATACTATAAGGCAGTGCTAATGTCTGACGTTTTTCAAATGGGTTTTTACAAACTCACCATTATAACCTTATCACAAATACCTATTTGCTACCGAATTGTTGAGGCTAGGTTTTAAACTAACAGTTTTATCAGGAATGATTAGTTTTCTGTTAAATAAATAGAAGTAGTAAGTACGTTGAATGATTTTGCGGTCGTAATAGTAAATGTTATTTGTACCAAACTTGTCTGAAATTGTTGAAAAAAAAAATGAATTGCTGTAGTTTCATTCGATGAGAAAAGTTTTTTTGACGGCACCAAGTCATATTGTAGTTACTTGAAACTTAAAACTTTGAAATTACTTATTCGCTATTAGTTCTACATCATGGCGGGTTTCCCTTAGGTTACCATCGCGCATCGTCTACAAGTTTTGTGAAAATTAGGGGTTTATATATTTTTTTATTCAATAATTATTTTAATATAATTTCAAAAAATTTAGTCTAGGGGTACGGTGGGAAAATAAAATTGACTAATATTTTTTAACGACTCGTCAAATTTTTGTTACAAAATTTAAAATTACATGTTCGTAATAGATTCTTCATGATCGCGCATCGTCTACAATTTTTTTATAAGGTTTTATTTAGTTTTACCTGTCTGGTGTGTGCCTGTAATCAATTTTTTGAAGCTAAATTTTAGTTACTTCCCGATGTCCCATTTAGCTAAAATTTTGAATAATAATAGTCCCTCTGGCCGATTTCGAGCACGGCGGCCAATCTCAACAGAGATCAGCCAACTACGCAGGAGATATTATAGTGCACAAGTGTGAGCGCAAATTTTGAATACACGATCGATGATCATTAACAAAATGATTATAACTAAACATTTGATAGACTGCAAAACTTTATTCAGGCTGCTTGTGACCTGAAAGTCTATTGGATAAACTTATTTTCATCAGTGGACATCTTGTGCAGTGAACATGATGACAACATCTTTTCCGCAATAAGCTTATTTCCATAAGAAATCGTTTTAAAAGACAAACATATTATTCAATAACATAAGTAATTATTCTATTATTCTGTTCTGATGTTTAAATAAATGAATGTACCGTGAAAAAACGTGAGACGTGTATGTATAACTCTTTCATTTACTATTGTAAATATTCAAGAACAACTTTTTGAATTTGTGCCATTTTTGGTGCAACATTGTTATTCTTAAAAGGATTCAGTAGGTACTTAAAGTTACTTAGTTTATTCTTTGGTAGCCAAATGTTTAAAAAAAATGGTTCTGAGACTAACGGTTTTATTACGTTGATGAAACTATAAAATTTTCGTGGATTGATGACTACAATAGAACATTGATTAAATTGTAAAAGTACTTATGACAAAATATCTAAACTACTTAGGTAACATGCGAGTAAAAACCTAAATAAAACTATTATTGATATCTAGTCAGATAAATCATGATTAGAATCTTCCTTGTGTTGCAACGTTGTGACGTTCTTTAAAAAAAACACTACTTATGATTGAGTTATTTTTAACACGCTTTTTTTAGCTCGGGATGTATGTTTGTATGTATGTAACGGAATCATTGAGCTCAACTTTCACCAACTTCCAGAAATCAGAATAATTTTAAATTTTGCACCCGTATCAAGCAACGATGACAATACAATAATTTTATAAGAGTTTTCTAATATCATATTTATCATTATTTACTTTAAAAAAATAGTAATAGTAAAAATAAAAAAAAACTATAAAAAACACGCTTTTATTGCTTACTAAAAAAGAGAAAATAATTTCTGAGTAGGTACAAAGAATTTATATTACAGAAGAGTAATGAGCTTGGGGTCTTCTTTGTAATCAAAAAATATTTTCTCTGTTTTAGACTGCAATAAAAGGGTATTTTTTTTTAGTTTTTTAAACTATTCTTTATTTAAATCCAACTAATATATAGACGCGAAAGTTTGCAAGGATGTTTGTTACTTTTACAGCCAAAACTTCGACTGGAACATATAAATTATAACCTGGAATAACACATAGCGTACTTTTTATCCTGTAAAACTTCACAGTTCCTGAAGGATATTTATAATACGGGTGAAACCGCCAAGCACCGCTAGTTACTGTTATAAAATATACCTTAAAGGACAACAAAAATCTTACCTAGAGTAGATTTGTACAGCACCCATGACACCCTCAATATGATGACGACAAACAGTAAGAACATGGGAATCAGTCCCAAGATTTTGCTAGGCCCCATCGCTGGTTCCAGTCTTAAGTCTGAATTTTCACTATCCATTTTTTAATTAGTTTTTATATTAAATTATCACAGATATTCTTTAAGAACTAGTTGTATTATTTATTATCCAGTGAAAGCCAGATAAAAATTAAGGTACCATTATAGTCATCACCCTTTTCGCGTAAAGAGCGTTTTGATCGCTTTTATACAGAGTAAATCAAAAATTAATATTGTTTTTCTTCACTAGTGTATTAAGCACTCTTCACACAAAATATACAGTCACATCTTATAGTTTCTTTCTTAATGTCTTTTGATTCGAGTAAAGTTTATTAATGATCAATATAAATTTTTTTTAAGTTTTCATTTAAACGATTGTAGCACGAGAACTAATGGCGGCGGTTTCAAACTCACTGGTTCTGTTTAAATTATTGCATGTATTTTCGTTCGGCCAAGCCATGTACACACACACCGGCACATCAAGGTAAGCCCTGCTGCATCTTACGCACTTGTAATAAGAGCGGTTTTATAACAGCAATGGGTAGCTTGATATGCTGTCAGTACTATCTTCTTGATAGTGTTGCGTAGTTACACACACTGCAACGGAGAGATAAATCTGTTTTCTCATCGATAAAAAAAGTCTTAACACATTAAAGAAAGATAACGTTTTAATTGGAGAAAGACGATCACACCGTTTTGGAAAAAAAATTCTAGAAATGTTATTTTTACAAATAGACGTAAGAACAAAGTCACTAACAATATGGATCTTAAGTTATCCGAAAAAAATAATAATTTGAATTTAATCTAATTCTTACTACACACCTTGAAACACTCAATCTCATTTTATTGTAAAAAAAAATTAAAATATATATTTTTTTAAAATACTTATGACTTTTCTTGCAACTGCTAACATTGTACCGAAATTAATGTTCACAATAAATTAATTTCATTTTGTTTTCAATTAATCACATTTAGCCATCCAAACAAATTGGTTCCAAACCACTAGCTTGACCGAAGTCGACGAATTTTATTCAATAGCTTTTGCTAAATGCTTTCATTCACTTAAAAAATAGGGCAACAGCACAGTACACAAAGGAAATGAATATTAGAAATCAATAAATCTAATCAATGATGAAATATACAAAAAATCAGTTCAAATTATATACCCTCTGTGGTAGAATTTTCCTACCACACATGTTCAATATAGCCACTTGATTGATATTATTTCAATTGTTATTTAACACAGCAACAACTTCATTAATGACTTGATAAGGTAAAGCGGATAATGTTAAGATAGGTAGATTTTAGTTAAATAATTATCGGTCGATCTTCGCCAAATCAGATTTATGCTACCGTGTTATGAAACTGCAAGAGACATTTTGAGCATCAAAAGTGTAAAAAATATTTTAATTTGCGTTTAAATGCGCTTAAGGATTTTTTCTTTTATTTAACTTTTAAACTGGACCGATTTAAAGCTTCTTTTCCAGACCACTACCATTAAAAATAAAACTTTCTTCTCAAATCCTACAAATACAGACTAGAACAAACTTTCTCCATTCTTATTCTACACACTGCTAGCGACATCTGTCGCCGAGTAGAGATATTATCAAACAAACGCACACAGCCATACACCACACACTAAACATTGGTTCGGATTACATAAAAATCTAAGAATACAGTTTTGGCTACTGCACGTCAGATGGCTCTAATAATCAACGACCTCTAGCGGGTTAATATAGAACTATGAAAGTGAAATGAAAAGTTTAAGTAGCGTAATTATCATACATTCAAATAAATGAAATGAAATAAAAAATGAAAAGTACCTAATACTTTAAATTTTTTATTAAATTTCCATTATTTTATGTTGTTTTTTTTTAATGGTCAAACACATCCATTCTAATCAACAGATATTTTACTATGTGGTTAGGTAGGTAGTGTCGTTACGGTACGCGTGGTATTTTTTTTAATTAATAATTATTTTCTTGTGGTAGAATAAACTTTGTGAGATGAAACCTTACTCGCTTAAACGATATCAATTTAATAACGTAACGTTTCTTATGTAAAGTAGAAAGTCAATTAGATAAATGGATTAACGTCAAAAGTAAACAACGTAGGTCTGAAGGGTAAAATTTGGACGCAACTAGCTTAGGTTCAACTATTGTCGAGGTACAGTTTACGTATGCGGTTTTTGGGAATTTCGTCGGTGACTTATCTGTTAAGGCACAAAGGCCCATTTAAGCGCTTAAGTGCGGAAATAGCCCAGCTAAACTAACATCAAACCACACAACACATCTAGCCTTATTCTACTCACGGTAACACTCACAGTAATGCAGCAAGGTGCAGATGCTGGTATACATCACACATTTGTGTGCTTGAACATGTCTGTTTGTACTGGTCTGGGTGTTATATGTATTTATTTATGTTTATTTGTAGTACCGATGATTCTGATCTGTAACACAAGTGCTTAAGCTACTTACCACGGAGTCAGATCAATGTATGTGATATTTTTTAAAAAGTGCCAAGAAATGACAGCACGTAGTACTCCATCGTGACATCGCTTCGATCCAACGAAAGACGTGGAATTATTCATCTGATATCTAAATAGTCGGGTAGTTTCGATTATGATAGGGTTTCTGATATTAGCTGGTAGACATAAACAGCCAGAGGAAGCTCATTTACTCTTTGGCGGACTGTAGACTGCTATAGCAGTTACAACAATAAGACTTCTATTGTGTCTGGCTACCGTCCTTGAAAGTGTTAACAAACACAACTACTTACACATTCAAAACTGACAGATTCATGTTTTTTATGTGGTCTGCAGCCAGTGTGATCACACGACTCTAACAGGACCTTGTCTACATTACCGCTGAACACCTTAAATCGGATTTACATTTAGAAGACTCTTTCTAATTACTAGGCTTAATTGGCATGATGACACCTATCTTAAATGTTTTCAAGACCATGGCGTTTTAAAAATATAGCCCTCATGAAGTTAATACAACCATTACCAAAAAGCTGTAGAAACCAATTCTTTTAAACACAAAATTCAAAAAATGTTCGGTTAATTGACTCCGATTCCTGAAACACTACCGCGAAGAGACGTTTTTTTATTCCCATACAAAATCTATGGAGGCAGACCATTTTGACAGATAATAAAGAGTATGTCAATGATTGGTGGTATCATCTTGCCTATTATACACACTGATACAAGCCAATTGGTGTTGAGGTACGTGTGAAACATCCTGGTTATGTAATTTTTTGCTTAAATTTTACTGTCGAACAATCGGAGACGGCTTTATGTGCCACCTGAAGCAAATCTTGAAGGACTCCTATTCCTCTTCTTCTTAGCGTGTCGAAGGTAAAGCGACTTTATATGTCTTCAGCCCAAAATTTTGCGTCTCGAATTGCCCTGTCGTTGCCACATATAAGGAACTCTAGAGAGCTAGAGTCCAAACACCCAGGAAAACGGTCATTTCGTGTGGAGTGTAGCTACAGACGCACGAAAGGCCGATTCCATCGATCAAGCCCCACCTGAACATATTAAACACCCACCACCTACTTTGGTCCGGATTCGAACGTATGCCACGGCAATTTATGTCCAGGTGGAGGTCGAAAAAAAGGATCAGATGGTAAGAGACCAGAAGTTCAGAAGGACTCCTATTCCGAGACCAGGACTTTTTCAAGCAACACAAACCCACACTTTTAAGAATACTCCTAGCCCACTCACAGTAACACTCACAGCAGTGCAGCACGGTGCATACGCCGGTGTACAGCACACAAAGCACCAGGAAAGGGAGGAACAACACGTAGTACTCTATCGCGACTGACGCGTTAATGCGATTGCCCTGCCGTTAGCACACTTAAGGAACTCTAGAAGCAGGAGTCTGGACACCCAGGAGAGGGCCATGTCCTGTGGAGTCTAGCCTCAGACGCACGAAAGGTCGGTTTCATCGATCAAACCCCACCTGAACATATTATACACCCACCTACTTTGGTCCGGATTCGATTAAACGTATGCCACGGCAATTTATGTCCAGGTGGAGGTCGAAGAAAAGGATCAGGTGGTAAAAGACCATTTTCCTACACAAGCCGCCGTGACGTTTGGGGTTCGCTATCAAGAGGAAGGACTCCTATTCCGAGACCAGGACTTTTTCAAGCAACACAAACCCACACTTTTAAGAATACTCCTAGCCTACTCACAGTAACACTCACAGCAGTGCAGCACGGTGCATACGCCGGTGTACAGCACACAAAGCACCAGGAAAGGGAGGAACAACACGTAGTACTCCATCGCGACTGACGCGTCAATGCGATAGGTGGATTAATTAATCGGACGTCGCGGTCAAGGTGAGTGTTAGACGGTTTGGAGGATGCCCGGATTAACTACGTGGATCGGTTTACGTCGGTTGGTAAAGCCTTCGATTTATTGCCATTAGTTTCAATGGCAACCTTGGTGTGCATCATGAAAAAGATGACAATAAATAATACTTTGTCTGTCACCCTGCCTGGTCATCTTTTTACCATCTATGATGTCGAATAAGTGTTTGTATTGTATAGCTCAATAAGTTTAAGACTGTAGATACCACTAAGAGTTAGTTTTTTTAAACCGAGTGTCAAGTGCGTTTCGAGCCTCGCGCATTGTAGGGTAACGTAGTTGCGAGTGCCAACTTTCAGTTTACATAACAGTTAACAACACAAAAAGGGGATAAAAGAGATTGATTTTGTGACGATAGTTGGCGCCATCGAACGACAATACGAACCTTCAAATTGAAATGATGTTTTTTCTCCCGGTTAGCCTAGCAAAGCAATCAGACTCATACTTTTTAAAAGTCTATCTATGTCACTGAGTAGTCAAACGCTTCCAAGTCTAATTAAGTGTTTGACTACAACAATCAATCTTATCTAATTTTTGTTTTAGCGCTTACCAAAATGATAAGTAGGTACTTACCTCTATAACCAATGAAATAGCGTGCCTTGGCGGGGCGATAAATTTATTTTTGGGGGCCCTTATGAAGGGTAAAAAAATTTGGGCACTTTTTTATGACCCCTGTCTTTTCAGAGTGACCACAGACAGTTTTTCGAAAAAAAAAAAACCTGGTTTTTTCGGACCCTTTTTCACAAATGTCCCTGACTAAACTTGGTATGCCTAAGTATGCTTCGGAATTTGATGTATGGTTGTGTGCCACATTGTTTATTCATAGCGTTTTTATGTACTTAGATATACCTATTTTTTGTTAACTTATCATGTTTATATGTGTGTAAAATATTTGGTTGACTCATTAGTTGCCGACCGCTTAGTGCAGTGGTTAACATGTCGGACTTCTAAAACCAAGGGTCGCGGGTTCGATCCTCGCACAGTACAAGCATAAGTGTGCATGAACATGTGTGTTTGTACTGGTCTGGGTGTTTTCTGTGTAAAATATGTATTTATTTACAAAAAAAAAGTATTTAAGTAAAAAAAAGTATGTAATTTATCCGATATCTAGTACCCATAACACAAGCCTCGTAGCTTAATTTGGGACTAGATTATTGGTGTGATTCTTGTGAAATATTTATTTTATTTATTAATATCGAATTCATTGTTTTTCCATCGAACGTGGGTAATACAGCATTTCAGTAAAATTTATTAAAATAAGGCCGTGAACTCCCCTGAATTTTTTTGTGAGGCTCTAAGTATTTAAAAAAAACAACGTTAATATTAGCATACAAACAATTTTCGGTTACAAACATGTTTGAAATTTCAAACGCACTTATTGGCAATAGAACAAGTTGACTGAATTACCTCGAAATTTTAAAATGAAGTTGAATTTTTTATTGCTATTTTAGTAAAACTATAAAAAAAGGGAAAAAAAATATAAACAATATGAAATTAAAACACAATGAAAGAAAAATGGACTGCCACAGGCCGCTTATGTTAGTGTGTTTTAATTTCACTTTTTAAAAAAAATTGTTTGTTAATGATAAGAAATAAAGTAACCTAATATATTCAATACTTAGGTAAATATTTCCTCAATAATGATCAGTAGCTGATAAATTACCAACTGTTTTCAGTAATGTTCCTTCACAAAAATCACTAGCAATTTTATTTACCTGCGTATTGTTGATAGTCAACTTTGTTTGGGTTGCGGTTTGATGAACTAAATAGCGATTATCTGATTAGGTTCAATCGTTCTAGAAACGACCTAATCCGTCACATAGTCATATATATATTCACGGTTGGTAACAACATACTCAAGAAGTTAAAAGACTAAACGTCAAGCTTGTATTCGTTACAAATCATTACAAAGTAACTGATCTTACTTAGGTTATTTCATCACGAGTACAATGGACCATACAAAAAACAGCATTCAAGCAAAATTATTTCATTAATTAGAACCATTGTCGGTTCGGTTGATTATTCTGTTTCAATCAAAAGTTTACTTTCAACTGCTTTAAAGTGAGGTTGACTGGCAGAAAATGCTTTTAGCATTAAGTCCACCCTTTGTAAATTTCTTGCATAATAAAGTTTTAAATAAATAAATCAAAATTAGTTATGATGACGATATCTTAGCTTAATTATTTCATTGTGCGAAATCTTAAAAGAAGAATCGCATTTTTGCAATTTACTAGCGGACGCCGCAGACGTTGCGATTCTTAGACCTACTCAATACGCTCACAAAATTTCATGAGAATCTAACAAGCCGTTTCGGAGGAGTGCGGGAACGAACATTGTGACAGGAGAATTTTATTACAGTTTATGAATGTTATGTTTGGACCCTATTGCCATTCTATAAGTCTAGGGAGGGCAGAACAATCATAATGCACTGAATATAATGAAGTTAGAAATCAATCTGGGTGTTAAGTACGATCGCTACTGTATAGGTAAGTTCATCACGAAAATGGCTTTCAGTAGTTTAAATGAAAAAAACCGGTCGAGTGCGAGTTGGACTCGCGCACCGAGGGTTCCGTACAAACCTGTAGATAAAGAGTAGTAACTTTGAAATTTTCAAAATTGTCAAAAAATTTGTTTTTTTAAATGATGAAACTGAACATTTACAGTTTTCGTAATTTTTCCTATATCTGTACTATAAGACGTGACTTCGTACTAAAATTCAAGATTCTAAGTTTACGGGAAATACCCTGTAGGTTTTGATTCCCCTGCGAGTTTCGAAAATTTGCGGAAATTTGCGGCCTAAATGGCTGTATCTTTTGATTGCGTTGGCTTAGAAGGTTGATTTTTCTACAGCTTCCAGGGACCGTAGACCTAAGTATACGGAACCCTAAAAATAACATAACATAGACTGAAAACAACTACTGAACATTGCCTCTCCTAGGTATGGCTTCCCAAAGTAAGACTTAGGGGCCTTAAGACTATGATACCACAGTCTGGTAGTTAGTAATTTCCATAGTTGTAAGTACTATGGTAATCATAGCCTTAGGGCCTCTAAGTCTAACTTTGGGAAGCCATACCTTGGAGAGGCAATGTTCAGTTGTTGATTTCTGTAGACTAAGTCCCTAAGACTATGGTAATCATAGCTTAGGGCCCCTAAGTCTAACTTTGGGAAGCCATACCTTGGAGAGGCAATGTTCAGTTGTTGATTTCTGTAGACTAAGTCCCTAGACTATGGTAATCATAGCCTTAGGGCACCTAAGTCTAACTTTGGGAAGCCATACCTTGGAGAGGCAATGTTCAGTTGTTAATTTCTGTAGACTAAGTCCCTAAGACTATGGTAATCATAGTCTTAGGGCCCCTAAGTCTAACTTTGGGATTTGCATCCAGTTCCTGACACCGTCAGTCCATTTCGTCAGTGGACGCCTTACGCTGCGCTTATTAACAAATTGTCTCTAATCTTTGTTTACAATGCATTAACAAAACGCGTTTTCGGTACACATGACAGCACGTCAAAGAGGACACTTCGGTATCTTAATCACTTGTAATAAGGGCGTTTTTGCAACAAAACTGGTTAGTCCCATGTGCTGTCGTACTTAAACAAAGTGTTTAAATTTGTGTGTCTTAGTTTTAATTCTAGCACTTACTGTCACAGTAGAGGCAACACTGCATATAGAGGCATGTCCCAACGATCACAGAGAACACTGTTAGTATATAATATATCACAGAAACGTCCATCATGATTAAGACTGGCCGATAGAATACCTTATCGATATTTTAATGCTGCAATTAAGTATGTCGTTAGTGTTTGTAGGTGATAAAGTAAATGCCTACTTTTTAAATTCTGTTATTGTCTAAGCTCTTTTTTGTTTTATTCTAGGTCAAGACTTTTTTTTTATTTACAAGCATTCTATTTCTTTACAGATAAAGAAATCCTTTATATTATTTTACTTTGGTTATCATCGTCACTTTACTTGTTATAATAAGACTCTAGCTCAGAATATGATTTATGAACCAAATTTTCCGTTTGTTGACGTATACTTATTTATTGTAATTATAATAAATAATAATAATAATATATTACAACATCACATACATTGATCTGACTCTGTGGCAAGTAGCTTAAGCACTTGTGTTACAGAAATCGGGAACAACAGTGGCATTACAAATAAACTTAAATAAATACATATAACACGCAGACCAGTACAAACAGACATGTTCATTCTCACAAATGTATGTACAGTGCGGGGATCGAACCTGCAACCTCTTTGTGTAATAGTCATCTTCTTAACCATTTACACCAAAGCGGTCGTCAAATTACTATACTGTCTTATGTTACTTCGGTGCGTGACAGCGAAAGTAACTTTTCAGCTCAAAAAAATCTGTAGCTGAAGTGTTCCCTTTAGAATATAACTTGAATCTTTTCAAGAAAAGAGTGAATAGGTTGTTGCTAGCCAGATATGACTAGACAAAATCGTCACTTGCCATCGGGTGAAATTCTGGTCAAATGTCTGGATAGTTCAATTATTTTAAAAAGTATTTATGAATGGGTAAGCTTCTTGTGGATGAAGTTGTGGTTCATTTCTACTTTTTGGGTTTTCTAATTTGATAGACATACACTCAGATGTACGAGAGTATTCTGTTCGAGGCGTTTTCGAAAAACTTACTTACTTCGCTGGCTCAGTGACCCGAAGTGGATCTTGGCCTCCGACATTAAAGTGCGCCATTCTTCCCCATTCTGTGCCAGATATGACCAGTCGGACACTTTTAGGTCTTTCAGGTCTTTGGCGACTTCGTCCTTCCAGCGATATCTTGGACGCCCCACCGGCCGGCGCCCGGACAACTATCGTAACGTATGCGTACCGTTTTTGCCTATCGATAACTTGTCAACTTGAATGGGGAATCTGTCAGTTTTGACGTTTGTACGACACGGATACGTAACGATAATGTACGTTAACGACAAAGCCATAAAGAAAAAAAAACGTTAATGTTCGTACTCACCCCACTGGTGTAAGAAAAAGAATAGGGGATGCTGTTTGTAAGTATGAATAGTTGATTAGAACAAGATTTATCCATACTTACCTACTATTCTACCGACAGTAGACGAGTTATTATAACCCTGTTCCTATACTTTTTTCGCAGTGCTATGAAAAAATACTGCAACCGACCATCAAAATAATGAAACCCTCTCAAGTAAAACGCATTACTGGTCAGCAAATCAATTGATTAAGTATATACAAAATCGATACAAAAGAAAAAACAAAGAATAGCAATCAAACATTTGAAAATGTTACTTACGGAATATTTTCATGACGTAGCTTCCAACTACCATGTCACACACTTGCAAATAAATCAATATTAACACCAAAATCGCTATAAAACTAAGCAAAAAGCACATTTCTCTCATATTTAGAAACATTACGATGGTATTTTACACACTTGCCTCAAAGAACACTGGAGTATTAACGATATACTATAGTGAGGCTAAGTTGAATATGCAAAGGTTATAGGAGTATTGGAAGTGATTTGTAATCTTAGATTTGGTCGGGTTGTGCGGTCCTCAATAACGTATGAGATGAGTTTAAGATAAGCCGTGATGTATTATCCGATAGCTATAACATTGATGAGCGATTAAAATAAGTAACTAATGCCATAAAATTCCATTACACATAAAACATTGAATGTACAGTTCTTAGAACGGTTATGATGATAATAACCTATAGTAGTAGTTGTTTCACTTGTTGTGTTGTCTAATTCAAAATGTCTTCAATGATAGAGACACAAAAAATAATAATAATAAATAAATATTTCACAACAATCACACCAATTCTCTAGTCCCAAATTATGAGTACTCGACAACGGATAAACATACTTAAATACTTTTGTAAATAAATACATATTATACATAGAAAACACCCAGACCAGTATACAAACACACATGTTCATGCACACTTATGCTTGTAATGTGCGGGGATCGAACCCGCGACCCCTTGGTTTTAGATGTCCGACATGTGGACCACTGCACAATACGGAGAAACTATTCCCAGCCTCACCATATCAGCTGTTCGATGCCCACTGCTGAGCAAAGACTACTGCCTGCCTCGTTGGTGTAGTGGCTAAGTTTCTGCCTTACATCCGAGAGGTCCTGGGTTCGAATCCCAGGTCGAGCCAAAATTGTTTATAAGATTTTCTGTCATGAATTTCTCAAAAACAGTTGGGAGTCGGGAAGTTGGCGGTGTTACACCCCCGTGACTAGGTGCGCGTTGAGATTGGCCGCCGTGGTTGAAATCGGCCAGGAGGACTATTATTAGGGGGTTTCCCACGAAACCAACATTTTAATTCCTGACTTACGCCTTGGTTATTAAAGGTTATATTAAATCACTAATTAGTAGATTTTTAACTAAAAAGCTTAAGATTTAATCTAGGTAAAGGTAATATGATAAATAACTCTAAAAATCTATGTAGTATGGTCTGATAACAAACACCATTATAAGTAGATCTTCATTCTGTTTATAGGATAGTCATGTCCAAGTGTCATTTTGTACTGGTTTTTGTTGTAGGATAAAATCATAGTTATTCAATAGGATGTAACTTCGATAAAACAGTTATGTAAATAGGTATGGATATGTAGTGTATTTGCTTGGTATGTTAGTATGTCATGCTAACACACATAGGGGCAAACTTTTGTCACCTCTTTTTCGTCTAGGGTCAAAAATTAGCAATTGCAGATGCGCAAATTTAATTTTCCATTGAACATTGTGTAAGTAACTATTATCGAAATAAAAATTGTCTGTAAAACTCACTGAAAACGTGCTCACTATTGGCGAAAAATTATTTTTGATTTTGTTATAGAATTATTTATTATTTATTTATTAAGCAAACAACGTTTTACATTGCAGTAAAATGACAATAGTCCCACAAAACTATTTACATAGTTTGTCTGTGGGATCACGAGTCGCTAACATATCAAATCAATCTTAAATACGTTAAGTTAGCTAGAAAATACTTTTTAAGTTTTCCTTTAAAAACATTTTTATGTTGTTCCCGTCGTATATCTCCGGGCAAACTATTCAATAGGTATGGCAACCGTTTCTTTAATGTTCTATCACCAAAGTAGTTATTTACTTAAGGTACTTCAAAATTGCCCGCAGACACTGACCTGGTGCAATAGAATAGAATAGAATAATCTTTATTTTCATAAAACATACATTTTTGAGATGTTAAATGATGATGTTCAGATTTCTGATTCCCCAAATAAACAAATGTTTCATTGAATTCCACTTTTTCTCTTTCTGTCGTGTCATAAATGTTAAACACAAGAAATCAGCAACTTGTAATTTTCACCCGAAATTGATAATAATATCCAAGAATCGTGAGTAGTTTCTTCGTCCCACGAAAAAACCGTCTAAATATTAAAACAAGCCAGACGAACTAATTTGCTGGGAGGCTCGCCGTAATTACGGTCGCCACGTTGTTGCGTAGGGCTGTCTAAAATATTAAAATTGTTTAAAAAACATAAATAAAACACGCTTTTATTGCTAACTAAAAAAGAGAAAATAATTTCTGAGTACACGGAATTTATATTACAGTAGAGTAAAAAGCGTGTTTTTTTAACTTTTTTAACTATTATTTATTTTTATTTTTTTAGTTAATATGGATAATGGAAAACTCTTTCTTATCCAATTATTGTATTGTCATCGGTATTTAATACGTGTGCAAAGTTTCAAATTAATCCGATTTCTGGATGTTGGTGAAAATTAAGCTCAAAAATACATACACCCCGATCTAATAAAAGCGTGTTAAAAAAACTAACTTTCCAGTCAAAAATCCGCGAATAAGCTCTTTGAAATCGGTCCATCCGTTCGGGGGGTACGATTCCACATACAGTCACATACAAAAACACATAAACACAAACAGACACTCCCTTTGACTGTTTGTGTTTATAACACAAAATAATAACTATGACACAATATAAAAATTATTTTAACTCCGAGATGGAAATGTTATCCATGTATGGTAGGCCATGAGAACATCTCAAGCTGTTAGTGACATTATTTTAACCATGTTTTCGCGCAAATTCATTCTTTCATCGCCTAGGTAAATAACCTTTGCTATCGACTGTGATGTGGCAAATGATGGCCAATCCCTATAGATATTGGACTAAGGACGCTGTCAAGTATATGCTCCCACAATCAAACGAAAACGAAAGTGAAAATGCAGGTGCGTACTGAATGATGAACGAATGGAAGAAGACTGAATCGATTTGCGTAACCGTCATTGCAATAAGTAAGTTTCTGGGGGGACAGCGCGTACGCAGTCCCCACTACCAAAAATTACGCATCCGAGTTATCCACATTAGGGATAATCGCAGGGGTCAACCCCACCGCAGTGCAATGGAGAGGCCTCGCCCTGGGGGAACCGCCTTCTTGATCACGGTGTCCCCTATGCCAGGTAAGTATGAATAAACTGTGGCGGTCCGCGCTAGTCATTCTCCAGAAAAATAAGAATGTACCGCGAATTATTGCCGCGCGGCGACATCTAGCGGCATGGTGGTGAAAACTAACGCGTGTATTAGAAGAGTCAAATGCCGGCCTGGCACCAACCCCACAAGCACACCCGTAAACCCGTTCAAGACTATTTAAATATCAATATATTTTTAAGGATAATTGAAATAAAATTTTAACAAACGAATGATTAATAAACTGAAATTTGCCAACCATATCGGCCATTGCCACCGCAGTGCAAACACCTACGGCTCCTGTGACGTCGTGAGGAGCGGCAGCAAAAACGGAACCTCGTTACCCGCTCGCTGCGTTTTTTAATCATTTGGGTATATGGGAAAACTTTTTGTTAAGATATTGTGGTGTGGCATGACCGATGGATGGGTTAGGTTAAGAAATTTGAGGAGCCAATTCTGTTAATCAAACGTAGTTGAATTGACTTATTTTGACATTTCGTCCATACTAGATCTATCAAGAACAGACGATCCAATTACGATTTTGTTACGATTGATAAGCGGAGTTAGGCCTCTAGATGTTGCTGAACCGCCTTCATTCCCTATTGACCTATTATTTGACATTACCTGACCCTTAGCCATGTTAAGCTCTCGTGCCTAGATCTCCTCTACACGCCAAATGCCGTAGACCGCCGTCAGGCTTAAAGTGAAAAGATTGGCTACACTACTTAGACGACCACTTTGGTGTAATGGTCAAGAATCTGACTACTACCAAGAGGTCGCGGGTTCGATCCCCGCACAGTACAAACATTTGTGTGCATGAACATGTCTGTTTGTACCGGTCTGGGTGTTACATGTATTTATTTAAGTTTATTTGTAAAACAATTGTTGATTCCGATATCTGTAACACAAGTGCTTTTAAGCTACTTATCACGGAGTCAGATCAATGTATGTGATGTTGTTGTATATTTATTATTTATTTCGAGTTTCAGAGTTCTGTGAACACGGCTCTAGATGTCCATGCGATCTGTGGAGTTGGTACAAGGAAAAGTTACATTTATAGTTCTACCTTGCGTAGTGGCAATTCGATAGCGATCATGTTCGCGTTGAATTAAACGTTTTATCAGAATAAACCCCCAGCTAAAAAGGGGACTATTTTGTTTTAAATTTCCACTAAACGACGCCAGCGCAGGAACCCAAATACATTCAACTGTAACCACCTGAAAAAAGTCGTTCGTAGTTTGTCGAAGCGACAACATCTCCTGCGGATGCCACGTGTAGTGGCGAAACGCGTCGAGTGTTTTGTTGGTGTCAGAGTGTTTTGATTCCAGGTGCATCTTCTGTGTCACGTTGTGAGTTGTAGGTATTGTAAGTCCTGCGTCTTCCAGCTCTATCTCTTTCAGGTGATTACAGTTGGATGTATTTTGGTTTCTTCGCTGGCGTCGTTTAGTGAAAATTTAAAGCAAAATAATTCTCTTTTTCAGCTTTTAGCATGGATTTCCGCAAAGTAACGACTAATTCCATCAACTATAAACCCCCAGGCCTTACAGTAACATTGTATGCACCCAGTACAAGCTTATGTAAATAAAAGAACGCCTGATTTACAGCCAATTGTCTTGCTTTCCTTTTTTTTTCTAATTAGCTGCTTTTCTGCTGGTGTTTTGCACGCAGAGTTGTAGTTACAAGGTTTTAGTTTCGAGTTCTACTTGTTAAGGGCCTTGCCTGTATTAATTAGTCCTTGTTTCTCCTTATTCATCGAAATAATCAGCTTTTGTTTATACATGAAAAAATAAAAAGGCAGATAAGGAAAAAATGACATAACAAATACTCTGACATCGATAATTGAATGGATTGACAAAATAATTTTAAAATTAATCTTATCAATTTTAATCATTTTATGAATGAATCTGTTGACATAACTTTTGATGGAAAAATTCTAAAGAACGCTGACAATTTTAGGTTTAATTTTAGATCTTAAACTGAGCTGGAAGGATCACATAGAAAAACTTCACAGTAAATTTCCTAACGAGTGGTTAGCTGCAAACTTTGCTTCAGCGTATTTATGGGAGTGATTCGAACTAAGAGCTCTAGAAATGATTAACAAGTTTCTCATTAAGACGTTTAAAGAGAGATGGTAATAGATTGACAGTTTTGAAAACCTTTAGGGTATATACACACTTGTCAGCGACGGTGATCCGTCAGATGAGTTACGTCAGTTCGGTTTTTTATCATACCGAATTACTTTAAGTGCTCCTTAGGTTGCAGCCAGGCATGATTCATCACTGTTGCGGTTAGATACCTACAACATCCAAATGAAACACTTTTTCAGCTGTTTAACAATCAATTAAGTCGGCTGCAATCCTGCATGGAGTATTGGAGCCATCTCTGGGATGGTTCCGCTAAATACCAACTTGCTGCTCTTGACACGATTGAACGAAGAGCCAAGAGGCTCATGGGAGACGAGAGGCTTGTAAGCACGCAGCTTCAAAGCTTGGCTCATCGCCGCAGAGTCGCCTGCCTTTCGATCTTTTACAGGCTTTACTTAAACGAGTGTGGTCATGATCTCATCATTGGCCACAGCATCTTTGCAGATGATTGTTGCAGTATCACGGGGGTAAATTTTGGGGGGTGCAACGTCTGCGGTGACTATGAAGTCCGATAGCAGCACGACACCTCTTGTCACACCTGTCACAGACGAATCGAGAGTCAAGAGGAGGCGCGGCGCTACGTTGAAGTCTCTTCCTCCGCAGGTGTCCCAGCCAGGCCTCATCATGCTGCGACATGCCAAGGGCTATATCATGACGCCACTCTGGTCTCATGTTGGCACGTTTCTCCTAGGTGTCGGGGTTGATTTTAAACGAACTCATGTCGCGCTTGCAGGAGTCCTTTAATCTCAAAATCGGTCAGCCTACAGATCTTTTGGCGTCAGCAATTTGACCAAGCATGACTTCACGCGGCAATCTATCGGGACCCATTCTATGGATATGGCCCAGCCAGCGGAGTCACCTCTGTTTCAAAATTGCTGTGATGCTGTTACAGTTTGTTTTCGAGAGAATCGATTCATTCGTCATTCTGTCCTCCCACGTAACGCCTAGAATAGATCGCAGGCACCTCATATGGAAGGCATTAAGTCGACGCTCCTGTTTGGAGTAGGTAGTCCAGGTCTCTGATGCATACAGGAGAATACTTAGAACGCATGTTTGATAAACGAGGATCTTTGTGGCAATGGTTTATTTATTGTTCTTCCAAACACGAGCAGAGTGTTTTCCGAACGCCGTCGCGGCCCTACAAATGCGAGCATCCAGTTCTCCGTCGTTAGAAAGCTTGGAGTCCGTGGTGGAGCCCAGGTAACAAATACTGTCCACAACCTGCAACGTAGCGCCATCCAGAGTAATGTTTGGCAACTGGTTTGTACCCTGTACCATAATCACAGTCTTTTTTGTGTTGACACTCATCGAGAATTGATGGCAAGTGCGACCAAACCTAGTTACAAGTTCCTGCAGTTCCTCTTCCGAGTTGGCGACTAGTGCAGCATCATCGGCATAAGAAGTTCTCGAGCCACAATTTCATAGCATTTTCTCTTGGACTTTAATAATTTGATGTTAAATAATTTGCCATCCCTCCTCGTGTGCAGATGAACTCCGACATCACAATCTTTAAAAGCTACTAATAGGAGAGCAGAGAAGAAAATCCCGAAAAGTGTCGGCGCCAGAACACATCCTTATCTTACACCACGATTCACACTGAAAGGTGCAGACGCATCACCGTCGAAAATCACAGAGCCCCACATATTGTCGTGGAAGGCTTTAACCAAAGACAATAGAGTAGGTGGACATCCAATCCTTACAAGTACATCGTATAGGCCCTCTCTGCTTAAGGTGTCAAAGGCTTTATTTAAGTCAACGAAAGCCATAAACAAGGGAATTGCGTGTTCGCGGCATTTTTCTTGGAGCTGGCGGAGAGTGAATATCATGTCAGTCGTAGATCTGCCTGGCCTAAATCCGCACTGTGATTCTGGGTAAATCTGAGCAGCCAAATATTCCAGCCTCCTCAGAACCATCATGATCTACACCAGCTTATTCCGCCAGCCCCCTTTTACCATCGGACCACCAGACGTACCGCGGGATACCATCCGTACCGTGTCAATGTTCCACTGATACGAACCAAACGCTTCTCATCTACATTCCTGATGCGCACTGCAAAAGAGTGGAACTCACTACCTGCGTCAGTATTTCCCTGCAATTACAACGTAGGAATCTTTAAAGCTAGAGTGAACAGGCATCTTCTAAGTGAGCTTGCTCCATCGTACTTAGTCTTTGCCTCGTTGGGCTTAGTCTTGGGACAAGAGCAAACCTACCCCAAATAAAAAATTATATACAAAAAAAGATGAATCAGCTGATTTAATTAGTTACTTTAATTATTTAGCATTAACAATGCAAATTTCTATACAATGTAAAATAACATTTGCATTGTTATTGCAAAAAAAATTAAATTACTTAATATTCGTATAGTACTCGTAATAGTCTAAGAACAAGTGACAAACTTGTTTTTCGGAAAATGCATGTATTACATGCGTGTTATAAAACGCCCTTGTTATTGAATAGGTGCTTTTAATATGGAATGCTGGTGTAGTGGATGTAACAAAATTTTAGGCTTTTCATCAATTGACTAAGTTTTTTATTAGTACTTAATTCGTATTGTGCCATTGTGCTTCCTGATTATTGTTAATTAAAAATAGTTTTTTTTTACTTTATTGATCTTTTGAGTCACGGATACAACAGAGAAAAGTTATTTGTTATACAAGAGTGCAAAGTTGCTTTTTAACCGCGAGTTCAATTTTGATGACCGAGCAAGCGAAGGATTCTAAATTGAATCACGAGCGCACCGAGTGATTCGAAATTAGAATTCTGAGCGGTAGCGAGGGAATCAAAACAGCACGTGGTGAAAAATCTTTGCACTCGAGTGCAACACGTAACTTTTCATTCCACCTCAGCGAGGAAATGACTAAATGCAAAAAAAAACGTTTACAATCACAAGATAAGTACTTTTATTTCGGTTTAGGTATTAACTACTACATTATGACAGGTAAGTATTACAGAATAATATTTAAATTATAACAAAATAATACGTAGGTATAATTAAGAAAAATTGAAAGTAACGTTGCTGCAGTTATTTAAATTGAGTGTAATATTTTTGTTTGCTATTGTAATATTGGTGTTAGTCACTTGTGTACTGTTTAAAATACTTCTCGCATGATTGTTGAGGGAGAAAGCTTATCTGTCAATTCTGTTGGCGTCAAACAAACTCCCTCGTCACTAGAATCACTCATTTTAGTTTTTTCACTTGTTTTCAAGTTCCTTGTTTTTAATATAAGGTTTAACAATGACGAGAAAAAATGCCGCGTAAAGAACCGCCTACAAAGCGAATTGTAAAAAAAAACACCAAGAAGGTTCCGAGTCTGCGTTTTTACCAAATTAAAAAAAGTTGTTTGATATATTCGCCACCATAGAGGTAGTAAATAGGTTTAATGATTTTTTTTTAATTCACAAACTTAGTGCACACGATGTTCTAAATTCAATTTACTTTATCCTCTAGTGAATAAGAACGGCTTTTGCACTCAGATATTGAAGAGCAAAAATAAAAAATACTCTTTCTGAGATGGTGGGATGAAAAAAGGTTTTATTTTTATGACGTCGCTATGATCCTTTTGATTCTAAAGAGGTCAAAGATGATGTTCCATTATCCATAATTATCCCGTCTTCGTCCTCAGAGATTTAATCCTTTACTATGTAGTAGTAGCCCTGCTACGCGCCAACCATATCGCACAAGTTTTTAGAGTAGAAATTTTAAATCCTACACTGGTAACACTTTTTTCAAACCAATAACGGTCGGAGGCCCTGGCAACCCCACCCCACCCAGCGGTCGCCTCATTCTTGTCCGTGCGCGCGCGGCGTTCGCACAAGTGCAGTGAAAAATATAAGTGATTTTGAAATTAAAGTATCGTTATGTCGAAACGACCGAATGAGGAACTTCGAGAAGAGAGATGGTTACGAAAAATGAAGATGTACGAAGAAAAAATTATGGCGAAAAGACGTCGACAGGCTGAACGCGAAAATTGTCGTGAGGTTCAAGTGCAATGCGAACAACGGCAGAGTGACGCCCCTGTTCCGCGAGATGTACAAAATGAAGGTGCTTTTAAGTTGTTTTTTTCTATTCATCCCAACAATGTTGTTTTCCGTTGCATTCATCGGAAAATACCTACATTATGAATATTTTTGTATCCGTTGTATTCTTCGGATAAGTATTTTTCATTCCCGTTGCATTCATCGGGTAATATTATAAAATTGCGTAGATTTTTAATACCCTTTGCATTCATCGGGTAAAATAATAAACAAAAAGAGAATATTTTCATACCCTTTGCATTCATTGGGTAATAGTTTGATTAAAAGACTTTATTTCTTTACCTTTGCGAAACAAAAATTTGCTTTCGCTATCACAAAAAATATTTATTGAGATACCCTCATTTTATTTTTATATTTTTTTTTTCCGTTATTTGAGCTTTTCTTTCTATTCGGATTTCAGAACATCCCGAATACGAGGGGTTTATTCCTAGGCCTAATGGGCCTGACGATGCGGGGTCACCCGATTTAAATCTTAATCAGGAAATGTCTCAGGCGGCTCAAGACGTCGCTGACTTTACTGATTATGCACAGCATAATATTGCCTTTGAGGAGGAGAGTATGATGACAGAGACCACTGCATGTACAAGTCCGAATTTCTTCGAAGATCGAAATCTAGATAATGTGGAAAGAGTCGCTGTCGCCGCTGATGACTTCGACCCTGATTTATTGCGAGCATTGGGTGATGTTGAACAGGAACCCGCTGAATTCGGCGAAAATTTGCAAGACGACGTTGCCGCTAGATTTCAAAAAATTTCATAAGCAATGGCGAGATATTACAGATGATGATTTTATTTTAAAAACTGTGTCAGGTTACAAGATCCCTTTTATTACGGAGCCTAAACAAAATTCAAAAGATTATCTGCAACGATCTTTCTCAGCATCAGAACTTATGGATATTAGCAACGAAATAGACCATTTATTACAAATAAAAGCAATTAGGCGTTGTAAGTCAGTGCCAGGCCAGTTTATTTCTGATATTTTCCTGATTCCAAAGAGTGATGGGAGCAAACGATTTATTTTAAACTTAAAGAAGTTAAATAAATACGTATACTCAGACCATTTTAAGATGGAAGATGTAAGAACGGCTACGAAACTAATGTGTCACGGTAGTTATATGGTCAACATAGATTTAAAAGAAGCCTATTTTTTGGTACCTATTCACAAAAGCCACACAAAATTTTTGCGTTTTTACTTAGACGATAATCTTTACGAATTTGTTGCACTTCCTTTTGGTTTATGTTCAGCTCCGTACATATTTACAAAGATTTTACAACCTGTTGCTGCTCACTTACGATCTCAGGGCCTCTTATCAGTACGGTATTTAGACGATTTTCTTTGCTTAGGCAGTTCTGCAGAAGAATGCTCAAAAAATGCTAATGCCACCATTCAGTGCCTAACGGAGTTAGGTTTCGTTATTAACTATGAAAAAAGTACTTTGGTCCCTCAGACTACTTGTCAGTTTCTGGGCTTCTTGTTAAATTCAGAAAACATGTCATTACAACTTCCTGATTCAAAGAGACAAAAACTGCTGCAACAAATAATATCAATTAGTAAATCAACAAGAATTCAAATTCGTAACTTTGCTCGTTTCTTAGGCTCCCTTACCGCTGCATGTCCAGCAATTGCTTATGGATGGCTCCATACCAAGGCTCTAGAAAGGGCTAAATATTTAGCTTTGCTACAAAATAATGACGATTGTGATGCCTTTATGGTAGTGCCAGATAATTTATATGATGATCTTCTTTGGTGGACAAATCATATTTTGGTTGCTGTGAATCCAATACGGAATCAAAATTATGATTCCGAAATATTTACGGACGCAAGCTTGACGGGCTGGGGAGCAGCCTGTGGCAGTGAAAAAACGGGAGGCCACTGGACTGCCACTGAACGATCCAATCATATAAATTATTTGGAACTGCTTGCTGTCTATTTCGGGCTTAAATCTTTTGCTAATAATAAAAGAGATTGCAATATCCTTTTGCGTGTAGATAATACAACGGCTATCTCGTATTTAAACAGAATGGGTGGCGTACAATATCCTCATCTAAATCAAATCACGAGACAAATATGGGAATGGTGTGAGGAAAGAAATATATTTATTTTTGCTTCCTATATTCGTTCATCTTTAAATACCGAAGCTGATGGCGAATCTAGAAAACTTAACATTGACACGGAGTGGGAGCTGAACTTGAGAGAATTTGACAAAATTGTTTATAACTTGGGTAAACCTAGTATCGATTTATTCGCTTCTCGAATAAATGCAAAATGTCCCATATACATGTCATGGAAAAGAGACCCATTTGCTTTTAATATTGACGCCTTCACTGTTGATTGGGCTCAATTTTATTTTTATGCATTTCCACCATTCGCTTTAATTTTGAAAACATTAAACAAAATAGTCTCCGATAAAGCAACCGGCATTGTAGTCGTCCCACATTGGCCATCTCAGCCGTGGTATCCGTTGTATAAGGCATTATGTATTAAAGAGATTTTGACACTTCCACCTAGTAAATATCTTTTAACCTGTCCTTTCAGGTCAACACACCCGCTACACCGCCACCTTTCCCTGGCAGCGTGTGTGTTATCCGGGAAGGATTTCGGAAGCAGCTCGTGCCAGAAAACTCGCTAGAGGTTATGTTATCATCTATTTCCAAAAATACGCTCTCTCAATATACTTCAAGCCTTAAGCTATGGTGGGAATTCTGTCATAAAAATAGGATTGATGTTTTCAATTTCAATGCATCTTCGTTACTAGAATTTCTAACAGATTGTTTTAAAGACGGTGCATCATACGGCACTTTAAATAATCATCGATCTGCGATTTCGTTGATATCAACTAATACTTTAAGTGGTGATTTAAGACTTAAGCGTTTTTTTTAGGGGGATATTTAGGATAAAGCCAACATTTCCGCGATATGCTTTCACTTGGGACCCTAGTATCGTTTTAAATTATTTAGAACTTTCTAAATAATTTAAAACGATACTAGGGTCAATTGTCAATTTGACAATGATTCAATCAATCTGGAACAAATCACGAAAAAATTAGTTATGTTACTTGCTCTTGCTACAGGGCAGAGGACGCAGACTTTGTCTGTTATAAAAATTTCAAATATAAAAATGTTTCAAGATCGTATTGTTATTACAATTACAAATTTAATAAAGACTTCTGCAGTTGGAAAAGCGCAGCCTATTTTAAATTTGCCTTTCTTCCGTCCTCGCCCTGCTATTTGCCCAGCATCTGTATTACAAAAATATATTTTGGAGACATCTTCGTTACGGTCCAATTTTGAGGATCGTCTGATTCTGACTCATAAAAAACCTCATAGACCAGCAACTCCCCAAAGTATTGGCCGCTGGATTAAGCAAACCCTTACCGAGAGTGGAGTTGACACTTCTATTTTTACAGCGCACAGCACGAGGCATGCCTCCACTTCTGCTGCCTCGCGTGCAGGTTTAAGTGTTGATGTGATTCGCAAGACAGCTGGTTGGTCTACGCAATCAGCTGTCTTCGCTAATTTCTTTAATAGGCCGTTAATCGATTCCGAAATCAGTTTACTAAATCATTCTAATTATTAAGAAAGTACAATTGTATTTTGTTACCATTATTATGTTTAATTTACTGAAATAAACAATGTTCTTTTTTGTTATAATCATGTTTATTTTAATTTATCGCTGTTCCCATGTTCCTCTAGCAACATTCAGTACTATGCTCTAAACATCTACATAGTAAAGGATTAAATCTCTGAGGACGAAGACGGGATAATTAGATGATCAAACGAACTTACCTGAAGTGAAGTTCGATCATAATTATCCTGTCTTCGCCGAAGAGATTTAAGGTCCCACCCTAACCCTAGTTCAGGCCAAGACCTAAACCTCTTCCCATAATGTTAGATGTTGCTAGAGTTTGCTCCTTACTCTGAAAAGAATGAGGCGACCGCTGGGTGGGGTGGGGTTGCCAGGGCCTCCGACCGTTATTGGTTTGAAAAAAGTGTTACCAGTGTAGGATTTAAAATTTCTACTCTAAAAACTTGTGCGATATGGTTGGCGCGTAGCAGGGCTACTACTACATAGTAAAGGATTAAATCTCTTCGGCGAAGACAGGATAATTATGATCGAACTTCACTTCAGGTAAGTTCGTTTGATCATCTAATTTTAATCAATTTGTGAAATCAAACAGAAAGACCATCAAACTTTGTGTGCTACCGTAAGCTGCTTTAAATTTGCCTCCTTTTTACAGACTCTAAGATAGGTCGATAGATTTTTCTGGAATTTTCAAATTGCAGAAAAATCTATCGATCTATTGAAATTTCATTGGTCAAAGATGACAGACATGCTCGTAGAAAAATATTTATGGTATCGCAAAATATATGACGGATAAGAAATTATAAAATGCACTTAGTCTATTATATTGCATATTGACATAATTATTTAGCCCTACTGTTTCAATAGGGAATATGCATAAAATTTGAAATGGCCTAAAATATTTTTTTCTCGAATACTTATTATCGTAATATTATAATGAAAAGAAGTTTTGAAGTGAAAACTTCTTTAGCGGCGTTGAGCACTTTTGTGGCATGGGTAGAAACTGTGAAACTCGCGTCAGGTCACGTGATGCTGATCGAAAAATCGTAAGACGGTTGTTAAGTTTTCACTTCTGCCGGCACTCCCGGAGTGCAACCCGTGTTTATTTATTTGTTTTTTATTCACTTATTATTTAAACCTCTAAAATAATATTCTAAAAGTGCAAAATGAGGGAGCGAAATTCAAACTTCCGAAACGCGCCACCATAGGTCGAACGAAGTGTGACGTCATCTGACACGACATTGTATTGTAAAAATTACGAAGTACCTGAAAAGTCCACAGTAAAAACTAAGGTAAACACCCACTGGACGTGTCATGTGACGTCACGCAAAGCGCGCGCAAAATGGCGGCGTTTGAACTGATTAAATTTTTTAAAAGTTTTAAATTTCATTTTTAAAAATATCTAGAGTATTTTGAAGCCCATTAATATTTTTTTCTATGTTATAAAATAGTAAACTATCAATTTAAGACAAAAAAGAAAAACATGAATATTCCCTATTGTATTTTATAGTTACGACATGACTTTTTATTTATAACTTACAAAAAATGCAATAATTTCCTCTAAAATGTCAAAAATTGCATGTGAATAAAATTTGCATCCATCCTCCTCCATGCTACTGGTAGTATACGCCGGATTATTATAAATGTAACACCAGTAACGAAACTGTATTCTTGCAAATAACGTATTAATCTTTTATTGCACACTTCAAAAAGTACAAAAAATCACCATAAACAGAACTAGCGGCCCGTCCTAGTTTCGCACGAGCTAAATATGTCGAAATATACTCGCAAATCCCTATTTTTTTCTTGTTTGAAATATAGCCTGTGTTCATCAGGGATAATGTAAAATTCTGATGGTAAATTTAAAAGCTGTACAGTGGTGAGTACATCAGGCTACTTATTTTTGTTGCAAAATTCCGCATCACAAGCGTAAAAGGTACCACAGTGTAATGTTACACGAGGCCACCATACAATTAAGGCGGTTTTTGTTGGATAATTAGAAATTTGGTCATGAAGGCTAAACTCTAAACACGTAAAGTGCCTGCAACGCGAGTCGCCCGCGGCCCTTCGATCAATTTCTCAGCCAGTGAGATTGGTTTTGTAGTCTCATTGCGGTCTTCGTATTCAATACTTTAAAATCTTAATTAGTTTTAAAAAAAATCAGTGATTTGAATCATTTCGATTAAGTATTAGTTAATCTTAGTACCTATTTAGATCTTA
The DNA here is from genome assembly GCA_963921415.1 of Pyrausta despicata. NCBI lineage: Eukaryota > Metazoa > Arthropoda > Insecta > Lepidoptera > Crambidae > Pyrausta > Pyrausta despicata. The sequence continues at coordinate 12,946,066 of OY992867.1, forward strand.
AGCTAGGAGCTCACATTGGCACATTTTTTTTTAAAACAATTCGGTTTTTCCAGATGAATCATTTCTATATACATACTTTAATAATGTTAACAAATAGAATGTTGTTTTCTTTTTGTGTAAATTGTGCAATATAGTTATTTTTATCTATCCATTGAGTGTCCTACATGGTAATCACCCTAATCTTATAAATGCGAAAGTTTCTTTGTTTAGAAGTTTGTTTGTCAATCACGCTGAAACTACTGAACGGATTTGGATGAAATTTGGTATACAGACAGTGTATAAGCTGACTTCGATGATAGGATACTTTTTATACCGAACAGAAAGAAGTAAAAATCCAACGTTTGCGCGGACGGTCCGCTAGTTAATTACATTTGTCATGTCGGTATGCCGTCTCACCGAACTTTGAGAGTGATAGAACAGTGAGTGCACCTGTGTATTGCACACTTGTGCACTATAATATCTCCTGCGTAGTTGGCTGATCTCTGTTGAGATTGGCCGCCGTGGTCGAAATCGGCCAGGAGGAATATTAAATAAATAAATAAATATTTTCACAACAATCACACCAATTCTCTAGTCCCAAATTAAGCTACGAGGCTTGTGTTATGGGTACTAGACAACGGATAAACATACTTGAATACTTTTTTTTTGTAAATAAATACATGTTATACATAGAAAACACCCAGACCAGTACAAACACACATGTTCATGCACACTTATGCTTGTGCGGGGATCGAACCCGCGACCCTTGGTTTTAGAAGTCCGACATGTGGACCACTGCACCAAGCGGTCGTCAACTATGACTATTATTGAAGTGAAAACTTCTTTAGCGGCGTTGAGCACTTTTGTGGCATGGGTAGAAACTGTGAAACTCGCGTCAGGTCACGTGATGCTGATCGAAAAACCGTAAGACGGTTGTTAAGTTTTCACTTCTGCCGGCACTCCCGGAGTGCAACCCGCAAAATAATAATAACAAATTATTATTATTGAAGTGAAAACTTCTTTAGCGGCGTTGAGCACTTTTGTGGCATGGGTAGAAACTGTGAAACTCGCGTCAGGTCACGTGATGCTGATCGAAAAACCGTAAGACGGTTCAAATAAATCAAAAATGCACAACGTTAATAATCAAGTTTTCACTTCTGCCGGCACTCCCGGAGTGCAACCCGTGTTTTTTTTTATTAATTACATTTACATTACACAAAATTAGTATCAAACACCATACCATTACCGGGAGTGAAAACGCGTATTAAAAATGCAAGCCCTGTCGATACAACGTTACAACCTTTTTGTTTTCCAAGTGTTAATTATATTAAGATCGCTTCGATACCCGATGAACACCTCCGAGCGATGACAGGCAATTGAGATTTCAATGAATTCACAAACAGCCCGGGTATTTATAGGGAGAGTCGATTATACAGCGGGTTGATAGGAACAGGTTGTTAAAAGCTAGACAAAGTAGCATTCGATTTGTCAATGACACGTCCACTCATCAAATTCTACACGCCATTTTTCCCTGACAATTTGTTAATTCCATTCTTCACAAGAGACTACTAGTCCCTCGTAAATAATTTGTCTTTGAATTTCCAAAGCATCTCCTTTTTACACCATTTTTCCATTTTTTTTTTCGCAACAACATCACATACATTGTTCTGACTCCGTGGTAAGTAGCTTAAGCACTTGTGTGACAGATATAAGAATCAGCATTGCTATTACAAATAAACTTAAATAAATACAAATAACACCCAGACAAGTACAAACAGACATGTTCATGCACACAAATGTTTGTAAAGTGCGGGGATCGAACCCGCGACCTCTTGGTTAACAGTCAACTTCTTGACCATTACACCAAAGTGGTCGTCAAACTATTTGTTCTTTATTTTCCTTTTTCCACATACATAATTATGTTTTGTTTCTCTGATTCTTTGACAATGATGTTTTAAGTTTCTCTCATTCATATTCTACATGTGACCTTGTACCGACATCAAGAATCCCTCGTAAATAAATTGTCTTTGAATTTCCAAAGCGACTCCTTTTACACCCGTTTACATTTGTTCTTTTTTTTTCACATACACAATTATATTTTCTTTCTCTGATTCTCTGAAAATGATCTTTTAAGTTTCTTTATCCATATTCTACACGTGTCCGTGTACCAACATCAAGAACAGTCTCGCCTACCTCTCTGCAATTCTTTCTCGCGCTTTCTCCAGCCTCCCCTTTCCTTCTCAGTCGGAGACGTGTAGTTGTTGTTGCGTTTGTTGTTGTTGCGTTTGTTGTTGTTGAGTTTGTTGTTGTTGCGTTCGTTGTTGTGTTAGTTGAAGGCGTCATTAAAAGTGTTGTGTTCTTTGGAAGCTTCTTCCGTCGTTTCTTTAGTGGTGTGGCGTGGTACCAGAATTTGCGAGGTGGGTACCCGAAAACCTGCAAGTCCATCGATGCTTCAGCCGTGAATTGGAAACCTGGTTGAAGGAAAAACCTCTGAGAAGTTAGGTTAAGCTGCGCGTGCGTGTAGTTTGAACTACGTATTGAAAAATAAGTAAAAATTCAAAGTTAGAAAATAAATTTTGCTTTGACATCGAGCCAGAAAATAAAAAATGATAGACGATGAAAAGATTACAATTAATAACTTATTATTAAATAGTTATTAAGTAAATAATAAAATTAAATAGGTTATTAAACCTACATCTAAAAATAAAACGTAAACGTTATTGCATATATATTTCAAACTAACAGTATTTAAATTAGTAGTTTCAACTCACAGGAGTTTGGAATATTCTAGAAGAATTTGAAATTACATTTGAATTTACTGAGGGTTATTTGGTGGTTCTTATGCACGTCCAAAAGTCCTATTGTTGGCTTAGGCTTTGGCCTGGAAACTCGGAAATACTCGTAGAAAAAAGCCAAAACAAGATAATTAAATACTCAGCATATTCGTGAATATGCATTAATTTGTTAAGTAAGAGTTCTCTATAAAAAATCTATCCATTCGTTGTCAACATGTGCCGTCGCATTGCTTCTCTCTCCGCTATTCTCTCTCTAGCCCTCTCCATTCTGTTCTTTTTCCTTCTTGGAGACTCTTCTGTCTCAACAACATTAATTGGGTACATCAAATAACGACGTTTTTTCCCTAGAAATTCAGTTGTTGTCGTGTCGGCTTCGGTGCTCGTGGTGGGCCAATCTTTCCGAACCGGGTATCCAAAAACTTGTAGATCCATAGTTGCTTCTGCCCAGAAGTGGAAACCTGGCAGGGTAAATTGCTGATTAGTATTGTCATGAAGTAGATCGGTGATGTAACAAAAAATACATTTACAACACAGTTCCCATTCAAAAACATGCGAATACAAAACAATAAATAAATATTAAAAATTGTTTTAAAACTAAAAAAACACGCTTGTATTAGCTCGGCCTGTATGTATGTGTGTATGAATGTATGTAACGGAATCTTTGAGCTCAATATTTTTTTGTTAATAAGGGTAAATGGAAAACTCTTATCAAATTATTGCATTGTCATCGGTACTAGATACGTATGCAAAGTTTCAAATTAATCCGATTTCTGGAAGTTGGTGAAAATTGAGCTCAAAGATTCCATACATACATACACCCCGAGCTAATAAAACGTGTTAAAAACGATATTTTGGCTAGTGCTGTACCAAAAAAAGTATTGCGTGTGGATTGTGGACACTGTCTTTGTCACTCAACCCATATCTAACGACAACATTATATTAATACTAGTGGCCGCCCGCGACTTCGTCCGCGTGGAAAGCCTTTATCTTAAAAATTCTTTATGAATTGTAGCCTATATGTTATTCTGATGTATAAGCTATATTGTGGTAAAGTTTCATTCAAATCCATTCAGTAGTTTTTACGTGAAAGAGTAACAAACATCCATACATCCATACATCCATACATCCATACTTACAAACTTTCGCCTTTATAATAGTAGTAGGATGTAATGTATGTAACATTGTTTGTAGTAGTATGTATTGTATTTGTATTTGTGTGCAGTTGGTTCTTTATTAGCTTTAAGTTTTAACAATGAATCTGTATCTTTTATTCGACAGTGCAGCGAAAACCGGAGTGAAATGTGAAAAACATGATTTGGGTGCTAAAAACCTAAATCGATCGTATAACCTTACTCATTTAAGCCGGAACAAAGTACTTGTATACGTGACTTAAAGAACTTGTGACCTGTCGGTCCAGTGAAATGCATGAGAAACAGTTCTGGATAAATTAGGTTACGGGTAAGAAATCAATTTAGTTGAAATAACTATAATAATAATAATAAATATTTATTGTCCCTTCACAAAATGGCCACTTACTATCTAATGTGAAAACATAAAATAAAAAATAAAAAACATGATGCAAGATGTAGCCAAGATAGTGAAGGCTGGCGCCTGAAATAAGCTTCGGAAAGAAGACTGTGCTACTGGTCACCAGGCCACACCCTCGGACCCCACTATACATTGAAGTTACTAAATCTATGAATAAACAAGAAAAAAAAAACAAAGTAAACTATTTAGCTTAAGACTATTTAAAGAAAATATGCAAAACAAAAAAAAAGCATGAGAGTGATAGATGTGACGTTGTGTGTATGTGAGTGAGAGTAAAGTGTACCTAGATGTAACGTGTGTGAATGCATGTGAGAGTGTTTCTGTGGTGAAGTGTACCTGTAAGTGACGATGTGTGTATGTGACTGATAGTGTAAGCATGTGTATGAGTGAAATTGGAAATGATAAGTGTGCTTGGGTGGGCTTGAGATTAACTATAATGCGATGATTTATACTAATCCAGAGGTCGAATCAACTTCTCAGTAGTATTATAATCTAGTGTTTTCAAGTATTCAATAACAGACAATTTTCATTTTGATTTGGTAAGATGATAAATTTGAATAAAGTAATTAATTTTATTATAAAGATGGGGACCCTGGTAACCAAAAAAATTTTGGGCCGTTGCTGTATGTACTAACGGTACGACGCAGATTTTATCCTTTCTACGCTTGTCCCTTACAAGTTCTGGGTTATATGGCTGTAGTGCATGCATTTGAAGCACAGTTCGCAGTATGAAAGTCTGCCGTACCGTGAGAAGCCCCCATTCCCTATACAGGTCGTCTATCATTCCCAAATGTTGATGCTTTGACCGCAAGTTACCGGGAATCACTCTAAGTAAGGTAAGGTTCCTAATAGAGGTAATTTTGATAGGCCTGACAGATTTTTTGTTAAGAGACGCTGAATATGCTGTCTTAAAGTTTCTATGAATTATTCATATGTCTTATTCTTCTTCTTTCATGTCGGCAAGACGGGCTAAATCTTACTTGCCCAGGAAACGGCTACCGTGGTAGCCCTCAGGTTGCTGACAAGTAAGTCCTCACGAGAGCAGGTGGTCGTTCACGCGGGACAGTTAATGAGGTGGGCCATGGTTTTCATATGTGACGTCAAAGTATTACGTAAACGGTCACATGTGCAATGTTTAATGTTAAAAAAACCCACCCAAAATAATGTTGAGTGTTTCAACCCGTAAAGAGTGCATATCCTCATTATCAACGATAGGCTTCGGCTCCAGAAACGACGGCGGTTTCCAGACATTTGGATCAACTGTCTCCTTTATGTATGGAGATTTCGGGGGGAGAGGATGAAGCTTGTAGAGGTCGTAGGGTGTGTCTGCGGCTGCGTCTTGCTGGAAACTACCGCCTTCGTACTGGTTTATCGTCTTTATGAGCCAGAATTTCACTGGAAATTTGGACACCACTTCTCCGACCTGAGACAAGAGAGAAAAGTACGTGATTTAAAAAATGCTTCTACTCCCATTACCTAACTCCAAACTAATCGTTAGCTCGTGCTATGGTGACTAGGAATAAATTGCGGTGAATGCCTGTGGCCTCTCGGCCTACGGTGAACCCGCCAAGTCCCCGACTCACGTGGCACCGGAGGGCACCGTCAGGTTTTTAGTGGGTAGGCGGGTTCTCTCTCTGAGGCCTGGAGTCCCATATAACCCCCAGCCGACCCCGCGGTTGGCGGGTATGCGTAACAGCATTTCCCTGACGTTAAATAAATGGTGCCTAGGATTACGGGTAGAAATACTTAAATACATTTATACACACTCATGACTCAGGTCCAAATGCTCGTGCTCATCACACAAACATTTGGCCCCTAACAGGATGGGAGCTCGCAACAGCCGGTTTTATAGTCCTTACCTCAGATCACTAGACCAAAGATATCGTCATGAGTTTCATCTGTTGGATAAACAATCACTGCTTAATTACGCATCGAATCCACATACAAACATTCCGACTTACCTTCAACTTCAAGCAAGTGTAGTTGTGCAATGTCTCGTCATACAAAGTTACCTGTAACATTACAAAATTTTCAGATTACATAATGCCCTGGACTCCATAAGAACACATTTCCTCACGCAAATAAAAGTACAAGTGATCATTCACTTGTGCTTTTATTTGTTAACATAGAACATAGAATAGAAGACCCCCTTAACTGACTCCATACGCCAAGGTCCATTCGGTATCGTAGGTAGGGGTCGACAAGCCTCAGCTAGATCATGAATGACGTCAGGGAATTGCAGTGAATGCCTGCGGTGAATCCGCCACGTCCCCGACTCACACGGAACCAGTAGGCACCGTCAGGTTTTCAGTTTTTCGGGTTGTCTCTCTGACGCCTGGAGTCTCACATAACCCCCAGCTGTCCCCGCGGCTGGCGGGTATGCCTAATAGCAGTTCCCTGACGATAAAAAAAAAGGATCTTGGGTGACGTGCAGGGCCTTGCAGGCATCGCGTAGTCTTTTTGTCCTTCAGGCAGTTCGGCCACTAGCCCTCTATGACAACATAAAGCCTTATTATGTTTTTTTTTATTTTAAGTTTTCAAAACTTAAAGGATTTTCTGTACATAAGTAAATAAACATTTCCTTACGATTTGTTGATAAGAAAGACCCGTGTCTTTCCAGGAATTTTGGTACTGGCCCTAGCCGACTAAACCCTACATTGTTCTTTCAAAGTGAGGTTTTTCTTTCTGGTTTACATAGGTAGAAAGTGACACATTTTATTGCGGTTAATTGATAAGAAAGCCCCATCTTCTAAACTTACTCTGTATGTCAGGGTTCCCTCGGTATCGTAAAAGTCGACCACCTTTAGCCGCTCCCGGTAGACCAGGATCTTAGGCTACACGCAGGTTTGTTCAGGCATCTGGTAATTTTTCTAGCCCTCAGGAAGTTCGGGTACTGGTCCTAACTGACTATACCCGACATTGTTCTTTCAAAAGTGAGGTCCTGCTTTACATAAGTAGAAAGTGACACATTTTCTTGCGGTTAGTTGATAAAAAAGCCCCAATCCCCTTAACTTACTCTGTATGTCAGGGTTCCCTCGGTATCGTAAGGGTCGACCAGCTTCAGCCGCTCCCGATAGACCAGGATCTTAGGCGCCGTGCAGGGTTGCTCAGGCATCTGGTATTCTTTCTGGCCCTCAGGGACTTCGGGTACTGGTCCTATTTGCGCTTCAACTGCGTTCGGTGGATCTATCCAACATACAGAGATATTGTTTTTCAATAACAAGCGATTACTGCATCGTTCAAGAGTGAGTGTTGTCTTGTTTATGATGCCCAGAAGTTACGGGTTCTTAGCTATACATGAAATGTTTTTGAGCGTCTTCTATTTTAGGAAATTGCTGCTCTCGGCCAAAGAGTTTAAGTTAACAAACCAGTTGATTTAGTTTCATATCCCATTTCGGAAGGCTTTATTTGGTCTAGGCTGTTGGTAGTATAAAACAATCTAGGTACTTTAATCTAAAATATCTAACTTAATGCCATGTCTTGTCACGCTTGTAGATAGGTATAGTATAGGTATATATCTTTACACTACAATAATACAACTTACACAGTAAGATGTACCATTTCAAGTCCGATCGCCTAAAGCAATCACTCCTTCACAAATGTTAGAATCTGTAATTGAAATCTACTATTATATTTTTACTTACATATCCAAAATACATTGGCCCGTGGGTCTAACTGATACACTATGAAATCTTGAGGGAAGCCTTTATCAATTTGAGGGTACTGCTCCCTGAACAATATAGTTTTTTCGGTGCTGGTTGTTATATCTGAAGCAAAAATACTTTTAGTAGTCTCGTTCATATAGTATACGGTCATACCAAATACCAAGAGTTTATTCCTAAAATCCCGCGCCATAACTGCATTTTGGAGCTTTTGCAGAGTATTTGTAATCTGGACCGCGGGGATCAAAGCTATGGAATCGAAGTATAAATAACGAATGTACTTGCCCTGTTTCAACCGGACTTACCCCACTTCCAACTCCCCATGGCATTTTTCCGATAGACATCAAAAAAGTCGTATCAGCGCATCAATCGTGAACCAAGATATCTGAATTTTCCACTGTTGCTGTAAATTATTAAAATACCTGATACGGTGTTGCTTCTCCTAAACCCCACACCCAAGGCAGTATTCCTTCGGAAGTCAGGGTAGTCACTGATCTGCTCTAAGTCGGTGGCCGACTCCACCCATGGCAGGTACTCCGTCATATCGATGAAACGAGCTGGTGCTGAGCAGCCTGGACCGCGGAGGCCAAAACCTATCTGTAGGTCAAAAAAAGAATTGGAGATAAAAGACACAAACAAGTTCCATGGAAAAAGCACGAGTCAGAGATGACGACCACATGGTGCAGTGATCCACGTGTCGGACTTCTAAACCAAAGATTGCGGGTCCGAACCCCACACAGTACAAGTATTAGTGCGCACGAACATGTGTGTTTGTACTGGTCTGGGTGTTTTCTATTTATAATATGTATTTATTTATGTTTATCCGTTGTCTAGTACCCATAACACAAGCCTCGTAGCTTAATTTGGATTTAGAGAATTGGTGTGATTGTTGTGAAATATTCATTTATTTATTTAGATAAATGACCAGCGCGTTTAAAAGCTTATATCATTTACGTGGGTGTACCAGCAGTAGAAATTGCTAAAACCTGAACAACAACAAGAGACGCTCACTGCAGAACTATTCTTTGGACGATTTACACTTTGGTGTAATGGTCAAGAAGTTGACTATTAACAAAGAGGTCGCGGGTTCGATCCCCGCACTGTACAAGCATTTGTGTGCATGAACATGTAGTTCATGGAATCAGGCGTTACTTTGCGGTAATCCATGACTAAAGCTGAAAAAGATGATTATTTTGCTTTAAATTTCCACGAAACGACGCCAGCACAGGAACCAAAGGACGACAGTCGCTCGCAGTCTGTCGAAGCGAAAACATCTCCTGAGGATGCCACGTGTAGTGGCGAAACGCGTCGAGTGTTTGTTGTTGTCAGTGTTGTGATTCCAGTGCATCTTCTGTGTCACGTTGTGAGTTGTAGATATTGTAAGTCCTGCGACTTCCAGTTCTACCTTTTCAGGTGATTACAGTTGGATGTATTTTGGTTCCTGCGCTGGCGCCGTTTCGTGCATGAACATGTCTGTTTGTACTGGTATGGGTGTTATTTGTATTTATTAAGTTTATTTGTAATACTACTGTTGATTCTGATATCTGTAACACAAGTGCTTAAGCTACTTACCACTGAGTCAAATCAATGTATGTGATGTTGTTGTATATTGTTATTACTATTCTCTGTCGCGTTTAAAAATAAGAAAGTATTTTAATGTACACAAGGTTGTCAGATTCCCTACCACTGCCTTTCTGAACAAACTAACTTTTCTTCACTACCGTGGCTCATGAATAAATTGTGCTATCTCACAAGACTTAAATACAAAATTTTATCAACTAGAAAGTTTTAATGACTATAAAGTAAATCATGATAAATCTGCTGCTAGTGGTTATTTTTTGATATACCTACCTGGAAATGGCATTTACTTGGTAAAGTTTCCAAGAATGTAGACGAGATGTGTATTAAAGCTGAAAAAGAGAAAAATTTTGCTTCAAATTTCCACCAAACGACGCCAGCGCAGGAATCTAACTAAATACATCCAATTGTAACCACTTGAAAAAACTAGAGCTGAAAGTCGCAGGACTTACAATACAACTTACAACGTGACAAGATGCACCCGGAAACACAACACCGACACCAACAAAACACTCGACGCGTTTCGCCACTACACGTGGCATCCTCAGGAGATGTTGTCGCTTCGACAGACTACGAGCAAGTGTATCATTTCTTCATTTCGTAGATTTCTACCATGAGAAAAAACAATAACAAATGTTTACCAATGTCCACACGCCAGTAGCGTTAGAGGCAAGGGCCATTCCATTTTCCCAGAGGCAGTCTTTCTTGTTGTTCACAGCGAAGCCACACTGGAGGTACACTGGTGCTGACTTTGGTTCTGAAAACTGCAAAACAGGATATTACCGCGAGGTTGAAAAAAAATGCCCAAAGTAAAAACTGTGATAATTTTACAGTTACTATAATATGACGGCATTACGCTAAAAGCTAGTTTTAAGCATCACTCACTAATATAAATATCGGGAACACATAAAAAAATGAACATGGTAAAAATCCCGTTCTTAATAACTATTCTGAATCACTTAGTATTACCATAAAAGGAATATGAAAAGCACAATAACTCACCCCAGCTCTATTGTAGAACTCGTTACACAGGGATGGCTTAACGTATTGCAGAGAGTAAAGCGTTTTTTCCATAAGTTTGTTCTCTGAAAATATTAAGTTTCAATCACTTCCGGATCATCTGTACTCTTTAAATTATACCTACCTGATAAAAAAACGTATATTTAAATTTAAAAAGGCGTAACGTGTAATCATATGACGATGATATTGACGACAGCTTTGGTCTAGTGGTCTGAGGTCCTGACTACAAAACCGGCTGTCGCGGGTTCGAAGCATGCTCGGGGCAAATGTTAGTGTGATAAGCATAAGCATTTGTACTTGAGTCACTTGTATAATTATTTAAGTATTTCTATCTGTTATCCTAGTCACCATAGCACAAGCTAACGCTTAGTTTGGGACTAGGTGTGGTCGTTGAAACAATTTATTTATTTACTATATCAAAAAACTTGTTTGTTGTACATACCATCCGTGTAACCCAACGCATACAGTTGATTTGAAGTGTTGAAGAAATTACCAGGCCAGCACACTGGCTTGAATGGAACTGAAAATATTGTTTTATTCAATAAAGAGTTTAATCTTGTTAATATAACCATTAGCCACCTAAGGAGATGCTTTGGTGGCATCGACTTTTCGCCCAACGAGTGGATTTAGTCTTGGTGAACATACTTTATTTTTTTAATTATTTTATAACAAGATTCACAGCTCTAATACAGAATGTATTTTTCAACTTATTAATTAAACTTACAGCTAATAGCGAACCTACATTATAATTTTCAATTTTGATATTCTACGACAATCATGTTAAAAATACATATAATCATATTTAATAAATAATAATATAATACTCCGATGCTTATGATCGCATCTTACTTATTCAGTTGCAAAAACTGCAACTATGCATCTACATTCCTCTGGTAGTTGTACTATTTAACGTGATAAGAATTCAAGTTGCAAACTTAAGATAATTATTTTTGCTGTAGAGAAATTCAACAGTCTTAGGCAGGGATCGAATTTGCGTCAATGGGAACTCGGCCCGTGTGACTTAACAACTCGCCCACGCAGACAATGGCAAAGCCTGTTGAAATTTCATTTTACTTACATTTTCTCTGTACGTGCACCGCCTGTATGTTCTCTGTTTGGACCTGTGGTTGACTGGTAGAGAATTTTGTACAAAAGTGTTATAAATAAAATAAATAAATAAATTTCAATCCTTCTGACCTTCACTCGCCTCCAGCTCAACCAAGGCTATGGTGTTGTAGGTGGCGAACTCGTACTCTGGGTGGACCATATAGTCCTTTGGCTTTGTGAACCACGGCTCGCCGCGTTTCAGTATGAACATCGCTTTGCTGTCCTGCCTGTGAAGGAACAGAACTTTCTGCATGACCTTGAGGTTGGCTGGCAGAAAATACTTTAGCATTAAGTCCAACCTATGTAGGTACATTTTGTGTGCAAAATAAACAGAACACCGTTTAACAGATTTGGTGATTGAGATAAATACATGGAGACATCACATCAAATACATTGCTCTGATCCCAAAAGTAAGTAGCTTAAGCACATGCGTTATAAAAAATCAGAAACAACAAAGGTATGTACCTCTTATAGGGTAAAGCCGAGATAGATACCCCACTTTTCGAAATCGCTCTATGAGTTCAATAATAAAAATCGAAACAATTTATTTATGAAACAAATTTATTCTTGGGAGTTTCGTCTACAAATTTGTGAAAATTAAAAAACGTTGTCTTCGATATATTCAAAGTATTAGGACTTTTGCGGACCTTTAAATTTTGTGACATCTATCACATATAGATGCCTGACCCATATAAATTGCGTTTAGGATAGATTACTCCAGTTTTAAGAATTTTATTCTCAAGAAGACAATTACATGTCACTTATTTGAGAAAATTGAAATAAATATTTGCAGTTGAACAAATGAACTAAACTAATACTTAGTTAAGTGCTCCTCTTCATTCAATAAAACTTAAGTAATATTATTTTCGATCCTTAGTAATAAACCCAAGCAGTTTTTTTTTGTAAATATTCAATGTATCGGCACTCTTAATTTCAGTTGGAAGTTTATTGTAAAGCTGCGCACCCTGAGATATTATGGTCGTTTTTCCAAAGTTGGTTCGAGTTTTAGGGAGTACTATATGGCTAGGCCTTCGACTGCTACGTTTGTGTGTTTGACCTAAGGTAGTAAATTTTATATTTGTATGTATGATTTTATGTTTAATTTTATAGACCAAAATACATGTAGTGTAATTAAATAGTTGTTCAATATTAAGTAGTTTAGTTTTTTTGTAAATTTTTTCAGAAGATGTTCGGTAAGGATAGTGAAATAACATTTTTATTACTTTATTTTGTGCAATTTGTAGTGGTTTTAATTTAGTTTTACTTGCTGTGCCCCAAATTTCAATCAAGTACAAAAGGTGTGACTTAACTAAGCTATTATAAATTGTTCGGCGCACTTGCTGCGGGAAGCTACGAACAACGTAGCGAAGTGAGCCCATTAAAGATGATAATTTACTTTTGACATAGTCTATGTGTGAAGTCCAGGTTAAGTGACTATCGATACGCAGGCCAAGATATTTTTCAACTTTTTTTTCCATGATAGGTAAATCATTAATTGACAAGGGTGTAAAGGTTGGAATAGTTTTTTGCCTAGATTTGAATATAACATAGGAAGTTTTAGATATATTAATAGTTAGAAGGTTACTGTGGAACCAAATATTTAGTTTATTTAGATCGGCTTGTGCACGTGTCATTATTTCGTTAATGCACGTTCCAAAATAAAATAAGCAGGTGTCATCTGCATACAAGGTTAGCTCACCATGCAAGTCAAGGTCTTTAAGATTATTAATATAAATTAGGAACAGTAAAGGGCCAAGTATTGAACCCTGTGGCACTCCACACGTAATAGGTAAAGCCTTACTTTGATGATCGCCGATTTTGACAACTTGAACTCTATTTGTAAGGTAAGACTTAAAGATTTGAAGCGCGGTTCCTGTTATTCCAATACTTTTAAGTTTATTTATTAAGAGGTGATGGCTAACCGTATCAAAGGCTTTTTTCAGGTCGATGAACACTCCAAGGGCTAATTTACTTTTGTCGATATTCATTTTGATTTTAGTTACTAGATCTACGGTAGCAGCAAGAGTATTACTTTTAGGTCTGAACCCGTATTGTCTCTCAAACAAGAATTCAATACTATGAAGGTAAGTTTCTAGTCGATCATACAATATTCTTTCTACAATTTTGGACATAACGGGTAAAACGGATATCGGTCTGTAGTTGCCCGGATCAGTTTTACGTCCCGCTTTGAAGATTGGGGTAACTTTTGCTATTTTCATGGTGTCTGGAAAGAATCCCTTTTGTAGGAGCTCATTTATACATCTGGTCAAGCAATCTAGAATGGCATCTTTTGCACATTTTATTTCCTTTGTCGAAATGCCATCAATTCCTGAACTACAGTTAGGGTCTAGGTTATTTAAAATTTTATTTATTTCTTCTATATTGGTGGCTTGAATGTATGAAAGAGTCTTGCGTTGAATATTAAGGGGAAATATATAGTTTAAGTTATCGCTATAAGTTTTAGATATTTGATTGGCAAGTTGCGGTCCTATAGTAGCGAAAAACTGATTTAAAGCGTCCCATATTTCATCAGGATCAATAAGTGTGTTAGAATCTAAAACAATCTTTGAGGGTGCACAGCTCTTACTCTTTCTTTTAACGGCCAGGTCATCTAACAATTTCCAAATTTTCTTGGGTTTTTTACTGATCTTCATAAACTTGTTGTAGAAATACGCATCCTTGGTTTTTTTGATATCCTGTGCAACTCTCCGTTTTGTAAGTTTGAAATTGTTTTCTAATATCAAATTGGTAGGGTCTTGTCTAGATTTGGTCCACAGTTCGTTTCTCAGATTGATTCCATCGATTATGTCCTTGTTGATCCAGTCCTTTAGTGGTGGGTTGGCAATCTTAGTTTTGGTTCTCTTGGACTGATTAATTGTGTTCTTAAGAATATTTTCAAACGATTCAAATTCAGGGGCCATGGTCGAGAAATCCATTTCAATTAATTTCTTGTGTAGCATATTATAATCAGTGGATGTGTATTTTCTTCGTTCCTTAGGTATTGGTTTAAATTTCTTCATTTGTACGAAAAGCTGCTTGTGGTCGGTCATCGACGAGTCTATGATTGTCATGTGGAAATTATTGCTTGTCAAGTTAGTGCTTACGTGGTCGATCAATGATTTTCTTAGTGGGGTTTCTCTAGTGGCGTATTTTTTGTGTACTTTATTCAAAATTTTGTGGTTTTGCTCTCGTAAAGTTCGTTTGTAGGATTTCGTTTGGCTCTCATTTCCTCTTAATAAATCAATATTAAAATCACCGAATACAATAGCTCTTTTCCTTGCTTGCAGTTGAAAAGAGTAAGTTTCGAGGTCTCGATTACTCGCCGGAAAAATGTGCATCTATCTTCCAAAATCTTTGAATTCATTCTGGCATTGCATGCTGTCGTTACGAGATATACAACTGAGTCAATTAAGAAGGAGATTCTTTTGGTACATATGAAAAATGTTATTGAATTTATCTGCGAAACTAATGTTGTGTAAATTAATTGTTTGTACTGGTTCGAAGTAATATTTAGCAAATAATCCTGATAATCGACTTTCTAAGCATTGCCCTTCAGTCTGAGATGTAGTTATTCCTGTCACTCCTTCGCACTTGACCATGTGCGAGATCGGCTTAGTTCACACCAGGATAATGTTTTCAAAGCATTTGTGTATATTGGGTTAAGTTCATTAATGTAATGGTTCCAACCAAAGAAGGAATTTGTGATGGCTATCACCATATTGCAAGGATCCCATAACTTTGGTAGCAGATCTCAGCAAAATATGCAAGTATCATTGTTTACATCGTTTACGTTACTTCTACTCGCATTAGCCTAGATAAGATATTAAATTTATCGTCATCACTTCAAAGGATAATTTCAAAGTAGAAGGAACAAATACTTACGTAAACAGCATCTTAGGTATTTTGGAGATATCGTCCGCGTTGGCGATCGCGTACACGCTCTTTACTAAGACAAGTCCAGTAACAGCTATTTTCAATTCACCGAATTCATCTGCAATTAGTATGGTCTTACATTTAAATTTATAATTTTAGTGACCACTCTGCCGCCACACTATCGCACATCGTTTACCAAACTGAATTTGATGCCATTGAAGTAGTATGAATTTAAAAAAAAAAGATATACGTTTTGAAGTTTTGCAGTATTCTGTGACGGTAAAGATTACTTAGAAAAGCTCATTATAACCGGCAATGTATATGGCAGGAGACCAAGAAGACACAGTCTCAAAAGATGGTCTGACCAGGTGACTGAGTAACTACATTAAACGATGTCCACCACGCGGAAGATCTAAGTGCATGGAGAAGTTCGAAGTTCTGTTAAACAGATTCCGTCGAAGCAACGATCCTCAACAATGGCAACTACATGAGGAGTTGTTATCTTACGCAAGTGGACCCTGAGCAGGCCCAGCCAGGGGAAGTGCTCCACGTCCCCTATATTTCCTTGTGCTCCTGCTTCCTCCTCCTTTCTGTACTAGTCTCTAGTGAACTAGTTTGCTCAAATAGCAACAAGTATTGCAGTATTCTGTGGCGGTAAAGATTACTAAGCAAAGCTCATTAAAACCGGCAATGTATATGGCAGAAGACCAAACAGACACAATCTCAAAATATGATCTGACAAGGTGACCGAATAACTACATTAAACGATGTTCCAGGGTCTCCCCCACGCGAAAATCGAAGTGCGTAGAGAAGTAAGAAGTTCTGTTAAAAAACGGATGTCAGTAAAGTCGGCTTACTGACGATTGATGAATTGAACGTGACAACGACATAAAATTGTGCCTCTTTGTCGCTCGTTCCGCGCTCTCGCTCTCGCTTGCACTTCAAGCCCTAAATGGAATCGCCTCAGCGCGAGGTAACGCCGCATAAGTCATGATTTTTTGTGCGTGCAGCCAGCTCCATCGAATTATCTTTTGACGTTGTCACGTCAAAAGATTACGTCAAAGCTACGATCCTCAACAATGGCAACTACATGAGGAGGAGTCGTTATCTTACGCAAGTGGACCCTGAGCAGGCCTAGCCAGGGGAAATGCTCCACGTCCCCTATATTTCCTTCATGCAGATGATCTGTCCAGGTTCCGTCGCACTCGGGTAACTTGGGCGCAAGCACCAGCAGGGATGGCTCTGAAAAGTCATAGAAGTCATTTATTTATGTAAATAGACAAACAGATACACTTTTACACATCCCATAAAACCCTTCCACAGCTTAAGAACAAATTGTGGGCTGAGGCCGAGAAGAAGATCTCGGTCACTATTGTCACATTCACACACAAATGAAACATTCCTTGAAATATCTCAATTACAAACTTTTTGACGACCACTTTGGTGTGATGGTCAAGAAGTTGACTGTTAACCAAGAGGTCGCGGGTTCGATCCCCGCACTGTACAAACATTTGTATGCATGAACATGTCTGTTTGTACTGGGCTGGGTGTTATATGTATTTATTTAATTTTATTTGTAATTCTTACTGTTGATTCTGATATCTGTAACACAAGTGCTTTAGCTACTTACCAGAGTCAGATCAATGTATCATCATCAGCCTATATACGTCCCACTGCTGGGCACAGGCCTCACCTCAACTATGAGGTGGTGCGAGCCATACTCCACCACGCGGGCTCATTGCGAATGTATTTGACGTTTTTGTATTTTTTTTCATATTTTTTTATATTCAAAAGTCAAAATTAACTCACCAATCAAAATAATCGCGATTAAAACACACAGCAGCAGTCTTCGATCGTCCATATCAGATACCAGTGATTAAACGAAATGAATTTATTACTAATCGATTCGTAACCGCGAAACTACGTTAGGTTCGGGTTACACAAACAAACACTATTCATAATATTGACAAATATTCAATTGACAACATGCATTTGTTTTGTAGCTATTGTAAATCGTTAGTTCTTAAGATCATCAATAGTTTAGATTAAAAATATTATGATAACCCCCGACGAAAAGAGGGATGATATAAGTTTGATCCTATGTATCCTGTTTGTATGTATGTTTGACTGCCTCGTTGGTGTACTGTCAAAGTTTCTGCCTTACATCCGAGATCTCTCTCTGGTCATGTCGGATTGCCGTCTCACCGAACTTTGAGAGTGATGGAACAGTGAGTGCAACTGTGTATTGCGCTCACACTTGTGCACTATAATATCTCCTGCGTAGTTGGCTGATCTCTGTTGAGATTGGCCGCCGTGGTTGAAATCGACCAGAAGGACTATTATCATCCTATTTGTTTGTATGTTTGTTTGTGCCTGTCTGTGGCACAATAGCTCCCGATCGGATGAACCGTTTTTTGTGTGGTTCTTTTTATTCTGAAAATAATTTAATCACGGTGCTTCTTAACTATTTTATTTATTTTAGGAGATCAGACAACCCAGGTCCAATTTCGTAGTAAAATACAGGATACAGGACAAGATACAGGGTGTAAACAAAACCTTAACGAAGCCGTCAACCACGCGTTCAGTACATCAAACCAAATCGTATGAAAAATAAATTTTGGCTGGGAAACTACTTTTATTTTTTGACATCAAAAAAAATAATTTCATTCTAACCCGCAATGTACAGCGCGCACGCGGAAAAGTGACCGCGGGGCGTGATGCTTTACGCCGCCGCGACGCGGTTCGGTTCGAGTGTGCGCTGTTCATTGCGGAGTGTGCCATTTAGAGGCTTTTTATGAAAGAACTAGTGAACATTTGTATCATGTTTCTTTGGAAAAAAATTAAGTTATAACGGTTTTTTTTCAAACTTTAACCATCAATATCTCAGTAACCGTTAACTTCCCAGATATGGTGTAAAGGAAATCGTTAAAAATCGTTAAAAAGATCGTAACAATTGGTAGACTATGTGGTATTCGGCTTCGTTAAGGTTTTTTTCACACCCTGTATATTAGTAACTGAAAAAAATCAATACACCATAGATTTTATATTGATAAAATAAAAAATATTTCACCACAATCACACCAATCCTCTAGTCCCAAATTAAGCTACGAGGCTTGTGTTATGGGTACTAGACAACGGATAAACATACTTAAATACTTTTTTTTTAATTGATATTGTTATTGATAGATTTCTTTTGACCGACACCCTGGCAAGGTGTCGAGTTATGGCTGGTCAAATTCGTCCAGCCGTTGAAGCTCATAGTTATTCAGTTTAGTCACTTGTAACTTGTAATAGTGCTGATTTGTCAGCAATTTACTTCTGTCGCCGCTACTCGCGACTGTCAAAAGCTTCGCGAGTCGCCGCGAAAGAATGCGGGTATGTGGCTTGGACTTTATGCTCGTACGTAGCCACGCTGCAGCTGTTCCAGAAATTGTATTTGATCATGAACATTATAAATGTTATGTATAATAATAATTTGACACACAAAAATAATTATACAGATCATAACCAAACCAAAAACCCAGTTTTTGTGTGGGGTTTTCGGCGATGCGATCGCGCGGGCTTGTTAAAGTTTTCGTATATGGCCTGCGCAGGCTAACGAATTGCATGATACGTGACCAAGTTACGCAATCGTTGTTTGGGAAGACTGTGTACAGACAGTATTGTGATACACGTGTCGAGTCAGATGGAGATTTAACAAATGATGAGAAAAAAAACTTTTCGGTTTTAATAATAATAATAATATTTATTTATAATAATAAATAAATATTTGACAACAATCACACCAATTCTCTAGTCCCAAAGTAAGCTACGAGGCTTGTGTTATGGGTACTAGACAACGGATAAACATACTTGAATCCTTTTTTTGTAAATAAATACATATTATACATAGAAAACACCCAGACCAGTACAAACACACATGTTCATGCACCATATGCTTGTACTGTGCGGGGATCGAACCCTAAAGTGAAAAACATTTGAAGTGATATCCAAGTGTTCACAGACGAATTGCGCATGCGGTCTTAGTAGCGAGCTAGCGCCTGCGCACGCGCGTTCATTTGTAAACAAGCTCATAGGGGTCAAACTTATAATAACACCCCTCTTTTTAAACGGTAGTCAAAAAGGGACCCATCCTAATTTTTGACAAAAGTTAGTAATCTAATTCCATCAATCAATACTTAGTAGAGTAGCTTTTTATCTGAATAAAGCGATGAGTTTTAAATCCAAGCTGATTATGTCATGTCCATCCTTTTTTTTTTTTTGCGTCAGGAAATGCAGTTACGCATTCCCAAGGCCCTGGGTTCGGGACACCTGAGATATGTGGGACTCGGAACTCTTGGGAAAACGGAGACCCCTACCCACTAAAACCTGACGGTGGTCATCTTCGGCGCAGTATGGAAGGGAACTAGGATCCCCGACAAGGGACTCTTCACGGGACCTTTCCGTGCGCAAGGCCGCCTCGCAGCCAGCCTCGGGAGGGGCAAAGCTCAACTCCAGTGCACGATAACACAGACCACTGTGTCCGAAGACACGCGTTACCGTCTTCCTCGGGATCGCAAACCGAAGCACAAGCAGGCCCCCCCGCGTGCGCCTCGCGACCCCAAGGGCCCTTTTAGTCGCCTCTTACGACAGGCAGTATTCTACTCCCCTAACCGCAGGGAACATGTCATGTCCATCCTAACCTAACCAATCCCGCCAAATGCGAGTCAGATTTGTGAAAAAATACAAAGACATAGACAAATCATCAAAAACTCCAAGTAATTAACATATATACAGAAATATAAATAGAAGCAGCAGCTAATAAACATAAAATTGAAGTAATGCTTAGGTACGCAATAACTTATTAAAAAATGTTTTTTCTTTGCCAACCCAAAAGGTGGTCAGTGTGTAACGTGGCTTACAAATTACGTATGCAAAATGTTTATGACGCTAGGATTTAAAACGCGTATTGTTATGGAGGTGGAATGCTTAATATTAGGCAATTATGAATTTTTCTACGACTAATTCTAAATTATTTAAATTATTAATATTTTTTAAACAAATAACAACATCACATACATTCATCTGACTCAGTGGTAGCTTAGCACTCGTGTTACAGATATCAGAATCAACAGTGGTATTACAAATAAACTTAAATAAATACATATAGCACCCAGACCAGTTCAAACAGACATAATCATGCGCACAATTATTGTTTGTACATGTGCGGGGATCGAACCCGTGACCTCTTGGTTAGTATCAACTTCTTGACCATTACTCCAAAGGTTTATGGTAACTCTTTCGAATGCCTGGAAATTAACAAATAACACGTTTTGTTAGCTCATAATAAAAGTTAAACCTAGATCAAACATCAAACCACAAAATATAAATAGAAAAATTATTTGGATACAACAATTTTCTAAATTCCAATGGTATTCGATTTATAAAACGATAATTCCTTTCTGATATTTACAATAAAACAGTTTTTTCCCTGTCTGCATGCAATAACAATCATACTTTGGGTTTTTAATCGGCGTATTAAATTCAATGAACAGCCTATATCTATTGTGTCAGTTAATTATGATATCGTACATCACCTCTTGCTGTGGAAACTCATAAATCTTAAAAGGGACATAGTGTAGGCAAGGGCAGTAGGTCCGATCGTAAAAACGAAACATTACACGGGCCTGCCAAGTAGCTAATTCATACTAATAGCTGTAAAGACGCTTTTCACTTTTTTTTAATGACGCTGTCATAGATCTAGGATCAATATACACTAGGTTTATTTTTTAAATTTATTTATTGGCCAACACAACAGACGTGGCATGACATGGCATGACTTAAAGTAACTAAGAACTACACAAGACATAATCCTTAAGCGTGCTATCACGTCATGTTAAAACTAAAAACAATAGGTTTTATTTATTATATACTATTAATATATTATTATATATATTTATAACGATTTATTTATTTATTTGGGATAAATTTAATCTTGGTCTTGACCCCAAGAATAAGCCTAACGAGGCAAAGATTGGGTCTACGATGATACTTTACTTAAAATCAATCAAATTAGTTCAGGTTTCAAAACATTTCAACATCAAAACATCCACACAAGTGCCGGCGCAATATTAAAATATTTAATATTTTATGATAAAGCCTCTTTACAAACTACTAAAGAAATTATTTTAAGTCGAAGAATGCGTTAATAAATAAAGACACTAAATATTAATTAACTTGTGTAAAACGTTGAAATATAGATTGCAAAAGGCAAGACTACATTTTGACCTATTAAAGATTCGCTTATTGCCTCTGGGTTTTTATAGAAAGAGAGCTTACTGATTCATCTCGCACTATGTATTTCAGGTCGAAAAGGCCGAAAAAACTGTTGAATAAATAAAAGGGCGATAACTCAAAGCAATGGCTTATTATGCGGCATTATTAGGCGGAGGAAGTATTAAGTGTCAAACGTATTAGTTACGACGATTGGGAGACGGGGTGCGCGGCTCCGTTGTCGGACGACACGATATTTTTGCCGGTGCTGAATTCAAATTATCGTCTGTTACAAAAATTCTCGAGAAAATAAGGAGCTGCTTTTTGCTTGCAATAACATCTTACATTTTACAAGTTTTAATTTAGTTTCATCTGTCCTGATTGTTTGCTTATTTTCTTTGTTTGTAAAAAAAGCATGCCATTCAAGCTTGAAAAGCGATCAAACCAAAGCAGTCACTTGTAGTTGTGCAGTTACCAAAAACTAAAAGACTACTGAATTGTGTATTCGATTTGTGGTTTTGAATAAATGCATAAAAATGTTTCAAATATTACTTTGATTAAAGAGGAACGCCCAAAAAACTTAGATTATTTCACGCATTGTCATTTTTAGCTTATCTTTAATTTGTTTTTTACAATCAGCGAAAGAAAGAGTTTGTGTTTCTGTTTTTTTAAATTTATTTATTATAAAAAATATACTTAGTTTGCAATAGATAAATAATATGAATAATAATAAACCCGTCCAGCCGTTCACCAACTGTATTTCTGGCTCATTCGGTTTTTTTTTACTGGAAAGTTAGTTTTGTTTTTGTTGAAGAGTTCATAGGTTCAAAAATAACCCAACTTTATCGTGAACACTTAAATAGATTCGGATAATGGAAACGCTACTCCAGGAACAATGGTCCATACGAACTGTCCTCTCCCCGAGGGCGCTCCGTTTCGGCTCTTCTAATAATCATATCACATATTATCTTCTGGCTCAAAAAAACATTAATTTAATCCTTGGAGGACATTCGTTTGTAAGTAGGCAGAGTTTAGCACAGCTATGTTAGACTTGGAAATATAATATTAATAGTCCTCCTGGCCAGTTTCGACCACGGCGGCCAATCTCAACAGAGATCAGCCAACTATAGAGATATTATAGTGCACAAGTGTGAGCGCAATACACAGGTGCACTCGCTGTTCCATCACTCTCAAAGTTCGGTGAGACGGCAATCCCACATGACCGGAGAGAGATCAGGCGCAGGACTAACGGCTTAACATGCGCACCGAGGCACAGGGGTGTAACATCGACAACTTCCCGACTCCGAGCTGTTTTTGAGAAATTCATGACAGAAAATCTCAGAAACAATTTTGGCTCGACCTGGGATTCGAACCCAGGACCTCTCGGATGTAAGTCAGAAACTTTGCCACTACACCAACGAGGCAGTCAATTTGGAAATAAACTCTTTTGCAAAAAAAAACGGGCACTTTAGATTTTTTCCTCTACTTTAATGAAGAAGAACAAGAAATAGGTTTTATTAATTTGACGATGTATTGGCATGTTATTTGAAGCATCCTGGCATGATTCTTTACGTTCCAAATTTAAAATTTGAAATTAATAAAAGAAAAATAATGATTATTGTGGATTATTCTAAAATTGCTTTACTAATGGCGCGAATTGCTGAAACGATTTTTAACTGATTACGATATTTTAAAACTTTTTGGACATTTTCTGCAAATTAAACAATTTAATCTTTATTTTTACATTAAATACCACTTTTTGATATGAGTGATAAAGCGATAAGGGCCGGTAAAATTATAGCCCTACTTGAAGAAGGTTGTTCGCAAACTTAAGTGTCTCAGCGGCTAAATGTGAGTCGTTCAACTGTCCAGAGGACTTGGCAACGGTATCAAGAGACCGGTTCGGTCAAAAGAAGACCCGGTTTGGGAAGAAAACGATGCACAGAACCAAGAGATGACCGCTTTTTGGTGAGTCAGGCGTTGCGGAATCGTAAGGCGTCAAGTGTGGACATGAAGAAGAGCCTTGAAGAAGTAAGAGGAGTAGAAGTTAGCTTGTGGACGGTCAGGAGGAGGCTTTTGGCTGCCAATATCAGGAGTTACCGCCCAGCTCGACTTCAGTTTGCTCGGAACTGTGCTTCATGGACTCTGGAGGACTGGAATAAAGTATTGTTTTCTGATGAAGCTAGAATCTCTTTGTGTGGAGAGGACCGACGCCGGCGAGTGCTGCGAAGACCACGGGAACGCTATGCGGAAGTGTGTTTCTAAGAAATCACTCCTTATGGCGGAGGCTCCGTTATGTTTTGGGCAGCAATTAATTCGACGGAGCGTACGGAGTTAGTTTTCATAGAAAATGGAACATTAAATGCACATCGGTACATAATGGAAGTCCTAATTCCATATGCACAACCCACATTGACTGCACTTGGGGAAGATTCCATTTTTATGGACGACAATGCTTGCTCGCACCGTTCTGGCGACGTGGAAGCGTACATGCAAGAAGTTGGGATCCGTCGTTTAGATTGGCCAGCTCGAAGTCCTGACCTCAATCCAATTGAGTATGTCTGGGATGTTCTAAAGAGACGTGTAAGATCAGTGCAACCTGCTCCACAAAACATCACGGAGCTAAAAAGAGTCATTGCAGAAGAGTGGGAACGAATTCCTCAAAACGTTATTAAAAACATCGTGGAAAGCATGCCCAGAAGGATTCAAGCTGTGATTTTGGCAAGAGGAGGTCACATTCGGTATTAGGTTTTTACATTTGTAACTTTATTTAATTAAAAAAAGTAAAAAAAAATCTTATCTTTATTGCCGACCACTTCTTATTGTTTGGGCGTGTACATCGGTTTTAAAGAATCCATCGTTTTTTTTTTCTTTTAGTTGCCCGAACTCACTTCACGCGCATTAATTTACACGATTATAAGTATACAGACTACGTCAAAGAAATAAATTTCATTTAATTAACTCAAATCGACCTTAGAACGTAAATTTCCTTAGTTGCCGGTTTTTTTTGCAAAAGAGTGTATATGTAATAAGCTACATAATATGTAACTAGTTAGGCTTACCTTAACTGTAACAGGCTCCCTTCAGTAATTTCATTTGATTTAACAAATATTTGATTGTTGCACGTGGTGTAAAATATGCCAAAAACTTTATTGTTACATTACCTTTCCCAAAAAACCGCTAAATGATATGAAGAAAGTTGTTTACTTGTCTGTGCTTCGGAAGTATAAGAAGTATGGCAATCGGTAAGGCAAAATATCGATTTACCTTCATTGAAAAAAAATACTTATGCAAAAAATGTTCCATAAAGCCTGTGAATTATGTGTAGTTTAAATAAGGGTTTCGTTTTAAATATGTAATAAATACAAATCATTTTCGTAGTTAAGAAAAGAGTGATAGTATCATTCCCAAAAAACCGTTGAATGCTATGAAGAAAGTTGTTTTCTTGTCTATGCTTCGAAAGTATAAGAAGGATGGCAATGAAGGGACAGGAAGGTAATGTACTGTTTTACCTTATTTAAAAAAATGCTTTATTCAAAAAAAACTTGCATAAAGCCCGTGAATTGTGTGTACTTTAAATGTTCATGAATAAAAACAAAATATTTTTTGTACTTCCATAGTTAGACAATTAGCAGGTATATTAAGTTTTGTTTGGTGTACGAAATAAAACTTTATATTTCAAAAATTCCTTCCCTGATCTTCGCTACTTCGTACAAGTTTTTTTTACAAGTATTCCGTGGTTAACGTTGTATTTTTTGTGGCGCACGATCGGCTCCATTACGAGACGCGCGCGCATAAACATGTCATCGGATGGCTCTAGCGTCAGGGTTGTCACTTTTTAAATAGTTCGATTCTCGAGTATCAGCTATTATATCGCAAGGCGTTTTATCATTTTACACCAGCTGGGAAAAAATGTAAATTAAAAATCACATAAGTACCGTGTATAGTCACGGTCGGATAGTGTTTACGAACTTGAGAATCACAATTGCTTGCACACAATGTGAGTCGTGAGTTCTTTCTTTATTTTTCTTTATTTATGTTAAACAATTTACATTAAAAACATATTTCAATACCAACAAAAACCTATTTAGAATTATACGTGGTAATGAGAGTCACTACACTATTCGTTACAATTTTAAGACAATATGTAATTCTTAAGTATTTTTATACATTTTTCTAAATTACTTATTTGTTCAATAATATTGCTAGGATATTCATTTAAAGTAGCAGGAAATACTCCCCATTCTTTTACCATGAACATTGTTGCATGAAGGTATTACATACCTGGGTAGGTATGATAAGTTACGCAATCCGGTTTGGTTCTAATTGTCTATTTAAAATAAATTTGATTGAGTACCTACATATTATAGTTTTTTTTTAAAGAGAATCATTCATTGCTGTCGGAGTTTAACTAACGCTGTCTACACAACTGTCATTTCCAGTAATCAAGAAATTAGCTTTGTAATCAAAAAGTCTGCAAAAACCTTTTCTATTCTCGATCCGTCCACAAAAATGTTTATACTATGTTTTCTTTACTACCTCGCTAAATGGATAAGATATATTTCCTATCGACCAGTACTTTTAGAATTACTTTAAAATTCAAATTCAAATTATTTATTTTCATATAACTTTAGATCCAAATATTGTTAGTAACAATTGTTCTTACGTCTAGTATTAGTAAACATAATTAAGAAATAATAATAAATAAATTCAATTCAAAATTAATTAATTTACATAATAAATTTGCTTCGACCTGGGATTAGTTAGGGCAGTGATCCAGTACTTAACTAAGGCACTATCCCATCTCACGGCCAAAACCTTTAAAATACTGTTGGGACTACCGAGTATTAGTATAAACTTACGATCACTTTGGTGTACTGGTTAAGCATTTGACTATTAACCAAGAGGTCGCGGGTTCGATCCCTGCTCTGTACAAACATTTGTGTGCATGAACATGTCTGTTTGTACTGATCTGAGTGTAATATGCATTTATTTAAGTTTATTTGTAATACCACTGTTGATTCTGTTACACAAGTGCTTATGCTACTTACCACAGAATTAGATAAATGTATGTGATGTTGTTATTTTTTAAAAAAACGGTAGTTTAAGAGAAGTGACAACCCTACTTCATGTGGTCCAAGCTATGCTTGCGGGTGGAATCGCTTAGTACTATTTACTTTGATTTATGCCACCCTGCGGTGCGGTGTTGTCCGCTTTAAAGTTTTCTTTAAAGATGTCGTCTTGATAGTTATATTTCTGTTTGATTTGTGAGCTGTTTACGTAAGCGAAGAGGTTGGTATCTTTATATTTTGTTTTTTGCTTAATATTGTCTGTGATTGGTTCACTTATTCTCGCCCTTTGCTTAGCTGTTGTCTAAATAGTACTTCTTTTTGGCCATCTCAAGTAATGACTGCCTAGTTGGTGTAGTGGCAAAGTTTCTGTCTTACATCCGAGAGGTCCTGGGTTCGAATCCTAGGTCGAGCCAAAATTGTTTCTGAGATTTTCTGTCATGAATTTCTCAAAAACAGCTCGGAGTCGGTAATATGGCGGTGTTACACCCCGGTGCCTCGGTGCGCACGTTAAGCCGTTGGTCCTGCGCTTGATCTCTCTCCGGTCATGTCGGATTGCCGTCTTACCGAGCTTTGAGAGTGATGGAACAGTGAGTGCACCTGTGTATTGCGCACCACTTGTGCACTAGTATCTAGTATCTCCTGCGTAGTTGGCTGATCTCTGTTGACATTGGCCGCCGTGGTCGAAAGCTGTTTTTGAGAAGTTCATGACAGAAAATCACAGAAACAATTTCGGCTCGACCTGGGATTCGAACCCAGGCCTTCTCGGATGTAAGGCAGAAACTTTTGCCACTATCCCAACAAGGCAGTTTTATTAAAGGGGTGTGAGGAACTATTCTACTGTGGAATCGACTAAAGGTGAAGTAAATAAGATGTGAGTAGTTTGCATCTGATGTGACTTTAAAATTGATTGTCAAATTGCAAAAAACTCTTTCGTACACAAACTAAAAAAGAAAAACAAAACTAGAAACTGTTCTTATTAGTACTTTGTCAATACACTAACCATTGCAAATTCCCCTCAGATTTCTTAACAAGCTGTAGAAGATAAGAGGCAATAAAACTAAATGAACAGTCAGTGGCAATCAGATAAGCCGAACTGATCTGGCATGAAGTTAGATTTGAATGTTACATACTAGTTCATGCCTCTGAATGCTACTGTTACGGATTTGGTGTCAAATGAAAAGACTATACAAACCATAAAATACTCTTGACTAAAACAACTACAGCTTTGGTACTATAAGTTTTTTTGACATTGTCATGGAAGCAAGAGTAGTTTACTGAAATGACTAAAAATGTGTGTCGTCATAAGTAATCGAGTAGGTTCTTAGTTGCGGTTGAGACTTAGAGTTCCTTCGAAATGAGGATTACTTTCATAAGGTAGTTAGTTAACATTTTTGATAGCTTTGTAATAATAATAATAATAAATAATAATAAATAATTTATTTCATTTTTAACTTATACCTAATTACATGGTTGATTGAGGTCTCCATTTAAGCAAGTTATGCCTGTGTTTGGAGACCTCGCTCTTCCTTATCTACATACACGTAACAACAATATAAACCCAAGTTTAACTAAAAAAAAAAACAAAACAAAATCAGCCTTAAATCTACATAATACATTTCTTTGTGTGTGTGTGTGTGTGTGTCAGTGAAAATGTGCGTGTATGTGAAGCTAAGTTATGTGATGCGATACAACAGGAATTCAGTTTCATCATAGGTAATATTTCTTTGTCTGAAGGATCTAAACTTAATCATGACTCCCGACGTGAGCCAGGAAAACGGGTGGTAAGCTTCAAAGGCTGTATTAATTTTGATCAACCATAGCTAAGAACCTCTGTTATTAAATTATCTTTCGAATAAAAAAAACGTACTGAAATCGGTTCATCCGTTCTGGAACTATGATGCCACAGACCAACACACCAGCGCCAGTACCCACAGGGGCCTGGCATAACGCTAAGTGAGGTCTTCTTGGTTTGGACATCATAGGCACACAAAAACGCGAGCTGGCTGACTTATACTGCAAAATTACTTATTTTCAATTTGAAATTACTTATGTAATGTTTGTTATAGTTTTTTTAATTTTTTTTTTATTATTTTGATCTTTGTTCTGTTTATACTTTTCATTTCGTTCTGTATTTGTGATGTCTTTAATCAACAAACGCTTTCCTTTACTTTTCGTTTATAGGGCCTAAAAATTCAGTCCTTTTTGTCTATTAGTATCTGCCTACCTCCAAACGCACAGACAGACCCTTAACAATAATCGTGAGCACAATGCAACCATAATGCAGATTTACAATATTGCAACAAAGTAAAGGCCCGCCAATAAAATGTACGACAGTGAAAGTGGCCTCAGTCGTGATTGGCGCAAATCTATTATCATGGTTATTGTGACAACGGTGAAATGGATACTTGCTTTCAATTATTGTATGGATTATTGTATTTGCCTCAATTAAGAGGATATTGTTATTTAAGTACGGAAAATCCAGCCGTGAGTTCAGGGGCCGTATTATCTTGCTTTACGCTTACTGGCAGCGTTCTTATAAAAAAAATTAGAACAAAATTACGATTAAAGCTGAAATTGAATAGAAGATAATTATTTTGCTTTAAATTTCCATTAAACGACGCCAGCGCAGGAATTTTAATACATCAAACTCTAACCACTTGAAAAAACTAGAGCTGGAAGTCACAGGACTCACAATCCAACTCACAATGTGACACAGAAGATGCACCCGGAAACTTACACCAACATAATACTCGACGCGTTTCGCCACTACACGTGGCATCCTCAGTGATTCCAGATTCATTCGTAATCCATCAACTAGAAAAATTACGATTAACAGCGCTATCACAGAGCTTCTGTTAAGCCTAAACATGATGTCTAACGGCTGGATTTGATGATTATAAAAACAATTAACACTTAGTTTCAATACCAGATATCACTATCTGTGTCATCAATGCATGTTTTTTTGCATTGACACTCAAGTCTAAGATTCAAGTTTCACTTCACAGTATCAATGCAGATTTTTTTTTACCCTCTCCCATACTCAGAACTTTTGAACGCCTATGTAGTTGGTAAAGTTTTCTGGCAGCCGGGTGTGGAAAGGAATCTCCGTCTTGTAACCTACATTTTATAATTTGACGACCACTTTGGTGTAATGGTCAAGAAGTTGACTATTAACAAAAAGGTCGCGGGTTCGATCCCTGCACTGTACAAACATTTGTGTGCATGAACATGTCTGTTTGTACTAGTCTGGGTGTTATATGTCACTCATCTGGGTATTTATTTAAGTTTATTTGTAATACCACCTTTGACTCTGATATCTGTAACACAAGTGCTTAAGCTACTTACCACGGAGTCAGATAAATGTATGTAATGTTGTTGTATATAACATTATTATTATAATGTAATTTTGTATTCATATCTCAAAAGATTGCGCATTTTTCTCTTTACGTTTCTTACTTTAAAAGACGCATTTCTGTCCTCCTAATTCCCAATCCCTCAAAAAAAACACCACAGAGCATGCTTAGAGTCGAGTAATAAGTCGAATAATCAAATATTTATAGCGAAGCTAAACTCCCTATCGTAGTTCTCTTTTGGTACGCTATCTATTCCAATTGGGGCTCATAACATTTAACCCACTGAGCATATAATACGCTGTAACCTTTCGAGTTCCGTTTTAACTACTTGTTGCAGATGTTAACAATGAAAATACTGTAATGATCGGCGTTTGTCTGGGTCGTGATTCGCAACAAGCGAATGTGAGTGGTGTTTATGTGAGCAGTGCGGTGGAAAATTGCAGTCGTTAGTTATGACCGATCGGCTGGTAATGGCGCTCTCATAAGGATGCTAGGTTCGACTCCAGGGCTAGGTAGAAGATAGATGATAGCGAGAAGTTAATGTTGGATGCTCCATTTACATTTATAGCGCGGTGAACCGACGGCCGTTGAGGCGGAAACGTTCTCGAATTACCATCGGCCCCCTTTTACCATCGGACCAACAGACGTACCGCGGAATACCATCCGTACCGTGTCCATGTTCCACTGATACGAACCAAGCGCTTCTCATCTACATTCCTGATGCGCACTGCAAAACAGTGGAACTCACTACCTGCGTCAGTGTTTCCCTGCAATTACAACCTAGAAATCTTCAAGAGAAGGCATCTTCTGGGTGATCTCGCTCCATCGTAGACTCAGTCTTTGCCCCCTTCGGGCTTAGGTCAAGAGCAAACCTATCCCAAATAAATCATCATCATCAGCCTATATACGTCCCATTGCTGGGCACAGGCCTCACCTCATCTATGAGGTGGTGCGAGCCATACTCCACCACGCGGGCTCAGTGCGGATTGGTGGAGGGGTGTATGTAAGGCAAGTGACCAACCTTACTGTCAGATGTTATTAAGCCGCCCGAGGGCCTCCGACCAGGCTTAACGACTAATATCTATCGATATTAACCGGGACCAACAGCTTAACGTGTCTTCCGAAGCACGGTGCGGTGAGGTGCTTGTGGCGCAGTGGCTGCAGCGCTTTGGTAGTTACACCAAAAGTTTAAGCAACCTACGGCGCGGTCATGTTTGGGATGGGTGACCATTCTGACCATAAAAGTGACATCCCAAATCAAAAATAATAAAAAAAAGAATTGCTACTCCGTGCCGTACGACGCTGGTGGGCAGGCTGCCTACAAGGTGGATCGACGATCTGGTGAAGGTTGCGGGAAGCTGCTGGATGCAAGAAACCCAGGACCGGTCGCCGTGGAAATCCTTGGAGGAGGTCCATGTACAGCAGTGGGCGTCGAAAGGCTAATATGATGATAATGATGATTCATTTACTTACACCCAATCATCATCAGCCGCCCGATGTCCACTTCTGAATATTAAAGTCCTAGTATTAAAGTTAAGCGCTTACAAGTGGCCTGCATCCAGCTGAATCCTGCAATCTTTAAAAGGAAGGTCGTCAAACTATGTGGCCAGTGGGTGGTCTCCGCTGTGTGCTTGTTATCAAATAGTCAAATCAAACTGGTGGTAATACCAAGTTCCACGTAAATTCAAAGGGATCTAGTATAAAAGTAAGGAAATATAAACCAACGACGAAAACAGTCCAGTGTTTCAGATTAAGGATGTTTCAATTTAGGTAACTTGGCAATTATCTCAATAACATGGTTTTCGTTATCTAAGTGTGTGAAATTAAAATGACAATTAAAATGGAATGTTTATTAAAATTAAATATATCAAATTTAAAAAAGAGTTGGGCCCAAACTAATGATACAGTAATAAACTAATAGATCGGTTTTGGTACAAGTAGGAAATACTTCAAAAAACGCATCACCTAAGTAGGTGTAGTTGAAGTTAAATTAGGTATCTACTTCTCTAATTGAGGTGAATGCCTGTAGCCTCTCGGCCTACGGTGAACCCGCCAAATCCTCGACTCACATAGCACCGGAGGGCACCGTCAGGTTTTTAGTGGGTAGGCGGGTTCTCTCTCTGAGGCATAGAGTCCCTTAAATCGCCCAGCTGCCCCCGTGGTTGGTAGGTATGCGTAACTGCATTTCCCTGACGTAAAAAAAGGTATCTACTTCTCTATCATAAAATATTTGATCTTACTATACAACACTACTATGAGAAAGGAAGATGCGTGGGATTCTCGCTAAGTTGCAGGCAAACTCATTATCTTAATAAATATTATCCGGTCGGCCTTAACAATAGCTTTGCTTCAACCAGGCTACGTTTGGTGGCTATTTGATATCTGATAGAGTCTACTATCGAGTACTCTCGCATCTCAAACAACCTTCACGTCATCATAGTATACAGCAAAGTACCTCCCCGCGTCTGTCACTATGTATGTATGTATGTTTGTTAGTCTATCTTAGTTCTTTAAATATCAGCAGATTTGAATAGGCTTGTTTCCACTATGAAAGAAATATTCAAAAACTGATCTTCTCTAAAATAATTCATAATTTCAGATGCCTTTACACTAATATTTTTCTGCAGTTCGTATTATTTGATTTTTAATTGGAATTCAAATGATAATTAGTCACTCAGTCGGCATTTCACGCGATGACGTCAAAGTGTGTTATTCCCATACAAACTCTATGAAGAAAAGCGTTTTGACAGTTGATAAAAAGTACGTCAACGATTGGTGGTGTCAACTACCGTATTATGAACGTGGCCCTGTAAGTTGCGGTCTGAAATTATACGGTAGTTCGCTACAGTACAGTACACCTATAAGTTTTCTATATGTAGAGTTTTCAGTCTCTCGAGGCTAAAATAATAATAATAGTCCTCCTGGCCGATTTCGACCACGGCGGCCAATCTCTACAGAGATCAGCCAACTGCGCAGGAGATATTATGGTGCACAAGCGTGAGCGCACAGGTCGGCCCACTATTCCATCACTCTCAAAGTTCGGTGAGACGGCAATCCGACGTGACC
This sequence comes from Pyrausta despicata, assembly GCA_963921415.1. Taxonomy (NCBI): domain Eukaryota; kingdom Metazoa; phylum Arthropoda; class Insecta; order Lepidoptera; family Crambidae; genus Pyrausta; species Pyrausta despicata. Next base: position 12,979,371 of record OY992867.1, read on the forward strand.
GTAGAGAGATCAGGCGCAGGACCAGCGACTTAACGTGCGCACCGAGGCACGGGGGTGTAACACCGCCAACTTCCCTACTCCGAGCTGTTTTTGAGAAATTACAGAAAATCTCAGAAACAATTTTGGCTCGACCTGGGGTTCGAACCCAGGCAAGGTAAGGCAGAAACTTTGCCACTACACCAACAAGGCTAAAATACTAGAGGGGTTTGTATACCTATAAATTTATTTTTTGTATTTCGTGGTAGCCAGCACTCGGTTGGTCGATCGTAGTGTTAGATAAAGCCGATTAATCTAAGCTAAAATTAAGTGGGAGCAACGCATTATGTATTTTATTTATACGAACATTAATAACATAACGAAGGTGCTTGTGGCGCAGTGGTTGCAGCGCTTTGGTAGTGATACCAAAAGTTAAGCAACCTACGGCGCGGTCATGTTTGGGATGGGTGACCATTCTGACCATAAAAGTGACGTCTATTTACAAGCATCTCCGTGCTTCGGAAGGCACGTTTAGCTGTTGGTCCCGGTTAATATCGATATATATTAGTCGTTAAGCCTAGTCGGAGGCCCTCGGGCGGCTTAATAACATCTGACAGTAAGGTTGGTCACTTGCCTTACACACACCCCTCCACCAATCCGCACTGAGCCCGCGTGGTGGAGTATGGCTCGCACCACCTCATAGTTGAGGTGAGGCCTGTGCCCAGCAGTGGGACGTATATAGGCTGATGATGAATGATGAATGATGATGAACATTAATACTCACGCATTACCTTACAATCTTTTGATGAATATTATTTGATATAATAATCTTATAATTGGTCGTCCGCGCGTCCCTTTTACTTTACAATATCTTTAAAAAATTGTTGCCTATTCTGATAAAAAAGCTATATTTTGTAAAATTTATTTTATAAATAATAAATAAATAAATATACATCACCATCACATACATTAGTCTGAATCCGTGGTAAGTAGCTTAGGCACTTGTGTTACAGATATCAGAATCAACAGTGGTATTACAAATAAATTTAAATAAATACTTATAACACCCAGACCAGTACAAACACACATGTTTATGCATATACAAACATGCACAAATGTTTGTATATGCGGGAATCGAACCCGCGCCCTCTTGTTTACTCGTAATAGTCAACTTCTTGACCATTACACCAAAGTGGTCATCGTGATCTTTTTTTAATCCATCCATCCATCCATACTTACGAACTTTCGCGTTTATAATATAAATAGGATTAAGTGGATAAAAACACCAGTACAAAACCTCAATATGTCGCAATGGCTGCGCCTGAGTTTTACTGGGGCAAGAACCCCTGCTGTGTTCACAGGACCCCGTCGTACGTCACTAGAGAAAACCGATAGCTAGGATAGTAGGGTTGTGATAGATAATAAACGAGTTAAAATAAATATATATTTCACAACAATCACACCAATTCTCTAGTCCCAAATTAAGCTACGAGGCTTGTGTTATTGGTACTAGACCACGAATAAACATACTTAAATACATTTTTTGAAAATAAATACATGTTATACATAGAAAACACCCAAACCAGTACAAACAAACATGTTCATGCACACATATGCTTGTACTCTGACTGTAGAAGTCCGACATGTAGACCACTGCACCAAGCGGTCGTCTGAAGCGATCAAATTGAAGTGAACGATTTTAGAATTGTGTGGAATTATCCCTTTATTGACAAGCTTATTCTGCCGGCCACCTTATACCATCGGACCACCAGGCGTACCGCAAAATACCGTCCAAACCGTGTTAATGTTCCACAAATACTAACTAAGCCTGACTGGCTCGCTGGTGTAGTGGCAAAGTTTCTGCCTTACATCCGAGAGGTCCTGGGTTCGAATCCAAGGTCAAGACAAAATTGTTTCTGAGATTTTCTGTCTAGAATTTCTCAAAAACAGATCGGAGTCGGGAAGTTCGCGGTGTTACACCCCCGTGCCTCAGTGCGCACGTTAAGCCGTTGGTCCTGCGCCTGATCTCTCTCCGGTCATGTCTGATTATTGATTACCGTCTCACAGAACTTTGAGAGTGATGGAACAGTGAGTGCACCTGTGTATTGCGCTCACTCTTGTGCACTATAATATCTCCTGCGTAGTTGGCTGATCTCTCTTGAGATTGGCCGCCGTGGTCGAAATCGGCCAGAAGGACTAAAATTAGTTGCTTTAACATGGTTTCTACTAAACATCACTAGAGAACACAATAAATACTAGATCCGTCAGCTCAGCGGTACCGATAAATATACTAGTTCCAGCAACATTACCGGCCATTACCGTCGCAGTTACTCACGGCTATCAACGTTTGAATAATATAATAAGCCAGTTTTATTCGATTGTTTGCAATAAAGACCCTACTATGAAAGCTGATGTCCAGAATCTATAGCGAAAATTCACTTACTAAGAAGCGCATACATGCTTGTTTAATTGAAATGCGAAGCTTACTAAGAGTGGATTTTGTGAAATACATCAATGCTACATACGAATGCTATTCAAATTGTACATTTAGGACGATTCCGTTTTTTTAGGATTTACGTGTTTTCAGTGACATTAAATTAAATTTTATTTGCGCAAAACAGGAAAAATATTGTTACAAAGAAAGTAAGAAGTTCTAATGTTGTATTTATATCAATTAGACCACAAAAAAGTGTTTTGGGTTCAAATAGTTTATTTGCTAGAACTCGAGGCGAAGTAACAGGGAACCGCTAGTCAAATGAAATCAATCATTTATTTGCCAGAATACACAAAAGTATGCAAATAAAAAATTGCAGATCTTATAAATAGGTAGTAGCTATATTCAGCCTGCATGCAGGCGTGCAAACATTAATTAATTAGGTAATAGGTCCGTTTATAATGAATAATCAAATAATGTCAAAGATAATAATAATGTCATAAAATTAAATTGTCAATGTCATGAATTCAAAGTCAGTAAAAGTAATGTAGTATAAAAAAACAAATTATGACATTAATTGTCAAATTTAAAATAATCTTGAATACTATAAAAATTTCTTGTAATACCAATACCAGTCAACCAACTTTTTCTTAAATACATTTCCTTCAAGTTTTTCATCTCCTCGGGTAAGTTATTATTTATTACTATACTTATATAACAAACACTCATTGCTCTCTTAGATCGGATTTAATAAAGCAAATTTTTAAATTTTTCCCTCCTTTGACGGGATATTACCTAGTTTCAAATGTCCCTTTCGCTCATGTTAATTTGACCATAAATTTAAACGACATGGGTAAATTCGAAAACATACAATACAGTAATCTCGAGTAGGGTCCTAGTGGCAAGTGTCAGGTGAATTTGCAATCTTGTCCGTTTTCACTTTAACTCGATTGTTCGATTGCGAAATGCGTTTGTGATGTCATTTGTAACTTCAGTTTGTTCAGTGTCGTGGATTAGGCATTGGTTTCATTTAGATTTCAAGTCAAATGTTTTCAAGTGTTCGTCTTTATGCTAGTTATATCCATACTTCGTGCCAACCAAAATTTCAAACTAACCTGGACCCTAATTCAGTTAAATGCAATAGTAACAAAATCATTATTGCCCGATTTTAACACAGAAAATTAGGTAATTCAATTATGATTTAGCGAATTAAGGCCATATCTATGATTCCATTAATGTATCTCTTAATTAAAAGATGACAGATTTTTGTGAATATTTAAGTATAAATTACACTAAATAACAGTAAATTTAATAAGTGGTATTATAACCAAATAAATAATGTTCGTTTAAGCCCAATTTATTTCACGCTTAAGCCCCATAAATATCTCAATTACTGTCATGACTGCGGTTTGCTTATACTACTCTACTATGTCATTCTATTACACAATTGGAATCGTACATTCTTCTGATGTACGGTAACCATTGCTTGTTTACTTTAGAGCGGTGAATAAAGAGTCCTTGTAAACGTGGATTGGTTGACATTGAAAATAGAAGATATTATTACTATAAAGTTAGATGATTACTTCTAGTTTGCGACAAATGTGTTGTTTATTAGACAAATCCTATGTCCGGCTGTGCTAAGCTATTGTCCTGGGTAGAGGGTCTACTGCGAAACTCAATTCTGTTACCCGCTTTTTTAAGTTTTGACCTAAATAACTTCATACCACTTTGGTGTAATGGTCAAGAAGTTGAATATTAACCAAGAGGGTTCGATCCCCGCACTGTACAAACATTTGTGTGTCATGTCTGTTTGTACTGTTCTGTATGTATTTATTTATTTAGTTTATTTGTAATACCACTGTTGATTCTGATATCTGTAACACAAGTGCTTAAGTGGTTGTATTTTGAGTTTGAGATCGTTTTAAAATTTTCATTCCAAACTTTACTTACTTTTGTTGCTTTTAATAAAATCGCTCGTTCGTCTAAGTACCTAGCATACTTTTCGCAACTTATTACAAGAAAACATCGCGACTGCCTCTTTCATGAAAAGAAGCGTAATTTTTGAAGGTCACAAATAGTCAAAAGTAAACCATAAACGCATTTGACCTCGATATTGTGTTAGTCATAAGATACCAGTGTATATTTAAGTGTGTATTTAAGTTTATTTGTAATACTGTAACACAAGTGCTACTTACCTCGGAGTCAGATCAATGTATGTGATGTTGTTGTATGTTTATATTTAACTGTGTCTGTCCAGGCAACAAATATATCTCACCTCAAAAGCTTTTTCTCTTCTCTATCTTAAATAAGGGAATTGACTGTATACAGTAGACCCTCTGGTGTATGTGTGTATTTCGTGTAAGGTTGCTCGATGCTTGGATTTGATTTTAGCTTATTATTATTACATTTGTTTTACCATTTTTTGTCATGAATAATTGTTTGTTTGTTCGTACGTAGTTCGTATAGGAAAGCTTCTTCCTATACGAACAACGTTGAAACAAGATAGTATTAGCGGAACATCACAATCAGCCACAATCTTCTTAAAAAATAATAGCTACTACAGACACCATTTTATGTATTTGTTACGAAGATTATACTTCGTAGCGGCCTCCGATTTTTATTTATCCTTTGAAATTTAAGTTTTCGGCTAAAATGGCTTAGCTGTGAAAATGTTGTGATGTGAGCCTTAAAATGACAGCTAAGAAGAAAGATAGTTTTGAATTTGAATTACGTAGGACAAAGATTACGTGTGTGTCTATGAGATGGTGAGATGTGGGACTATGAGAGGGTGAGTCGTATGTTGAAAGCTGAAAAAGAGGATTATTTTGTTTTAAATTTCCACTAAACGACGCCAGCGCAGGAACCAAAATACCAACTGTAATCACCTGAAAAAGCTAGAGCTCTTTTTCAGCTTTAGTCATGGATTTCCGCAAAGTAACGCCTGATTCCATCAACTGTATGTTGAAAGTGTAAGGAGCAAGAGGTGTAAGTTGGTATTTTGTGTTATTTAAGAAGTGTCTGTACAGCTTCAATAAAGAATTTCGCTGAATTCCATCTGCCAAAAAATCATTTCATAAATCTCTTTCTTAGCCTTCCTTTTAGTTTCAAATCAAAAAAAGAAACAATGTGTAGGTAATTGTTAAACTTTCTGAAAGACTGGTGCTTATGATGGATTGTAAAACAATCTGTAGCACAAGATACCAGTTCATCCATATCCCACATTTATATCCAAACAATTGAATGATACGTCAATTATACATGGTTTTTGGGTACCCTTGCAATATCGATATAGCTACTTTTATCGGCAGGGCATCGATAAACGTGAGGTACCGATACCATCGACATTGGATAATGGTATGTAAATAGCATGCCTGTTACCAAATATGGTGCACTAGATTACTGACGATATCAATATTTTGCTAACCCACCAAATTGTGAGAAAATACACAGCGATATACTCGTACTTTTGCAAAACGACAGCGGTTACTATTTGAAAAATATGAGTGAGATTTACATATATCCAGATTTAAGAAAAAATAAATCTAATTATATTTCATCATCAGCCTATATACGTCCCACTGCTGGGCACAGGCCTCACCTCAACTATGAGGTGGTGCGAGCCATACTCCACCACGCGGGCTCAGTGCGGATTGGTGGAGGGGTGTGTGTAAGGTAAGTGACCAACCTTACTGTCAGATGTTATTAAGCCGCCCGAGGGCCTCCGACCAGGCTTAACGACTAATATCTATCGATATTAACCGAGACCAACAGCTTAACGTGCCTTCCGAAGCACGGAGATGCTTGTAAATAGACGTCACTTGTATGGTCGGAATGGTCACCCATCCCAATCATGACCGCGCTGTAGGTTGCTTAACTGTTGGTATCACTACCAAAGCGCTGCAACCACTGCGCCACAAGCACCTCTCACATGCATGAACAAATCTCAAAATAATAAAGAGAGACATGTTATCTTTTTTCCGCTGCCGACGTTTCAACACCTTGTTGTCTCGATCCGATCTCGTTTTCGATCCCTTTCTCCTTTTTAGGGTTCCGTAGTCCGACAAGGAACCCTTATAAGACTGAAGTCCGTCCTAGTCTGTCTCAGCAGAATTCTACGTTTATGGACTGATTTTCATGTAACTTGGTTCGAGGATAATTCACATATAGATCTCATTTTTTAAATATGAAAAATTGAAATTACCCCTTTTTAAGGGTACCTCCCTATACATGTAAAGGGGGGGTGAATCATTTTTTTGAGTGCAACCCCTTGAGTGGGGTATTGATAAAAAGGACTATGAAAATAAGATACGGTTTCCATACAACACTTTTTTATCAGCTTTACCATTTGCGAGTTATAGCCCGCCAAAGTCGTTTACACGGTGCTCTCCCATTTGTAATTCCAGTGATGAATACTTTCGAAATTATAAATAATATAAAAATATCTACTTTACAATGATAACATTGACATCTAGGGAGATGATGATGATGCAACAATGCAAAACAGCGCAGTGCCAACCCTACTTTAAGCGTAGTCCGACACGCACTTGGCCGGTTTTTTTATTTTAACACCTAGCAGGGCTGGCGTTCAATTCTTATTTTGAAATCCTCACAACTCAAATTTATAATTTTGTCTTCGTGACTACGTCGTACTTTGCTTTATAGAGGTACAATGTAGTGATGATTTTTTGGATCATGCCTATTTTATGCCTAGGTATTAAGTTGGTTGTTACATGAAAACTTTTACTGGAGTGATATCGTGTTGTGGAAGAGCTATCGTTCCGGCATACTGGATGGAATGACATCGTGTTTTTTAGGGTCATGCCAGATAAAACATAAATCACCTCAATCAACCAGGCTCGTTGCCTGCTAAATATCAAGCAAAAAGACCTCTATGTCTGTGTGTGTATTAATATCTATGTCTGGAAAGTTATAAACTGTACGTCACGAATTAGTAGGCGACCGCTGTTAACGCAATATATGTTTTCTAAAAGATATATTGTCAATTCTTGCACACGTTTAGAGGAACACATTGTCATAACTCATGTTTTTTCACATTTTACACAACAATAGGTATTGGCTACTCGTCCCCAATAAAGAAAAAAAAAACAATTAGTCGCCTTTGGCAAATCGATACAAAAATGTTTTCTTTAGCTTGAAATGTATATTGGAGGCGGAGGTTATTTTAATGATTCTAACTACGAGAACACTTCGAGAAGGTTTACCTAAATATTGTTGTAGGTATAAGTCCCGTGATATGCATGAAGTTTAATATAAGACAAAAAAATTATTGACAAATAACAAATTCTACAAACGTTTATTTGGTGATTCTAGTTGGTTAACTCATTAAAATATGTGTAATTATTTATAACTATTAATTATTTCATACTTAACTATACTGCTTTGCTTTTCGTTATTCACTAACTGTTACTTGTTTTGTGAGTCATGAATAATTAAAATAAAATAAAAAAATTGAAGTACATAATAATTTTAATAAATTTAGATAATTTTTACTATATTGTGACCCTAACGACGTTAAGCTTGCTGTTACCTTTATTAAAATATTTTTGTTAATCAAACAAAAAACTATATTGACGTGCGCAACAGTGCCTTTTGTAAAATACTTAAAATATTTAAACACCAAAGAGGCGTTAAACAGAACTTGAAAAAAAGTAGCGTTTATCTGGCAGCGTAGCGTAAACCTTGATATCAGACGTTTTTTAACGCTTCTTGATGTGAGATGTCAAACAGAATACCTGACGCCATTAAATGCGTGACGGATCGTCAGGCCGACATAATGGGATCACACCTTTTAGGGTTCTCTTGCTGTCAAAACCGCGTAGAACTTTTTATCTGCAATAATTAAATAAATAATAGCTTAAAAAACCACGGAAAAAACACGGTTTTATTGCTAACTAAAAAAGATAAAATAATTTCTGAGTAGACGGAATTTATATTACAGTAGAGTAAAAAGCGTGGGGTGCACTTTATGACGTTTTCATATTTCTCTTTTTATAATTGCCAATAATAGGATGATTTTCACATACTATACCAAGCACCTTACGCTTTTTAATCTACTGTAATATAAATTTACTACCGTTTACTCAGAAACGATTTTCTCTTTTTTTGGTTAGCAATTAAAGCGTGTTTTTTGTTTTTTAAACAATTATTTATTTTTATTTTTTTAGTTGATAAGGACCGGTACTTTATACGTGTGCAAAGTTTCAAATTAATCCGATTTCTAGAAGTTGGTGAAAATTGAGCTCAAAAATTCCAATACATACATACACCCCGATCTAATAAAAGCGTGTTAATTAAAAAGGAATTATGCCGTACCGTCCGCTTTTCAGTTCTTCTTTGCCCAAAGGTATGACTGGAGGAGCTTGCCTTACGGCGTTTAGTCCGTCTTTTGTACAAAGTTGCTGTCCATTCTTAACCCCAGTCAAGAAACGAAAAATATGGGTGTTATAAGTTTTTAATATTTTAGGAGGATTTACATAATGAAAGGAAAATTAGCTTTTTGTACTTATTAAGCTTAAAAAAATAGCTTAAGAAAGCCTTTTTATAATCGCGTTTGAAATCAAATGTTAAATTCTACAGAACCCACCACATTATTTTAAGTGTGACCTATTAAATTCTAATTTTGATCCCAAAAACCTTTTAAGGGTGTCCCCTATCACCACTTTTCAAGCTATTTGTTAACGAATTAATTGGCCAGGGATCCTCTATTGTGACAGATAACAAAGGTCCTTTGTGATTATTAAACAAATAGATAGGATGGTTTTGAGAATTCTTGGGAATGACGTCCTTTTGGAAGTATGGGACATAGTTTTGAGATAGTTCTACTGCATCTTGAAACGATGGTAAATTTATACGACGATTCGACGGCCTCTTGGTTTAATGGTGAAGAAGTTTTAATTTTGTAATTCATTTTAACTTTAGTTGCTGTGCCCTAGCCGGGCGTCACTGTACTAGTTTACTCATGAGACTGTAACACCTTACTGTAACGTGTGACTTTGCAATAAATATTATGAATATGAAGTTGACTATTATACAATAGGTCGCGCGTTCGATCCCCGCACTGTTCAAACATTTGTGTGCATGAACATGTCTGTTTGTACTGGTCTGGGTATTATATGTATTTATTTAAGTTCATTTGTAATACCACTGTTGATTCTGATATCTGTAACACAAGTGCTTATGCTACTAACCACGGAGTCAGATAAATGTATGTGATGTTGTTGTTGTATATATATTTTTAAATAGTATTGAACTATTATATTATGGTTTGTCCGACTGGATTTGTCTCTATTCATCATACGATTATCATTATTTTAACATCAAAGAAGTTTTTAAAGACCTAGGTACACATTCGCCGCACAATTTAAACCCAAAGTTTGTATCGACATTAAAATAAATTCGGAACCTTTAGTTTGTTTTATTCATTTCTTGTTTTAAAAAACATAACATGACTGACAGAAGGTTACCTGAGTCTTAGTAATATGGTCCCCTTTTACTTACCATTTGAGAATCGAACCCTAAAAAGATAATAAAACTCGATGCATTCAAAAAACTCAACTCAACCCTAAAACGATTTCAACTGCTATATATCCAGATCTATTTCCAGTGCCTCACAACCATTTGCAGTACTGGTCTCTCTGAACTAAGTTTTGCTTGCGGCGCCGCTCATTACCGCTTACACCACATTACCGTGTCTCACTGTGGGTACGCGCTATAACTGGTTCGAAAATATTTTCTGTTCGCATCTTGTTTTTTTTTTCACTGCTTTTTACCAATTTCAAAACATAAGGAGTATTGACTCAACCACATGATCTGAACAATCAGCCAAGAAACCTACACCCGCCGCGATTGAGATTTTTAGTTGCAAAAAATAATTATTTTCGACGCTAGCACTGGTACCCAAACACATCCAACCGTAACCACCTCGAGAACCAGAGCTGGAAGTCCCAGGACCTAACGTGGCTTGGATATTTTTAGTACCCCTTATGTCAAATCTTGTTAAATCGTGTGGGAAAAATTAAAATTTAAAGACTGTTTCATCTTTGTTTAAAACCAAAGCATCCATAGAACAAAATCCTTTCTTCTTTTAAACTAAATGTAAACTCCTACTTATCACTATTTCACAAAGCTAAAATCCCCATAACTTGTACGTACACATTGTTCGAATACGTTTGAGTCTCGTTATCGTAATGAGACCTAAGGAGCCCGCTCCGTGTGAAAGATCGCTTCGGTGGAGAATAATTGCGGTTGTTTAACTGAGAAATGGAGACGTGCACTCGCTATTATAACTCGACGGCCTCGTGGCAAAGTTTTTGCCTTACATCCGAGAGGTCCTGGGTTCGAATCCCAGGTCGAGCAAAATTGTTTCTGAGAATTTCTGTCATGAATTTCTCAATAACAGCTCGGAGTCGGAAAGTTGGCGGTGTTACACCCCCGTGCCTCGGAAAGCACGATAAACCGTTGGTCCTGCGCCTGATCTCTCTCCGGTCATGTCGGATTACCGTCTCACCGAACTTTGAGAGTGATGGAACAGTGAGTGCACATGCATATAGCGCTCACACTTGTACACTATAACATCTCCTGCGTAGTTGGCTGATCTCTGTTGAGATTGGCCGCCGTGGTCGAAATCGGCCAGGAGGACTATTATTATTATAACTAAGCAAAAATTAAAAAAAAAATATTTTACTAAATTATTTTACCTATTTTATGAATTATCGGTATCAATTTCGAAGTTACAGAAAGCGCAACATCAAAATTATTCTGCAACCGAATTTCCGGTTCGATTGCGAAATTCTTCCAAGCTTCTAAGAATCCGTAATACAAAATTAGACTTGAATTTTGCACAATCCTGCTTTTTCTTCACTCTCACCTCACGGTAAGTGACTTAGTATTTATTTTAGTTTTTAAAATTATAATGAATTAGAGCCTTTTGATCAATATTAAAGGGTTTAATTTGTAAAGCCCCAACTGATGTCATTATTTATTGGAGAGCTTTACATTCAAATAGATGTTGAAGAACCGTGCATATACGTACCTAATAAATGTTGTTAAGATAATAATATTAATAATTCTTTATTTGCATCCAACATGGTATAAATAGATCTTCATGTTAGGCTACAGGAATTAGCATGCAAATGTTACAAGAAATAAAAAAGATACAATTCCTTAATTAATTAGATACAATACAAAATGACCTATTACTACGAGTATTCGTACATTATGATAATATGTTAAGTTTTCCATCGTTAAATGTCACAATTATAATAAAATGACATTATCACAGTAAAGTACAAATATGTCTAAAGCTATTTTTTCCAATCAAGGAAATCCCTAACACTGTAGAAATTCTTGTCATTTAAACAAGCAAATCCATTCACTTAAAACTAGCAATATCCAATTCCAGATATCCACACATTCATTAGGTAGTTCGATCGGCTTAAGTAGGTTACAATAAGATCTTAATATTGTCTTTATAATTGAATGTTGTCGCAAAACGTGTTAGAATGTGCTTTAGTCTGAACTAAGAGCCAACTCGGTACGCATGGACCTAATTTCCGACTCTAGTCATCCTGTTTGTTCGTATAATAAAGCCGACAGGAGTGACAGAGATAGATAAAGAACTTAAAATCGGATTGCATAGTAGGACCCCTGCGCGTGAGTGACCGTAAATTGTAAGACTGAATTATATTAAACAACACGCCTGTTTTGTTTTCGAAGGGCTATTGGCTAGAATGCCTATGAATAGGTCCTTAATAATGAGAAACTAGCGGCTCATTGCGACACTTACAAACTTACCACAAATAAAAAGACAGGCTGTTAGTCGACAGATACCACAAACATAAGACTCAACAGGGGCAAGATTAGTATTATTATTTTATTCGTATTCGTTTTATGATACAATTGACTGAATGGCTACAAGAAAAATGTTTTTACAGTGTGACTGAATTTATGAATTATAAAAAGTTGCCATTAAATTAAAAAGATTAATGAAACATATCATAATTAACATTATAATCAATGTAACATATCATAATAAATTTTATATCCATTCTGCCTATTTGAATTAATTTTTGCACACCCGCATGCAGGTTGAATGATTGTTCTAATTTACAATAACATTAAGATCTTTAAAACCTGTATTCTTGCAAATAAACCAATTTCATTTCATCTATTCACAATAGGTGCATGGACACAGAATAATAACTAGTAGGTAACTAGCGTTAGCATGGAGGCGGATGAATCGCCACATAACGTGCTCGTGGAGTGCCAAGCCGTAGCTGAGCAATTGTTGCTATTACTGGATTGCCCCAGGGACCTGGGGCAATCCAGCGAAGCTGCTTGTTTTCTGGGAAAGCCTAGGCTTGGTGGAGTGGGAAGGGAACAGTAATACGCACAATGGTCCAATCAAGCGGCTAATTGCGTAAATAACCCAGCCAAATTTAAATATCTACTTGACAAATGAAAATGATAGATTTCTAAAACCATTTGCAAAACCATGAATGGGTCCAACAAGTAATAAATACTCATATAACGGTGGGGTTGCCAGTAGATACCTACTCAAGTTTAAAGCTCACCGGCTAAAAGCTAGCTCAAATTTAAAAGCAATAACATTTTTAATGAAATACTTTTCTAATAAACCATTTACCAACACCACCAACTTAAGTTTTATCAAGAAAGTATTTTTTTGAAATTATTATTTTCGTGTCAATCAGGTTGTGTGATATAGGTGATCTGCTGAGCTACGGAAAAAACTCGAAGAGAGTACTGTGTTGAGATCTTAATATCTAAAAATGAATACGACATCTTCAACATACTACTTATTCAAATAATTTATTTAGTATGTAGCCCAAAGGTATAAATGGTACAATTATTTCTCATGACTTACACTTTTTTATCAAATTTTTAAGCAGATTTTATTGTGAACTATAACTGAAATATATAAATAAACTCTTGTCTCTTCTATCTGTACCATGCTAATAGTGATAGCATTTATCAATTAAACAAGGCGGCTAGCCGAATCATGCGCAGGTCAATTGCCTTAATCTTTATTGCATTCTGATCGAACGTAAACATTTGAGCAATAAAAAATGTTACGATGCTTAAGAATGTCTGTTATCGTCGCTTTACTTAAAGGCATTTAACGATTGATTATTAATTATTATTTGTTTCTGGGTTTCTTACAGGGTTCGAAAAAGTCCGATTTATATTTAAAATATCAAAATCATGATATTTTCAATCAATTTTGTAAATTTTGTAATTTTTTTAAATAAATATTTCCCAACAATCACACCAATTCTCTAGTTCCAAATTAAGCTACGAGGCTTGTGTAATGGGTACTAGACAACGGATAAACATACTTGAATACTTTTTTTTTGTAAATAAATACATATTATACTCGTACATAGAAAACACCCAGACCAGTACAAACACACATGTTCATGCAAACTTATGCTTGTACTGTGCGGGGATCGAACCCGCGACCCTTGGTTTAGAAGTCCGACCTGTGGACCACTGCACCAAGCGGTCGACAAATCAATCCGATATATATCAGATATATTCAATAATAAAAGTGCCTTATTTTTACTTATAGTATGAACATGCACGTTTAACAGTGCAAGCAAGCATAGCTACTCGATTAAAGTTAAGTTATTTTTTGTTTATTAACGTTGTCAAAAGCTGTTGTTCAAAATTTAATTATCCATCTTACGAGTATTAGATTGGCCAAAGCCATCAAATAGAGCTCTTTTTGCAACAGCAAAAAAATGGATATATATCATGAATGACATAAAGTTTCAGAAACAGTTTATGGCTGGACCTGGGATTCAAATTTTCGGATGCATGCAGAAACTTTGCCACTACACCACTACGAGGCAGTAATTATTATTGAACCTGTTATTAGAACTTTCATGATAATTCACTTTGTTATTGTCATTGTATTGCATTGATCTTCAGTTATTTCAAGATCGACGAAATGTGCGTGGTCTTTTTGGATATCAATCGTTGAAAATCTACACGTCAAATTCCCTCACTTCATAATTAATAGACTGGTTATTATACTTTTAACTAACGAACTCAAGCGAACAGTAGCTGAACCTAATGTCCTACTCGGTACTATCTCTTCGATACTTTCGACTCGGTCGTCCCTGTTATAATATGCAATCTTCTTTACATGCCGAAGTTATGACACATGTGTACCTCCCATAGCAACGGTGATTTTATCTTTTTAGTATCTGACAATTACTTAATAGTATGGATTTGAACCTAACATTGGATTTTATTATGTTAGGTCGAAATCCCATCAACTATACCTATCTAACAAAGTTAGTGTCTAATACTTTTAAATCATTCTGTATAATGGTGAAACATGAAGCCTTATTGAAAATTAAATAATAGCATTGAAATCTCCTTTGCGAAGGCCTTGACATTTTCCTATTATGTGGCAGGAGAGGTATGTCAATCGTCAAACTTAGTCAGACAAACTGTCAAACTGTTAATTTTGGACGAATTTTATTATTATTATTTTTTTGTCAGTATGGGTTCTCTTGACATCATTCTCCCTCTAGGAGGTAAAGAAGATGTCGACGATGTAGCGAGCTTACCCAGAAGGTGCCTATTTACTTTCGCTTTGAATGAGCTCAAGTTATAAGAAAGAGGGAACACCGTCGGCGGAAGCGCATTCCATTCCATTATTTGGATTTTACTATGACACACTGGTATGTTATCATTCCACCGGCCCCCTTTTACCATCGGACCACCAGACGCACCGCGGGATACCATCCGTACCGTGTCGATGTTCCACCGACACGAACCAAGCGCTTCTCATCTACATTCCGATGCGCACTGCAAAAGAGTGGAACTCACTACGTACGTCAGTGTTTCCCTGCAATTACAACCTAGGAATCTTCAGAGCTAGAGTGAACAGGCATCTTTTAGGTGAGGTCGCTCCACCGTGACTCAGTCATTGCCTCTTCCGGGCTTCAAACCCGTCCCAAATAAAAAAATAAGTTTAGAGGACGCATATCTATATCCTCGCAATATCAAAAAATCATGGGACGGTTACAATACGGCATTATGACATAGACTTACATAGTAGCGCCTCTGATAGTTGAGACAATGCGCAAGTGTCAAGTTTCATGAGATTGTCTTAGGCTATTGCGTACTGACGGCAGACATATCAAATTGTATCTTATTTGGTATTCAACATTTTCATCATCAGAATCAGCCGTCGAAGTGGAATATGTATTTATTTATTTTTGTATTTTAATTAATTTATTTGTTTAATCTTATTTTACTTGATTTGTTTTTGTTTTAAATTTATTTAAATGTATTTAATACGTATATGTGTAAGTACTAATAACACCTAGTTTATTAAGCGCTATTGTATTACTAACCCATGGATTTTTGTTGTCCGCAATAAGTGAATGAATCGAAATTGAAGTCCACTGCTGAACATAGGACTCCCGTTAAAAACCCTGGTCGATCGGCTACCTGCATTCTATTTGGTTTTGCTATATTGACAAGGTCGTAAGATTATCGTTCCAATATACCAACTGCAGTGCGTTTTCAGTTCAATTTGCTTTAAATCGTTTTTTTTTCGACCTGACGAAAAAGAGTGGTGTTATAACTTTGACCCCTGTATCTGTGTGTATATGTGTGTGTCTGTCTGAGGCAGCGTAGTTTTCGAACGGATGGACCGATTTGTAAGAGGTTTACTTTTATTCGAAAGAAAAGTAAATACCGGTGGTTCTAAGCCGTGGCTGATCAAAATCCGTTTATCCGTTGAAGCTTATCAGCTGTTTTCCATGCTCTTTCGCGGGTTTTGTAACGAACAATTTTTTATATGGTCTCTATTTATTCTGCTTATCAGTTCTTCCCGCGACGTGTCTTGCCTACAGCTTTTGAGCTCAAAAAACAGTTGATGCTGGTTTTTTCCAGTAAAAAAATCGGCTGTCTGTAAAATCGGTTTACTAACGATAGTTGAAAGTGACAACGTCTTTGTCATGTTACCTCTTTGTCGCTCGTTTCGCGCTCTCGCTTGCACTTCTATCCTTGAATGGAACGCCTCAGAGCGAGGTAACGCCGCATGCATAATGTTTTTTTGGTGCGTGCAGCCGGATACATCGAATTATAAGACGTTGTCACGTCAAAAATATGTATAAAAATTGGAGTAGATACCTTTCTGCCGACGCTCCCTAATCCCATATTAGTGAAAGCTGCGGTCGGTCTGCGGCCGCCGGGCGCTGCTAACGGTACAGTGGTATTGGTTCACTTGTGGGCTATTTGTTGAATTGGTTCACTTGTCGCTATATGTCTTGGGGTGTACCTTACTGGGCTGCCGTGGATAACTTTAGAACCAGCGCACATAATAATAATAAATAAATATACAACAACATCACATACATTGATCTGACTCTGTGGTAAGTAGCTAATAGCACTTGTGTTACAGATATCAGAATCAACAGTGGTATTACAAATAAACTTAAATAAATACATATAACACCCAGACCAGTACAAACAGACATGTCCATGCGCACAAATGTTTGTACAGTGCGGGGATCGAACCCGTGACCTCTTGGTTAATAGTCAACTTCCTGACCATTACACCAAAGTGGTCGTCACATATCCGGCATACTATCGCCGTCACTCGCGAATTACGTGGTTGACACGAATCGCCGCGGCTGAAATAGCTTACTGTCGAGAGGCCTAGCGACAGTACGTCGCATGTGAGCTAACTCAAATTTCCCCTAAATAGCGTGTTGGAATCATAAAAGTCCCGTGAGCGTGGCAACGTATTCGTAATTGCTGGAATAAGTCATATTCAACGTGCGATTCCACTATTTAAAATAGCATAAATCTCATCTAGAAACAAGCAGGATTCACGGATCCTAGAAATAATTATAATTATAAATATTTCACAACAATCACACCAATTCTCTAGTCCCAAATTAAGCTACGAGGCTTGTGTTATGGGTACTAGACAACGGATAAACATGCTTAAATACATTATTTTTTGTAAATAAATACACATTATACATAGAAAACACCCAGACCATTACAAAAACACATGTTCATACACACCTATGCGTGTACTGTGCGGGGATCGAACCCGCGATCCTTAGTTTTAGAAGTCCAATATTTCTGTGATAGAAAATTTGTGTATTTTGGTAACAAAACTCCATAGAAAAGGGAACTTACAACTTTAAAATATTTGGGATACTTACTCCATAAAGAGCGTCTGCATTCTTACTGACGAACTCATTAGATTTTTTTCATTTAGCTTTTGTTATTCCTTTTTAGCTCCGTGCTATAGTGCGATATTGATAAAACTGATAATTTTTATGATAAAAACTAGCTAACCATATATACGACAGCATACGTTGTTTTGCTATATAAACTATTTCTCTTATAATTATGGGGTATCAAAAATCGATGTTGGCAGACTCTCAGACCTATTCAATATGCTCACAAAATTTTATGAGAACCAATCGGGCAAGCCATTTCGACGTAAGTACGGGGACGAACATTGTGACACGAGAATTTTATATACAGGGTGTAAAAAAAAACCTTAACGAAGCCGTCAACCACGCGTTCAGTACATCAAACCAAATCGTGTGAAAAATAAATTTTGGCTGGGAAACAACTTTTATTTTTTGACATCAAAAAATAATAATTTAATTCTAACCCGCAATGTACAGCGCGCACGCGGAAAAGTCACCGCGGGGCGTGTTGCTATACGCCGCCGCGACGCGGTTCGGTTCGAGCACACTCGAGTGTGCGCTGTTCATTGCGGAGTGTGCCATTTAGAGGCTTTTTACGAAAAAACTAGTGAAAATTTGTATTATGTTTCTTTGGAAAAAAGTTAAGTTATAACAGACAGAAGTCATTTCTGTAAAAATCATTAAAAAAAATTCCAACTTTAACCATCAATATCCCAGTAACCGTTAACTTCCCAGGTATGGTGTAAAGGAAAAAAATGATCGTAACAATTGGTAGAATATGTGGTATTCGGCTTCGTTAAGGTTTTTTTTACATCCTGTATATAGAGATTTAGGTTCCAAAGAGCATTTTGCTGACTGTAACATTTTCAAGGTAACTAGATAGTGGTACGCTTTAGCCTGCATTCGATCTAGATAATATAGATAACGACGCGAGTAGCAGTGATTGCGGAGATAAGATAGCACTGATTAAGAGACTAACAGAGCAGCCTTCGGCGAAAGTACTGGAAGCTTTATTTATGTAGCGTTTTACATTTACGGCTATAGCCGTAATTTTTATTAAGAAAGTGCGTATTTTTTTTACTATTTATTTATTACTAGCTAACTATGGCTTCGCTGGAGGGGAATTCGTTAATATAGTGAAAATTGGGAATTTTAATGCCACGTGTCCGTTCTCAAGGTCCATTCTAAAATAGTCCTCCTGGCCGATTTCGACCACGGCGGCCAATCTCAAGAGAGATCAGCCAACTACGCAGGAGATATTATAGTGCACAAGTGTGAGCGCAATACACAGGTGCACTCACTGTTCCATCACTCTCAAAGTTCGGTGAGACGGCAATCCGACGTGAACGGAGAGAGATCTGGCGCAGGACCAACGGCTTAACGTGTGCACCGAGGCACGGGGGTGTAACACCGCCAACTTCCCGACTCCGAGCTGTTTTTGAGAAATTCATGACAGAAAATCTCAGAATCAATTTGGCTCGGCCTGGGATTCGAACCCAGGGCCTCTCGGATGTAAGGCAGAAACTTTGCCACTACACCAACAAGGCAGTCCATTCTATATGTGTACCTCAAAATAAAATAGGTTTAGTAGGTAGTTCAGGCGTAAAACAGTAATAACAGAAATTATATTTGCATCTACACTAAGATGTGAGGAAAGATTTGTTTGTTTGTTTGTATGAATTATATAGGCTCGAAAACTACTGGACAGACTTAAAAAAATCTTCAAATAAATCTAACATTATCCCTGATTAACATACGTTACATTTTTTACTAACGGCCCATCCCGGCTTCGCATGGGTGGAATAATTGTCGAACCGTGCGGCTGGGACAGGACACTTATTATAATTTTAGTATAGATATTAAATAATTTTGTCATTATTTGATTATTCATTATAAAAAGACCTACTTAATGATTTGTTAAAATGTTTATTAATATTTGCACGCCTGCAAGCAGGCTGAATACAGCTACAACCAATTTTTTAGATCTGCAGTTTGAAATTTGCATACTTTTGTGTATTCTAGCTAATAAATGATTGATTTGATTTGATTAAAAATCCTTCACTGTGAATTACGAAAAATTTATAAAGAGCCATATTTTGTGAATATTCTTACAATCTATGAAGTGGTTTGGAAGTAAGATAGCTGAAAGTTATAAGAAAGTTTACTTATTAAGCTGCGATACAAAAGACATCAACGAGTCAGGGTATGAAACAGTAACGTCTTGTTTTTTTTTTCTTAAAAATTTGATATTAATTTGAGGTGATTGGACTTATTTATATAAATAAGTTAAAATAAATAAGTCTGATCACCTCATATTAATATCTAATTTTAAGAAAAAAAATATATATATTTTCACTTATACGAGTACTTGTGTCGTTTCAGAAGGACATTATTCATTACATTCAGAAGGACATTAGTCATTGGGTGATACATTTATTTATTAATTAAAACTTTATTTCACAAGATTTGTTAGAATTAATAGATTTACGTGATTTTTCATACTTTTTAGCAGGTTTTATTAATAAAGTCTGTTTTAATTGAAAAGCAGTTTAAACAATACAGTTTTATAGTTCGCCCATACCGTTCTCTTGGTCCTCAAGAGGTGTTAACTATATTTCAATAGCAGAAGCTTGTGAATTTCTTCTTTCTTTTATAATTACAGCAACAAATTGATATGATAATAAGGCGAACTACCTTTCATCAATTTATCAATACACTGCCTTCAATTGAAACATCATCCACCTATTTTTAATAGTATAGAATAGAATAGAAATTATATAACTCACCCCATTAGCTATTCAACTTTACATTACGTGCTATAAACATCACGTACGTCTTTCATCGTGTGTCACATTCATACGACATTCCTCATACAGAGCTTGCAAGCTCCGTCGAAGCCTCATTACTTCAGAAAAAGCTCGGGGCCGACTCGCGTAATAAAAACTTATAAAAGGACTTATTATGGTATTATGATAGAGACTGGT